>CM033644.1:109606020-110195273 GCA_019512145.1 Engystomops pustulosus | reverse complement strand
CCCTTTCTTTAGTTATTACGTTAAAAACAACATATAATTATCTGTAATAAACTGTTCTTGTGATCATTAATAACTTCAGGTGGAATCAAGCTTTTATGCCCTACAAATGCTGCTTAGGCCAATCTCCCTTGCCTCCTGCTCATAAGAGCTGATCAGGTGATATTTATCAAACAAAAGCAGGAGGAAGGTATAAACTGCAAATATTAATTAAATAGCAACACTATTGCATCTAGAGAATTACAGTTTACTGTAACAGAGACGAAAAATCCTATTTATTCTGTAAAACAAAAAATTAAATAACCTATTTGGATGCTTACAAATAACATGAACATGGTAATGGCTGACGAAGTCATATATAAAAGATGTTTGTTAAATTATATGTTTTTTTATATTGTGGTTTTTTTGTTGATATTACAAAGTTGGAATGGGATGGCATCAGCTTTGTTTTATTCACAAAGTAAGATGTACATTGGATTTGAGTCTTGAGTAGTTTCTCAGACAATATAAATTGATGATCAGAGAACATTTCGATTCTTCTGGGATCAGCCCTTTAATATACCTAAATAAGCAAAACTTAATCATGGTAAGCTGGTGCAGGAGAACATACAGAGGTCAATAGATACACAGGCAAATAGCCCATTAATATTGATCTGGCATATTATAACAGAGTATACATTTCTGTGTCAAATGAAAATTAATAGGAGATTTTAATCATAATAATTAAAGACTGTGGAGGTGTTCATGGTGAACATTAATGATTTTGTACTGAATTACTTGTAATAGAACCTTGAGCAAACAATGATTATATCCTGAAATATTATTGAGGAGTGGAACGATAATAAAACCAAACATCTCTATTCTCATGTCTTATAAACCTGGCGGTAGATGGGTCCAAATGCTGTAAGTAATAGGAGAAAAGTACTGCTAAGTCACTGCTGTTCAGTGACATACTTTAAAGGGAACCAGTAGAGACGTGGTGGCGTCCAAGACGTGACACCAAAGTTTAGTCCAAACAGGTCTCTCGCTGCGTTTATTCCAGGAGCAGGTACAAAATAAAACAGCCTTCACATTCAGGCATCAAACATAAACAAAATCCTACCCGTCTGGGTGCTTAACTAAACAGAGTTCCTCTAACTCAGCACTAGAACATAAAGACGGCGCTGCTCCAGGCCCAGGATTCAGGGCTGTGTGCTCTCCAGCCTCCTTCAGAGAGACAACGCTCTCTCTGCTCTGCCAGCAGCTTTATGCAGCATGATTAGGGTGCTCCCCACCTGTGTCCAAGGTGCTGGACAACACAAAACTCAGCACTAAGGGCTGCATAGTATGAAAAACCTAGGGGAAACATACCACCCATCCACAGTTAGCCCCTTCAGTGTTCTACAATGTATTTATAAGCCAAGGCACCAATTTTAACACAAAAAAATGGGAAAACTATTGACCGAGTATAGCCGAGGGTGGGAAATACATTGGTCACATGCCCCCGGTATAGCCAGCTCACTGCGCCCCTAGTATATAACCAGCCTCTGCCGCATAGTATAAAGCTAGTATCCCCCTGCCCAGTATATAGCCAGCAGCCATGTCCCCAGTATATAACCAGCAGCCCACTAGCATGTAGCCAGCTGCCCCGTAGTATATAGTCAACAGCCCCCTTGTTTTAGCCAGTGTCTGCCCCTTGTACATAGACATTAGGCCCCTTGATTAAGACAGTGCCTGCCCCCTGTATATAGCCAGCAATTCCCTGCCCCTTTGTAATAGCCAGAAACCCCCTTGTATATATCCAGCAGTGTCCCCTTGTATATATCCAATGCCTGCCGGGCAGTATATAGGCCAGTGCCTGCCCAGTATATTGTCAGTGCTGCACCTCTGTCTATAGCCAATGCTTGCCCCCCCCCCCCTGTATATAGCCAGAAGTCCCCTGTCCAGCCTAAAAAAAAACTAAAAAGCTCTGTATTCACTTTTCCGATGCCCCGCAGGTCCTCTTCTGTTTTAGCTTCTGCTCCGTCTTTGGCTCCCTGCACATTTTTTGTGCTGAAAAACTTGGCTGATACTCGAGTTCCAGGCTAAGAAAGATCTCAATAAGAGATGTAAATGTAACATCAAATGAGCAATACGATCTAATAGTAGATAGGTGTGTGAAAGATGGGTTAAAGTCAGCTGTGGGGTATCTGGTGGATCCCTCCTATGGGCAAAAGACTGTAATATAAGGTTTATATAAAATCATTAGGATGTATATAAGTTAATTCATAAGGGACATCTGTATGTATATTAGGGGCTGCTGCATGTAAGCTAATAATAACAGGGTGTGTGTATATTTACTAGAGGATATTATAATTATAAGAGGCGAAGTATGGAAAGATTAATGCTGTAGTAATATAATTATCTAGTGAACTATATATGTCTCTATATCCTTCATTATGAAGCAAGTATATATCTCCATCCAGGGGTACTATGTGAGAATTGTATATATTATAAACACTAGGAGGCCCACACATTATAAGCTTTATATTAGGACAAGTGTGGTAAGTGGTATTGTAAGGGGTAAATGTTACTAGAATATAGCATAGGGTTTGGTTTATGTTGTGATCATTGGTGGGTGGAGGTGGTGTCATATATTATGTTATGGATTTACTTGGTGTATGTTTCATTATTATTATTACTTCTTGAAAAAAAAAAGCATGCAAGATGTGAATGGACTGAACCAGCAGGGGGAGTATGTAATAGGGGAAGGATTTGGTCATGTTTGGGTTTGTGTTTATGTTATGTATTTTGGGCTTATATTGTTATGTTTTATCTTTAATGTACCTGAAATAGACTGTGCAATAAAAACAGGCGTCTGGGTGAATGCCAGATATTATTTTGTGTAGTAACCCTTTTACTTTTACCTTTAGTTGTTACTGTTTTGTCTTTCTTTTACATGATGATAAAGTTATGGAATTCTTGAAAAAAGCGTGAAAAATATCACAGAAAGGCCTAGAACTGGCAACACATGCTAGTTATGGCAGATTAAAAAGTTAATAGATGTGAAGTAATATACCTAGACCCATAATTTGTAACACTACAGAACATAAATGGTATAGAATTAGGGACTACAGAATAGAGAAAAGGATTTGGTATTCAGTTATAGTCACATTAAGCGCGTTCCCAATGTCAGGCTGCAGCCGGCACAAGCAAATAAAAAATGTCAAATATGTGTTGTAACGTCTGATACTGTGCGTATTATATATAGGATTCACAATGAATTTACATGGATTTATGCAATTACCCTCCGGATGAATGAACATTAACAAAAATTCCTGCATTAGGCGTTAACATTAATTTTAATAATTTTTTTATAAGGTATTTTTTACATTACTATGACAAATTATGAAAAACAAATAATTTATGCAATTTGCCATAATGGAACTGTTGTCAACAGTAATAAACTGTATTTACTTAAAGGGTTAATCTCTTCTTCTACAGACACTTTGATCAGTACAAATATTATGCCTCTTTTTTTCACAGATTCTGTAGTAATATTTGCCATGATTACATTAGCTGAGCTAAACTGACAAGTCAGATGTTTTCCAATACCCTTTTCTCTGCATAAAAACGTTTATCTTATTATTTACTGCCAAGGTAAACACTTTGGCACCAATGACGGGGTCGTATTTTGGTGCAGTTTTCGGTTCTTCTCACAGTGCTAGTCAGCCTGGTAATAATTACTACAGAACAGTCAGCACACCATTGCAGTTTATAACAGAGATTCAATAAAAGTATTAGAGGTGAAAACATTCTGTTGGCTTTCCAGATCATTTCAATGTTGAGTATTCCTTGTCTATTTCTGTCTGCCTGGAGACTTCTAACATTTTTTAAATTAGTTTAAATAAAATGATACTTTTAGATAAAAAATATTTGTTTAGATAAAATAAAACTTTTGTAAAGGCACAAATTCCCCCACAGCCTCCCAGTCACAGATTCTACCAAAAGAAAAAATCACTCTAAATTAATAGGATCTTTCTTGGACATATTTAGGCTTTGTGATATCCCATTATTTTGTTGTCTATGTTGACATAGTAATGAGGTTTGTTATTTTAGTTAAATGAGTTTATGCTGTGGTTTGTCTCCTACCTTCGTTTTTTCTCTTTCACCTTTTGTGTTCCTCTACAGAGTTGAAATAACGGCACACATTTGTTACTGTCGCGCTATCCCCGAAGTGCATTGTCCGACCAGAATGCACATCTGCACAATTCACGAAAACGTACGCCGATATCCTGCATCTTTCGTTCCCCGCTCAGGTCTGCCGGAGTTCACTTTTTTTCCTGTGTATGTAAGTCTATTGTCCTGCGACACAAATTGAATGTTAAATCCTGCACTCAGTCCGAATCAGTTTCATCGTCCCGATTCTGTCACTGCATGATGCGGCAATGATGCGGCACTTGCACAACCTTTTGATAATTTTCTTTTTTTATGGGAGGCAAAATGGGGATGATTCATAGAATGGGATAATCATTTTTATATGTTGCCCACCATGCTTGAAGAGGTCTTGGTCCATGAGCTATTGTCAATGGGTGCCCCCGCGATCCATGTCGCGGATCGCGGGTACACCCGTGCTCCAGCAAGGTGGTGCTCTGCTCCCCCGGCCGGACTTACCTCTCCTGGCTTCCTGCTCGGCACCGTCCCGACTTGGCTGCGATCCTGCTTGACTGGGCCGCGCACGCATCCCTGATCACTAGGGCGGCACACGACGTGTTCCTGTGTTCCTGGTGGTTTCCTGTGTTCCATGTGGTATTCCCATGTTCCTGTGGTATTCAACAGTGTTCATAGAACGAACATACACCATCTCAAGGAACTGAATCTGGTAGAGCAAAACGTCAATCACAGGCTCAAAGCGGGGCAGTCGAGGAATTTGGTCACAAGCCCAGAACACTGCAACAAGAAATTATCAGCGAGATAAATGAACATTCATTCTAACCCTTCCCGACATTTGACGTAATAGTACTGCATGCGGGAGGTGCGTTCCCGCAAAATGCAGTCTATGAGTCAAGCTTTGGCGCCGGCTCCTGAACGGAGCCGGAAGGGTTCGGCTATATATTATAGCTGGCACCCGCCTCAAACACCGCGACGGAGATTCTCTCGATCGCGGGTGTTAACCCCTAACACGCCGCGGTCGCGCTGACCGCGGCGTGTTAGAGGCATTTAAAGTTAGATATAGCTGAATCGGACCCCCCCGCGGCGCTTACCGGGGGGGTCCGGCTGCTCGATCGCAGCCCCGGGACTGCCGGTGCCCGGGGCTGCAAGATCTTGATCCGGAAGCCGGGTCCGTGCTTCTGGCAGGACCCGGCTGTAAGACACTGGGCATGCGCAGCATGCTCAGTGTCTTACATTACACAGTGCAATACATCTGTATTGCACTGTTGTAATCTGTAAAATAGCTTGAACAAGTGATCAGAAGATACTTGTTCAAGCTTAGATGTCAGTAACGTATAAAAAAGTAAAAATAAATAAATAAAGGTTTTTTACAATAAAAATAAATAATAAAAGAAAGTGGAAAGTCCCCCCAAAACACCACATTTCCTTTACACAAGTAATAAAGTATAAAAAACAATAAATCACGAAAAAAAACCCCACTTATTTGGATCGCTGCGTCCGTAACAATCTGTACAATAAATCCAATCTTAATTGGACCCGTCGGTGAACGTTGTATAAAAAAAAACAAAAAAATTGCCAAAAAAATTACAACTTTTTATCAAATTGCTTTACAAAAAATGTTCTAAAAAGTGATCCGAAAAAGTTACAAGCACCAAAATGATACCAATAAAAAAGAGAACTTGTCACACAAAAATAAGCTTACAACCAGCTCCGTAAACCAAAAAAATACTATAATTATGCCGCTATAAAAAATGCAATACTAAAAACAAATGCAATTTTTTTTATATTTAGTTTTCATTCAATAAAATTGGACAAATAAAAAAAAACTATATAAATGAGGTATCACGTAATCGTAGTGATCTGTAGATTAAAGATAATAATTATTGTTATGATACAGTGAAACCCCCCCAAAAAATGCTAAAAATCCAAAACAAGAATGATGATTTTTTTCCTCCACAGTAAAAAGTTAATAAAATGTGTTCAAATAAGCTAAAAACCCATAAAATGAAGTTTTTTTTACAGTGCATCTCGTTCTCGCAAAAAATAAGCCCTTTATTTTCTAAATGCTTAAAAAATAAATAAAGATTGTATAGCCTATTCCAACGAGGTTGTATAGAACGGTGCGGCGAAAGTAGTGACTTTCCAACAACGGTAAGGTAAGACGGCGGCTGTTCACATGATCGGGGTAAGAAGGCGGCTGGCTGTTCCTGACAGCCATCCATCCTGCCCCATGGACCGAAGGGTACATCCCCCACACACCCCAGTTTATTATCGATGCTATTGGCTCATCAATTCAGACGAGCCAATAGCAGCGAATATTACTTATGACGTCAGTAATACCGGTCATATTCTGTAGACACGGTGACGGGGCGGGGTGGGGCGGTTCCTGATGCCACCAATTTTGCCTTGCGGTCCAGATGGGTTTTGTTTGCCCTCCTGCTGTCCATGTTGCCGTATTGGCTGGTCGATTTGGTCCAGCCAAAACAGCAGAAATATTGTCCAATGGGCATCGCTAAGGTGAATAAGGCCCCTCAACTGGCGATTTTCCTACGAAAAACGAAGAAAAGCGCTGGTGTGCCCATTGTTCAGATGATGCTGTACAACTCTTACTTGCGTTCCAATTGGCATGTCTGCCGTACTCGTTATATTTCCGTTTTCAAGAGGAAGATATTAGGGAAAACTAATATTGGGACAGAAGGAGGGGCCCCGTACCTCTGGTTTAGATGTTTCTGGTGTTGCCAGGACGCGATTTTCCGGTGAAATGCTTGTGTTCTATGATAGGATCTAAAGAGTCTGTTCCAAAAGAGGAGTTGGATGGACACTCTTACTTCCAAGATACTGCGACACTCCCAGGTGACAAAAGTTAGTGGTCCTCTGATATACCCTCCTTATCACCTAGACATTCACAATCACGCCCCTATTGGAATCCATTGGTAACACTGAATAATTGTTAACAAACTGTTATGTCTGTTGCCCCACACCCTTCTAAGGGGAGCTAACGGCCTGAAGTTCGACAAATGGAAAGTTCATCGGATCCATTGACATCTGGAAACAACTTTGTCAAATGTTTCACGGTAACCTACCAAATACACCTTGATATATCACACGGGGTACATCAGCGATACCGCGGTTTATAACACTAACGAAAGTAAGTACCGGCACCAGCTCACCCTGAGCTGGTGCCCGGTACTTACAGCTTACACGGATCATTCTAAATGGTAGGTTTCCTTTAATAACTTCAGGTGGAATCAAGCTTTTATGCCCTACAAAATGCTGCTTTAGGCCAATCTCCCTTGCCTCCTGCTCATAAGAGCTGATCAGGTGATATTTATCAAACAAAAGCAGGAGGAAGGTATAAACTGCACAATATTAATTAAATAGCAACACTATTGCATCATAGAGAATTACAGTTTACTGTAACAGAGACGAAAAATCCTATTTATTCTGTAAAACAAAAAATTAAATAACCTATTTGATGCTTACAAATAACATGAACATGGTAATGGCTGACAAAGTCATATATAAAAGAATGTTTGTTAAATTATATGTTTTTTTATATTTATGGTTTTTTTTGTTGATATTACAAAGTTGGAATGTGATGGCATCAGCTTTGTTTTATTCACAAAGTAAGATTTTACATTGGATTTGAGTCTTGAGTAGTTTCTCAGACAATAATACATTGATGATCAGAGAACATTTCGATTCTTCTGGGATCAGCCCTTTAATATACCTAAATAAGCAAAACGTAATCATGGTAAGCTGGTGCAGGAGAACATACAGAGGTCAATAGATACACAGGCAAATAGCCCATAAATATTGATCTGGCCATATTTATAACAGAGTATACATTTTCTGTGTCAAATGAAAATTAATAGGAGTTTTTAATCATAATAATTAAAGACTGTGGAGGTGTTCATGGTGACCATTAATGATTTTTGTACTAATTACCTTGTAATAGAACCTTGAGCAAACAATGATTATATCCTGAAATATTATTGAGGAGTGGAACGATAATAAAACCAAACATCTCTATTCTCATGTCTTATAACACCTGGCGGTAGACTGGGTCCAACTGCTGTAAGTACTAGGAGAAAAGTACTGCTAAGTCACTGCTGTTCAGTGACATATCTTTAAAGGGAACCAATAGAGACCGTGGTAGCGGTGATACATGATGCAGTCCAAGACTGTGACACCAAAGTTTAGTCCAAAACAGGTCTCGCCTGCGTTTATTCCAGGAGCAGGTACAAAATAAAACAGCCTTCACATTCAGGCATCAAACATAAACAAAATCCTACCCGTCTGGGTGCTAACTAAACAGAGTTCCTCTAACTCAGCACTAGAACATAAAAGACGTCGCTGCTCCAGGCACAGGATTCAGGGCTGTGTGCTCTCCAGCCTCCTTTCAGAGAGACAACGCTCTCAGCTCTGCTCAGCAGCTTTATGCAGCCTGATTAGGCTGCTCCCACCACCTGTGTCCAAGGTGCTGGACAACACAAACTCAGCACTAAGGCCTTGCATAGTATGAAAACCTAGGGGAAAGATACCACCCATCCACAGTTAACCCCTTCAGTGTCTCACAATATATTTATAAGCCAAGGCACCTAATTTTAACACAAAAAAATGGGAAAACCTATTGACACGAGTATAAGCCGAGGGTGGGAAATACATTGGTCACATGCCCCCCAGTATATAGCCAGCTCCTGCCCCCTAGTATATAGCCAGCCTCTGCCGCATAGTATAAAGCTAGTATCCCCCTGCCTCCAGTATATAGCCAGCAGCCCATGTCCCCAGTATATAACCAGCAGCCCACTAGCATGTAGCCAGCTGCCACGTAGTATATAGTCAACAGCCCCCTTGTTTATAGCTAGTGTCTGCCCCTTGTACATAGACATTAGGCCCCTTGTATATAGACAGTGCCTGCCCCCTTGTATATAGCCAGCAACCCCCTGCCCCTTGTATATAGCCAGAAACCCCCTTGTATATATCCAGCCAGTGTCCCCTTGTATATATCCAATGCCTGCCTGGCAGTATATAGCCAGTGCCTGCCCCCAGTATATTGTCAGTGCCTGCACCTCTGTCTATAGCCAATGCTTGCCCCCTCCCCCCTGTATACAGCCAGAAGTCCCCTGTCCAGCCTAAAAAAAACTAAAAAGCTCTGTATTCACTTTTCCGATGCCCTCCGCAGGTCCTCTTCTTTTTTTAGCTCCTGCTCCGTCTTTGGCTCCCTGCACATTTTTTGTGCTGAAAAACTTGGCTTATACTCGAGTTCCAGGCTAAGAAAGATCTCAATAAGAGATATAAATGTAACATCAAATGAGCAATATTATCTAAAGAGTAGATAGGTGTGAAAGATGGGTTAAAGTCAGCTGTGGGGTATCTGGTGGATCCTCATATGGGCAAAATGACCTGTATATATAAGGCTTTATATAAAATCATTAGGATGTATATAAGTTAATTCATAAGGGACATCTGTATGTATATTAGGAGGCTGCTGCATGTAAGCTAATAATAACAGGGTTGTGTATATTTACTAGAGGATATTATATATTATTAAGAGGCGAAGTATGTAAAGATTAATGCTGTATGTAATATAATTAATTCTAGTGAACTATATATGTCTCTATATCCTTCATTTATGAAGCAATGTATATATCTCAATCCAGGGGTACTATGTGAGAATTGTATATATTATAAAACACTAAGAGGCCCACACATTATAAGCTTTATATATAGGGACAGAGTGTGGTAAGTTGTATTGTAAGGGGTAAATGTTACTTAGAATATAGCATAGGGTTTGGTTTATGTTGTGATCATTGGCTGGGTGGAGGTTGTCATATATTATGTTATTTAATTACTTTTGGTGTATGTTTCATTATTATTATTACTTCTTGAAAAAAAAATAAGCATGCAAGATGTGAATAGGACTGAACCAGCAGGTGAGTATGTAATAGGGGAAGGATTTGTCATGTTTGGGTTTGTGTTTATGTTATGTATTTTGGGATTATATTGTTATGTTTTATACTTTAATGTACCTCTGGAAATAGATCTGTGCAATAAAACAGGCGTCTGGGTGAATGCCAGATATTATTGTGTAAGTAACCCTTTTACTTTTACCTTTAGTTGTTACTGTTTCTTTCTTTCTTTCTACATGATGATAAAGTTATGGAATTCTTGAAAAAAGCGTGAAAAATATCACAGAAAGGCCTAGAACTGGCAACACATGCTAGATTATGGCAGATAAAAATGTTAATAGATGTGAAGTAATATACCTAGACCCCATAATTTGTAACACTACAGACACATTAAATGGTATAGAATTAGGGACTACAGAATAAGAGAAAGGATTTGGTATTCAGTTTATAGTCACATTAAGCTGCAGTTCCCAATGTCAGGCTGCAGCTGCACAAGCAAATAAAAAATGTCAAATATGCTGTGTAACGTCTGATACTGTGCTATTATATATATGGATTCACAATGAATTTACATGGATTTATGCAATTACCCTCCGGATGAATGAAACATTAACAAAAATTCCTGCATTAGGCGTTAACATAATTTTAATAATTTTTTTATTAAGGTATTTTTTACATTACTATGACAACTTATGAAAAACAAATAATTTATGCAATTTGCCATAATGGAACTGTTGTCAACAGTTAATAAACCTGTATTTACTTAAAGGGTTAATCTCCTTCTTCTACAGACACTTTGATCAGTACAAATATTATTGCCTCTTTTTTTCACAGATTCTGTAGTAATATTTGCCATGATTACATTAGCTGAGCTAACTGACAAGTCAGATGTGTCCCAATACCCTTTCTCTGCATAAACTGTTTATCTTATTATTTACTGCCAAGGTAAACACTTTGGCACCAATGACGGGGTCTATTTTGGTGCAGTTTTCGGCTTCTTCACAGTGCTAGCTCAGCCTGGTTAATAATTACTACAGAACAGTCCAGCACACACATTGCAGTTTATAACAGAGATTCAATAAATATGTATTAGAGGTGAAAACATTCTGTTTGGCTTTCCAGATCATTTCAATGTTGAGTATTCCTTGTCTATTTCTGTCTTGCCTGGAGACTTCTAACATTTTTTAAATTAAGTTTAAAATAAAATTGATACTTTTAGATAAAAAATATTTGTTTAGATAAAATAAAACTTTTGTAAATGGCACAAATTCCCCCACAGCCTCCCAGTCACAGATTCTACCAAAAGAAAAATCACTAAATTAATAGGATCTTTCTTGGACATATTTAGGCTTTTGTATTCTCCATTATTTTGCTTGGTCTATGTTGACATATAATGAGGTTTTGTTATTTTTTAGATGAGTTTATGCTGTGGTTTGTCTCCTACCCTTCGTTTTTTTCTCTTCACCTTTTGTGTTCTCTCTACAGAGTTGAAATAACGGCACACATTTGCTTACTGTCCTGCGCTATCCCCGAAGTGCATTGTCCGACCAGAATGCACATCTGCACAATTCACGAAAATCGTACGCCCGATATCCTGCATCTTTCGCTTCCCCGCTCAGGTCTGCCGGAGTTCACCTTTTTCTTCCTGGTGTATGTAAGTCTATTGTCCTGCGACACAAATTGAATGTTAAATCCTGCACTCAGTCCGAATCAGTTTCATCGTCCCCGATTTCTGTCACATGATGCGGCACATGATGCGGCACTTGCACAACCTTTTGATAATTTTCTTTTATTTTTATGGGAGGCAAAATGGGGATTCATAGAATGGGATAATCATTTTTATATGTTGCCCACCATGTATGAAGAGGTCTTGGTCCATGAGCTATTGTCATGGGTGCCCCCGCGATCCATGTCGCGGATCGCGGGTACACCCGTGCTCCGCAATGTGGTGCCTCTGCTCCCCCGGCCCGGACTTACCTCTCCTGGCTCCTGCTCGGCTCCGGTCCCGACTAGGCTGCGATCCTGCTCTGACTGGGCCGCGCACGCATCCCTGATCACTAGGGCGCGCACGCACCATGTTTCCTGTGTTCCTGTGGTATTCCTGTGTTCCTGTGGTATTCCCATGTTCCTGTGGTATTCACCCAGTGTTTCATAGAACATACACCCATCTCAAAGGAACTGAATCTGTAGAGCAAACTGTCAATCACAGGCTCAAGCGGGGCAGTCAGAAATTTGGTTCACAAGCCCAGAACACTGCAACAAGAACCTTATCAGCGAGATAAATGAACATTCATTTCTTAACCCCTTCCCGACATTTGACGTAATAGTACTGCATCGCGGGAGGTGCGTTCCCGCAAAATGCAGTACTATTACGTCAAGCTTCTGGCGCCGGCTCCTGAACGGAGCCGGAGCTATATATTATAGCTGGCACCCGCCTCTAACACCCGCGATCGGAGATTTCTCCGATCGCGGGTGTTAACCCCTAACACGCCGCGGTCGCGCTGACCGCGGCGTGTTAGAGGCATTTAAAGTTAGATATAGCTGAATCGGACCCCCCCGCGGCGCTTACCGGGGGGGTCCGCTGCTCCGATCGCAGCCCCGGGACTGCCGGTGCCCGGGGCTGCAAGATCTTGATCCGGAAGCCGGGTCCGTGCCTTCTGGCAGGACCCGGCTGTAAGACACTGGGCATGCGCAGCATGCTCAGTGTCTTACATTACACAGTGCAATACATCTGTATTGCACTGTGTAATCTGTAAAATAGCTTGAACAAGTGATCAGAAGATCACTTGTTCAAGCTTAGATGTCAGTAACTGTAAAAAAAGTAAAAATAAATAAATAAAGGTTTTTTACAATAAAAATAAATAATAAAAGAAAGTGAAAGTCCCCCCAAACACCACATTTCCCTTTACACAAGTAATAAAGTATAAAAAACACTAAATCACGAAAAAACCCCACTTATTTGGTATCGCTGCGTCCGTAACAATCTGTACAATAAATCCTAATCATAATTGGACCCGCTCGGTGAACGTGGTAAAAAAAAAACCCAAAAACTTGCCAAAAATTACAACTTTTTATCAAATTGCTTTACAAAAAATGTTCTAAAAAGTGATCCGAAAAAGTTACAAGCACCAAAATGATACCAATAAAAAGAGCAACTTGTCACGCAAAAAATAAGCTTACAACCAGCTCCGTAAACCAAAAAATACTATAATTATGCCGCTATAAAAATGGCAATACTAAAACAAATGCAATTTTTTTCTATTCTAGTTTTCCTTCAATAAAATTGGACAAATAAAAATAAAACTATATAAATGAGGTATCACCGTAATCGTAGTGATCTGTAGATTAAAGATAATATATTATTGTTATGCTACAGTGAACACCCCCCCAAAAAAATGCTAAAAATCCAAAACAAGAATTGATGATTTTATTTTCCTCCACACGTAAAAAGTTAATAAAATTGCTTCAATAAGCTAAAAACCCACTAAAATGAAGTTTTTTTTACAGTGCATCTCGTCTCGCAAAAAATAAGCCCTTATTTGTCTAAATTGCTTAAAAAATAAATAAAGATTGTATAGCCTATTCCCAACGAGCGTTGTTATAGAACGGTGCGGCGAGTAGTGACTTTCCAACACCGGTCAGGGTAAGACGGCGGCTGTTCACTGATCGGGGTAAGACGGCGGCTGTTCCTGACAGCCATCCATCCTGCCCCATGGACCAGAAGGGTTACATCCCCCCCACACACCCCCAGTTTATTATCGCTGCTATTGGCTCATCAATTCAGACGAGCCAATAGCAGCGAATTTACTTATGACGTCAGTAATACCGGTCACTATGTCTGTAGACACGGTGATCGGGGCAGGGTGGCGGCTGTTCCTGACTGCCACCAATTTTGCCTTGCGGTCCAGATGGGTTTTGTTGCCCTCCTCTGTCCATGTTTGCCGCTATTGGCTGGTCGATTTGGTCCAGCCAAAAGCAGCAATATTTGTCACAATGGGCATCGCTAAGGTGAATAAGAGCAACACTTGGCGATAATTTCCCTACGAAAAACGAAGAAAAGCGCTGGTCGTGCACATTGTTCAGATGATGCTGTACAACTCTTACTTGCTGTTCCAATGTGCATGTCCTGCCGTATCATTTCTCCGTTTTCAAGAGGAAGATATTAGGAAACTAATATTGGGACAAGAAGGACGGGGCCCCAGTACCTCTGGTTTAGATGTTTCTGTGTTTTGCCAGGACAGCATTTTCCCGGTGAATTCTGCTGCTTCTAATGATAGGACTCAATAAAGAGTCTGTTCCAAAAGAGGAGTTAGGATGGACACTACATACTACTAAGATACCTGCGACAACTCCAGAGTGACAAAAGTTTAGTTGGTCCCTTGATATGTACTACCTCCTTATACACTAGACATTCACAATTCACGCCCAACCTATTGTGAATTAATTTCGGTAAAATGAATAATTGTAACAACTGTTATGTCCCGTTGCTCCCTATACCCCTCCATTATTTCATAAGGGGCGCCACATAACGGGCACTGAACGTTCCAGAAATAATTGAAATTTCCATCTTGGACTCCATTGCACATCATATTTGGAAACCACCTATATGTTCAAAATGCTCATTTCACCACGTGTATTACACTACACCACATATTACACCTTGCTATATTCCCCAAGGGGTGTACATTCAACAATTAGGGTCACTTTTCGGGTTTTCCTCTGTTTTGGTACCACTACGGCTCTCCAAATGTATCCTGACACATGTGAAGGATTTCTGTCAAATTTGGCCTCTAAAAGACAAACATTCCTCTTTTCCTCTACTGTGCGCCCATAATACATTTTATATGCACATGTGGGGTACTTCTACACTCGGGAGAAATAGTTTTACACCTTTTTTGGGGTTATTTAATATATTATCCCTTGTGGCTTACATAAATTAGGGGTAAAGTGACATTTATAGGAAAATTTTCACCTTTTTAATGATTCGGGCCTAATTGGATCATTAACCTGTAGGGGCAAATACATATATTACACATTGCAAAATTCTCTAAGGGGTGTGCATTCAAAAATTAGGGTCACTTTTCGGATTCTTCTCTGTTTTATACCACTAGGGTTCTCCAAATGCATGTCAAACATTTCTGTCAAATTTGGCTTCTAAAAGGCAAACCTCCCCCTTTCCTTTTACTGTGCGCCCATACAACATTTTATATACACATGTGGGGTACTTCTACACTCGAGAGAAATAGGTTTAGACATTTTGGGGGGTTATTACATTTTTTATCCCTTGTGGCTATATAAAATTAGGAGTAAAATGACCTTTATAGGAAAATGTTCACCTTTTATCTATTTAAGTCCTAATTAAATCAAACACCTTTACGGACAAATACACATATTACACCTTGCTAAATTCTCTAAGGGGTGTGCTTTCCAAAATGGTGACACTTGTTGGGGTTCCCCTCTGTTTTGGTACCACTACAGCTCTCTAAATGAGATGCTGACACATGTAAAGGATGTCTGTCAAATTTGGCTTCCAAAAGGCCAATGCCTCTCTTTCCCTTCTGAGCTTCACTGTGTACCCATACAACATTTTATTTGCACGTGTGGGGCAATTTTATACTCGGGAGAAATGCTAGTACACATTTTTTGGGGTTGTTTCATCTTTAATGCCTTATGGGATACAAAAATTAGCCGTAAAAGTGACTTTTTTGGGAAAATCTTCACCTTTTTCCTTTTAGGGACCTAATTGAAGCAAACACCTGTAGGGGAAAATACACATATCACACCTTGCTGAATTCTCCAAAGGGTGCACTTTCCAAAATGGTGACACTTGTTGGGGTTCCCCTCTGTTTTGGTACCACTAGGGCTCTCCAAATGCATCCTGACACATGTAAAGGATGATTGTCAAATCTGGCTTCTAAAAGGCTAAAGCCCCTCTTCCCCTTCTGAGCCCTACTGTGCACCCATACAACACTTTATATGCAAAAGTGGTGCATTTCTGTGCTTAGGAGAAATAGTTTTACACATTTATGGGATTGTTTCATCTTTTATCCCTTGTGGCTTACAAAAATTTGGGGTAAAAGTGACTTTTTTGAGAAAATTTTCACCTTTTTTCACTTTTGGGGCCTAATTGAATCAAACACCTGTTGGGGAAAATACACAAATTACATGTTGCTAAACTCTCCAAGGGGTGTAGTTTCCAAAATGGTGTCTCATAATGGGGCTTTTCTCTGTTTTGGTACCATTATGGCTCTCCAAATGCATCCTGTCACATGAAAACTTTTTCAGCCATATTTGCCCTGCAAAAACGAAACAACGCTCTTTCCATTCCAAGTGCCCCCCTGTGTCCGTACAGCAGGGTACAGTGACAAAATGGGTATTCGCATACTCAGGAGGAATTGCCCTCAACATTGTAAAATGCATTTTCCTTTTTAACCCATTGTGAAGGTGCAAATTTTAGTGTTCAATGAATCTATAGTGAGATAAAATTACATTTCTCTAATTTCACTTTCATTTATCTTTCACCCTCATGAAACGCTCAAAGGGTTAACAAAATTCCCAAAGGTTGTTTTGAATATTTTGAGGGGTGTAGTTTCTAAAATGGTGTAATTTGTGGGGGGTTTCTGTCATGTGGGCCTTATAAAGTCACTTCTAACTAAATTGACCCTCCAAAAGTAGGTTTTGATGATTTTCGTGAAAATCTGAAAAATTGCACCTAAAGTTATAAGCCTCCTAACATCCTAAATAAAGGAAAAGATGTTTGAAAAATGATGCCAAGTTAAAGCAGACATATGGAAAATGTTAGTTATCAGGTTATTTTAGTGATATGACCAACTTTCCAAAAAGTAGAAAATTTTGAATTTGGAAAACATTGTTTTTCTCAAAATTTTTGCCACATTTCCATTTATTTCATAAATAAATACTAAATATATTGATTAAATTTCTCAACCAGCGTGAAGTACAATGTGTCACAAAAAAACAATCTCAAAATCAACTGGATATGTTAAAGCGTTCCAAAGTTATAACCACTTAAATAGACACATGTCAGATTTTAAAAAATGGGCCGTGTCAGGAAGGTGAAAAGTGGCTTCAGCGTTAAGGGGTTAATTAGATTCTATACGGTAGTTACTGTACATGTAAAAAAAGGAAAATCATATTCAGAATATCATATTCTGCTACTGTATGGATTGTTGCAGAATTGAGGGCAGTTTTTTCAAGTTTGGAGGGTCAGACAAAGAGAGGTAAAATCTACCAAACAATTTAGGAATGCTTATGGGAACATGTGTAATGTGCCTAGTGACTACAAACATTCTATTTCCCCTTATTAATTGTGCATGCAGACCCTTTGTTACTGTGTTGTGACACTAATTGAGCAGAACAAGGCTGTGGCATTGCTGCACGTTTTCCCACAGTGCCATTATACCAGTGTGTGTTCGGCCTAAAGCCAACATACTGAATGTCTGTTTGAATTCTCTCCATTTCCCCAACAAGAAGCTTTTTACTAACAGAGAGCATGTATTATAGACCACACAAATATAATTGTAGAGCCTCTGATCCCATTACCTACCAGTAATAGAATTTAGTGATTACATATTACTAAGCCTGGGTCATGTAAGGCTTGTTATTTGGAATTATTTATGTTTGCGGTTCCTAAAATGTTTCAGACCTGCTCTGTCAACATAACCATCAATCATTTTTCACAAATAATGTGTCCCATCAGACATACTATCTGCACAATGACACTGTACAATTGTGGTAACCGTTTTAGTCAACGCACAGATGCATCTAAGCCACTTCCAGTGTAAAACGATTCAGTAGTTGTAACTTTCTTCTTCACAAAAAGGTGTTATTTTATTTGTGATCAATGAAGTTTTATTCTTTTGATGAAATATTTTGGATAGTGGTGGAGGGTTCTAGCACTTGGGCATTTGAAGTTTTCTTGCTCTGTTGACTGTAGCTTATAAAACCTTCTACAATCTGTCCTGTATGCTACAGTCAGACTCGCCTTTAGGTTGCCTGCTCATGTGTGCTGTTCTTGGGCCTGAAATAACAAATCAGTGGACAGTTACTGTCCGTTTGTCATACACACGTAATCAGTTAGTGAGCTGTATGTCTGCAAAAACAGTCCGATTTGTCATCCTCATGTCATCAGCTTTTTGTGGATGCACAAAAAAATGGAAGGCTAGTAAATTATGTCACTAGTTTGTCCAGAACCCTTGAAAGATCACAAGAAAGTGTTACCAAGCAACTGAACTGCAAATATGGATGCCCCATGGATGTGTTATCTGTGTGGCATCCATATTTTTCACAATCCCATAAACTTCTATGGGAACTTTTGAGCCACAAATATGGACAGGTAGAGGACCTGCTATGAGTTTTCTACTGCTTCCACATCGATCTATGAAAAAACATTCTTTTGCACAGGTCCATTGAAATTAATTTGCCAGTGCGCCGCAAAAATAACGGAAACACATGGACCAAAACAATGTTAGTGTGCATGTAACATAGTGTGCATGTTTTAAGCCTAGTTGAGATGCCTCAACCCTGTGTCAATCAATTCACTGATTCCTTATGCCCCATCCACTTATCACACTCATATATAAAGCTCTCCACAGTGTTGCACCACCTGACTTCTATTATGTTATCTAACACCTTACCTTAAAGCTTTCCAGGCATACTTTTCTGTTTCCCAGCGATGGGTCATTCACCTGGAGTATGCACCAACAGTCACAACCAAAGCCCTGGAGCAAAAAATAAGAGTTCACTCTAAAATGAAATATCACATGGAAACTGCGTATACTGTACACTGGCTTGTGAGCGGCTCATGAAACAGTATTTGTATGACTAGGTTGTACTAAAACGTGGCTAACCACTTTCTAATAGCGCCCCCTATCATAGTTTTTCAATTGCTGAGGAGGGTATGAGAGCTACTCACCCCGCCCCTCTCCATAGAGATATATAGTGCACGGCACTGTATTCTGGGGAAAGATACGACATGTCCTATCTTTCTCCCGGCTACGGGACGGTACAGTTTGCCCACTGCCGTGTATGGGGGATGTATATACATCGGCCATATATACGTCCCACATATGTTCGTGTGAATGTAGCTTTACCCTGCACCTGGAGAAAGTACCAACCCAAAACCTGGTCAACTAGTCTGAGTTGCACAGACAGGCGTACATGCCCAGTGAGAGCTGATAATGCCAACAGCGCCAGGAGCCAATGAAGATGACTCCCACTTTCTACTATACTGCTACTCAACAGTGAGGCACACTGACTGTAGTACACTCGCAGATCTTCTCTTGTACTTTCAGCTCCATGGAGGAGGATGAGAACAGCCTGTTTGGGGAAGGAGAAACCCCCTGCTGCCTTTGTGGCACAATATGTCATTGCCTGCCATAAACTATTATTATATTATTAAAGTAATATTTAGTAAGTGAACTTACATCTCCTGACAGCTGAACCCAGTGTTAAATTGTAATCCATATAATCCATGAAGATCAAAATCTAAAACAGGAAGCACATGAAAGAAATCCCCAGCTAGCTTTATGGTAAATTGGTTTGAGTTACATATGACAGAAATCCCCAAGCTTTCCTGATTGGGAATATCTGGAATTATATTATCATGTTTGCTCTAGTAAATATATTATTACTTCTATGTTTAATTGTTGAAAGCCAAGGTTCATGGTCAAAAAAATAATGGTACAGATTAACTGTGGATCTAATTTAAAGGATATCTATGCATGTGTAAGCCAACTGTTTTTGTCTGCAGTTATTATTCCTTTGAGAATTGATTACTGTTATGCATCCAATGAAAAGAGGTGTAAATACTTGCTAAATGCTCTCACTATATCCTGGGTTGACCAAGCTCCTAATGGTCAGTTTATAAAGCCCAGAATAGCCCTTAAAAGAAAACATTAAAGTACACATAAGGCATCTATAAATGCTATGTGTCTAGCTTCCACATAAAATAGGTCCTTAATTTTCTTAGTCCTGATTCACACTCAAATATATTTAGCCACTAAAACACTTTTACCTGTCCACTAGTATAGCATTGCAGTCTCAGATGTCCAATAGAAGCTATTGTCGCGCAGACAGTGCATGCACACTTGCACTGCATTACAGAGTCATAAGTGTCAATTGCACAACACCCTTAAAAACACACCCTTTACAGTGTTGTTAAGCATATATTATAAGGAGGGCTGAGGCTTTTAAAAAAACTTTAAAAAATACAAAAATTGAAATAACTATACAGGCGGTCCCCTACTTAAGAACACTCGACTTACATACGACCCCTAGTTACAAACGGACCTCAGGATATTGGTAATTTATTGTACTTTAGTCCTAGGCTACAATAAACAGCTTTAACAGTTATCACAGGTGTCTGTAATGAAGATTTATTGTTAATCCTGATTCTTATAACAATCCAACATTTTTAAAATCCAATTGTCACAGAGACCAAAAAAGTTCTGGCTGGGGTTACAATGATAAAATATACAGTTCTGACTTACATACAAATTCAACTTAAGAACAAACCTACAGACCCCATCTTGTATGTAACCCGGGGACTGCCTGTATAGAAAAAGAAAAAATATATAAAACATTCAGAAAATGTTTAGACCATTAAAATACAAATATAGTTGCCCCATTTGGTAAATGATGCAACAAAAAAATGCCTAAATGGTCCAATAGATACTTTTCCTCCATTTTACCACAAATAAAAATATCTCATCCTGAATAATTAAAACTTTTTTAACAAAGGTAGAAAACAGGCTCCACACATAAACAAAATATAGCATGATAACAAATAGCGCTCTTATACCACTTTATACTTCTGCAGTTTTATATATGTATATTCCTTTATGACCTATGTACAGCTTTGTGTCTTTTTGTGAAAGCACGTGAAAAGGTCTCATTACATTTCTTCTTCGCTTAACATATCCAGAGATTTTGTTCAAGATGACTAGTTTGAAAAATACAACATAATTTTGTGATACTTTGAATCAATGAATCAATGGAGGGATTTATCAAGAGCTGGCTCATTGTGCACCAGCTCCTGATGTTCCCAGTGCTCCCCATGTCAGGCAAAAATACAAAGAGACTTCGTATATATTAATTCTATGTCAGGTCAGGCCAGGAACTGGTGCAGGCTATAGCTAAAGTGCCCACCCTATGCCACTCCCTGTCTATTGGGTGTGGGAAGAGAGTTTAAATTCCAGGATGTGTGTCCCACAATGTGTGGCTCTCTTAGCATGTGAATGGTTATGCTAGCACAACATCCCCCACCATGACCAAGCCTTTATTTCTAGCTGGAAGCAGCCGGGGCCCAGAATTACTGGTGTGGTTGGCTTATGCAGCCTTGGGCACGCTGTGGTCACATGGCATGGTATTGTGGCCAGAGGACAAGCCTACAGGCTGGCAGGTCTCCAGCAGGTTGTGTGTGTACGAATAATGGAGGGAGAGGCTGATGAAATAGGTTTCTCCCTCCCCAGGGGCTGCACGATCTGTCTGGGGAGTCGGGTCCCTGCCTCCTGGCAGGACGCGGATATAATACACTGAGCTAGCGCAGCAGGCTCAGTTTCTTACATTACACAATGCAATACATCTGTATTGCACTGTGTAAGCGGTATAGAGCTTGAACAAGTGACAAACATCCCTCTTTTCCTTTACTGTGCGCCCATAAAGCATTTTATATGCACATGTGGGGTACTTCTACACTCGGGAGAAACAGTTTTACACATTTTTAGGGGTTATTTCATCTTTTATTCCTTGTGGCTTACAAAAACTAGGGGTAAAAGTGACCTTTATAGGGATATTTTCACCCTTTTCATTTTTTAGGATCATTCACCTGCAGGGTCAAATACACATATTTCACATTGATAAATTCTCTAAGGGATGTGCGTTCAAAAATTAGGATCACTTTTCGGGTTGTTCTCTGTTTTATACGAATAGGACTCTCCAAATACATGTAAAAAAAATTCTGTCAAATTTGGCTTCTTAAAGGCAACATTTTATTTACACATGTGGGGTAATTCTACACTCGGGAGAAATAGGTTTAGGGGTAAATATGACAAATACACATATTACACCTTGCTAAATTCTCCAAGGGGTGTACTTTCCAAAATGGTGTCTCTTGTTGGGACTTTCATCTGTTTTGTACCACTAGGGCTCTCTAAATGCATCCTGACACATGAAAACGTTTTCAGCCATATTTGTCCTCCAAAAACAAAACAACGCTCTTTCCCTTTGAAGTGCGCCCCTGTGCCCATACAGCAGGGTACAGTGACAAAATGGGTATTGACATACTCTAGAGAAATTGCACTAAACATTGTAAAATGCATTTTCCTTTTTAACCCATTGTGAAGGTTCAAATTTTAGTGTTCAATCAATATATTGTAAGAATAAATTACATTTCTGTAATTTCCCTTTCATGTATTTTTCACCCTCATGAAACGCTCATAGGGTTAACAAACTTCCTAAAGGATGTTTTGAATATTTTGAGGGGTACAGTTTCTAAAATGGTGTGATTTGTGGGGGATTTCTGTCATGTAGGCCTTATGAAGTCACTTCAACCAAATTTTCGCCAAATTTCTGTTTTTTTTTACAAATAAATACTAAACATATTGCTTAAATTTCTCAACCAACATGGAGTACAATCTCAAAATCAACTGAATATTTTAAAGCGTTCTAAAGTTATGATCCCTTAAAGTGACATGTCAGATTTCAAAAAACAGGCTGTGTCAGGAAGGTGCAAAATAGCCAAGTCGTTAAGGGGTTAAAGGGACAAAAGTCAATTTAACAAATCTAATTGGCAGCAGAGCTCCAAAGACATAGAACTATCCTAAGGAGCTGAACTAACGACAAATAACCCCCAGTGAGTTTTCAAGGAGGTTAAATTTCCAAAGTTTGCAGCTTTATTTCACCACCCAAAAAGTCAACTACTTACTGCCCTTTGTATCTGTAGATGATAACCTATATTGGATGCAGACCATTAAGAAAGAGTGGACTGCTCATGAGTTGGTAGCACACTGGCTAATACAGACAGTCCCCAGGATACATACAAGATAGGGTTTGTAGGTTTGTTCTTAAGTTGAATTTGTATGCAAGTCAGAGTGGTATACTTTATCATTGTAACCCCAAGCCAAATTTTTTTTGGTCTCTGTGACAATTGGATTTTAAAAATGTTGGATTGTCATTGGAACCAGGATTAGTAATAAAGCTTCATTACAGACAGCTGTCATAACTGTTATAGCTGTTTATTGTAGTCTAAGGATAAAGTACAGGAAATTACCGACAGGGGACCGCCTGTAGTGGGAAGACCAGTATGTCAATTTTAGAAACTATATTCTGAACTGTTATTTGCTTCAGTTAAGTGTGTAAATTGCTGAAGTTCATTTCAGGCAAGCAGTCGATTTTCAGCACGATCCACCCAACTCCAGACCAGACCAAATATATTTAAGTGACTTTACTATGACTGTGGGGTATTGTGTCACATGACAGATGCAGATAATTAAGGAACCTTAGACCAGTACGTAAGACGATCACTTGAGTTTATACTACATGGAAGAATATCATTTAAGGAGTTCTTAAAACAACACTGTGAATCACGAGTTATTTAGCACATGCACAGAGGAATCTATATTACATTTTCCCAAGTCTCAAGTTCACATTTTGCTCTTGAGAATGAACTTGAAAAATACAATTCACAATAGTTGACAATGGTTTATTTAACAAAAGAATGTAGTGCCTATAAATGATAATAAAGCACTTACACATTATAGTCTATCTAAAAAATGTTTTATAAAGGTTTGCTAAACAAACATTCTGGACTTGAACATTTGTCTGCTATGGTAGGAAATAAAAAAAATTCTCCTGGTAGTTAAATATTATCAACTATTCTTAGTCTAGCCAGGTATATGAATGTAACCATTTGTTTAAATCAAGTGTGCACAGCCTGTGGCCTGCAAAGCCTTGAGCTGCAGCCCACACAGCTGTCTGGAAGGTAACAATAAGTGCTTTCCATGTGTGGCACGGGTCAAAGGAGCTTTTAGCTCCCCTGCTCTGCTGCTCTCCATCACACAGACCACCAGCATACCACCTGTGTGATGAAGGAGATGTGGCACAGGCACAGTATAATGACAGATCCACCTTGCACCTGGTTTGCTGAGGCCTGTGACCTGGCACCTGACCCAGGGCCAGCAGACGCGTCATCATTCGATGGATGCCCCAGAGCTCTAGAGAAGATAGGTATAAAGAGGAGTAGAGTAAGGTTAGTATTTTTTCCTCAAGTTATGAGGGCCCTGTATCTATTGTGGTGTGGGGACCTGTCCGTATGACTACTGTGGGGAAGCAATATGAATAATGCCTTTTGTTGGAGAGCAATATGAATAAAGGCATCTGTGGGAGCAATATGAATATTATGAAATGTGAGGGCACTATGGCTCTGCTATTGTGGCGGGCATTGTGACTTGGCTACTGTGGTGGGGCAATGTAACTCGGCAACTGTTGGAGCACTGTGACTTTGTTTCACAATATTTGTATTGGGTTTTTCATGAATTTTTAGGAGGGGTACACAAAGAAAAAGGGGGAGAGGAGAGCATATGCAAGCAATGATTACAACATAGCTGGTCCATCGAGACTGCCATTTGAAAACAAAATAACAGCCGGATACATTATAACTAGAGATGAGCGAGTATACTCGTCCGAGCTTGATGCTCGTTCGAGTATTAAGGTACTCGAAACGGCTCGTTGCTCGGACGAGTATTTCCCCGGCTCGAGATCGAGCATTTAATTAAAAAAACACAGTGAAGAACAATGAAGAATAGAATAAAAACAGTGACCACAGGATCATTTAAGTGAAAAACACAGTGAAGAATAGATTACAGATGTTCGGCACATCTGCTTACTTGTAGGAAGATACGCGCGGAACGGCAGCAGGGAGACATCAAGCAGCACGGGGGAGACATCAAGC
This sequence comes from Engystomops pustulosus, assembly GCA_019512145.1. Classification (NCBI taxonomy): domain Eukaryota; kingdom Metazoa; phylum Chordata; class Amphibia; order Anura; family Leptodactylidae; genus Engystomops; species Engystomops pustulosus. The sequence goes on along the minus strand of CM033644.1, from coordinate 110,170,265 downwards.
AGCACGGGGGAGACATCAAGCAGCACGGGGAGACATCAAGCAGCACGGGGAGACATCAAGCAGCACGGGGAGACATCGGGCAGCACGGGGGAGACATCGGGCAGCACGGGGAGACATCGGGCAGCACGGGGGAGACATCGGGCAGCACGGGGGAGACATCGGGCAGCACGGGGAGACATCGGGCAGCACGGGGGAGACATCGGGCAGCATCTGCCCCCCAGTAATGTGCAATCTGCCCCCCAGTAATGTGCCCTCTCCAGGAATATTTTAAGATTTTTGATGAGCAGATAATGATAATTGATGCCAATTGGAAAATGGATCTCCGCAGTATAGAAATAATTGCGTGTTCCTCTCTACTTAACCAGCAGTGACCTCTATCACGAGGATTAGTAATACGAAATATCAGGAAGTGGTGAAGATGACATCAATGTCGGTCTCCAACAACGATATTAAATGTTGGATTTATTAAGTGGAATTACTGCAACTATAGGGAGTCTGTAAATCTGTAAAGGAGAAGTTCTGAAATGTTATGCTCCACCAAAAATGGTCATCCCGAATATCATCCTCTATGATCTGGTGTCATGTATAGGGTTGGACCTCACTAGTAAAGATGAGAAGATCCACTGGATCTGTGGACATCTGACATCCGAGTCCAAACCAAGATAAAGAACTCTGCAGAACTAAACGAGCAGTAGATTGGAGTCTGAGTGTCCACTCATGAAGTGTCTGTGGCTGTTATGGTCCTAAGGCTGTCACTGTTATGGAGGTCCTTGGGATGTTTTTGTTAATGGGTTCTGAATATTGGAGGTCCTATAGAAACTACTGTTAAGAAGGTTCTTTAGAGGTCGTCAATAGAGATGAGCGAACACTAAAATGCTCGGGTACTCGTTATTCGAGACAAACTTTTCCCGATGCTCGAGTGCTCGTCTCGAATAACGAGCCCCATTGAAGTCAATGGGAGACTCGAGCATTTTTCAAGGGGACCAAGGCTCTGCACAGGGAAGCTTGGCCAAACACCTGGGAACCTCAGAAAAGGATGGAAACACCACGGAAATGGACAGGAAACAGCAGGGGCAGCATGCATGGATGCCTCTGAGGCTGCTTAATCGCACCATTATGCGGGGGCAGTGTGTATACAGGGGGAGGGGGGCAGTGTGTATACAAGAGGAGGGGGGCAGTGTGTATACAGGGGGAGGGGGGTCAGTGTGTATACAGGAGGAGGAGGGGGGGCAGTGTGTATATAGGTAGAGGGGGGTCAGTGTGTATACAGGGGTAAGGGGGGCAGTGTGTATTATACAGGGGGAGGGGGGGCAGTGTGTATTATACAGGGGGAGGGGGGCAGTGCGTATACAGGAGGGGGGGATGTGTACATGGGGATGAGGGGCCGTGTGTCCACGCGGCGGAGGTGGGGGGGCAGTGTGACTACTGGAGGGCGACCCATAAAGGGGCCCACTAGAGCTCTGTCGCCCAGGGGCCCACTAAAACCTGGAGCCGGCCCTGCTCACAACGGGAGGTTAGAAGGCAAGGTAAAATCGCAGAGGGAAGCTTTCTCAATGGCATTAGATCAAAAATCCAACGGGGAATGCTTGGAGCCGCCAGCTTAAATAGAAAACCTGGAATTGACCAGCGGCAATCAGCTGTGTGCTGGCCCCTTAAATATGTCGGTGCCTGCGCGCTATAGGGTGCTGGGATGCTGACCAGCCTGGACGGGAGCAGGAACGTAGAGAGGTAAGTGAGGGATGGGCACTGCGACAAAGAGGGGGCACGGGATTGCCTGCGATCCGATAATTGGATCGTAGGGACACCCATGACATGGATATGTCTGGAATCGGCCCAACGTAAAATGGAGGGAAAACATTTGGTTGGAATGTAACCTAATTAATCCTATATATTATTATTGGAGTGTAAGATTTCTCCTTTGACATATTTCCCATTGTTTCTTGACTTTTCTTTACAGGGGAGTGGGATGGAAGAGAAGATAACCATAAAGTGGAGCTTCCAATATGCATCTGTTATTAATAGCAGAAAAAAGGACTCTGCTATGAATAAATGGAAGCTGTTGAATGCAGGTGTAAATGTAGCCAAAAAGACAAATTTATCCCTAAGGAAATTTTGCATTCCTATATTGCAGACACAGGTAGAAATGGGAAAAATCTTTGAAATAGATTGGTGGTTTATTGGAAAAACACAGTGGGCGGGGATTTACAAGACTGGAATTTTAAATGCCAACCTTCATAGTAGCACATACCATCTGGCCTCTTAGTAAATCCATAAAGGAGGTTTGCAAAACTTCCCTGATTACCGCCAGGTACGACTGACATAGAGCAAGTCAAACCATTTTCTGAGACTTTATTAAATTTGGTGGGCTGGAGAATTCTCCCTGCCCCCACCCATTTGGCTCCATGACCTGCACAAACAGCTTGAAAGCCGCTGAAACCCTGATTTTGAGAAGCCTTGTCCGTAGGAAGACTGTCGGACAAGGCTTAGTAAATCCCTCCAATGTGTTTTGGATTTCACACTGAAACCTGTTTGCCACTTGCCATGTATTGATCTCTGTTCCAAATTTAAATATAAAGGTATGCAGACATGGAAAGAATAACACGGACACATTTGGTATTGAAGTAAGATTCTCTACTTTATTCTTAAGCTAAGCTTTTATCTATCTTAGGGAGGGGTTAGTCCCCCTAGGTACTAAACTTTATTTCCATTGTCTTATCTTAATTTGTGAATATTTCCGCAGCTGTGCAGGCATAGAGAGTAAATAACATAAGCGTGTGAACTACAGATGCAAGTGTTATGTCAGCGGACATGTGTACAGTGGTCATGTAAAGCGGATTGTTTTTTTCTAGTTTGTGCCGAACAGTGACCACCTCCATGAATAACATCAGGTCATATCCATAACAAATGCTCATATCCATGCAAAAGTTTAAACAGAGAAGTATTAACATTTTTAAATGTTGTAGAAAGAATGCTATAATTCTGATATCAGCCAGGCAAGATCTATGATCATCCGTAGGACAAGCAAGAATATTCCGTCCCATCAATTTTATTTTGTGTCTTGGAGGTTTTCAATCGATATTCTGTAATAAACAAATAAATAAAAGAGTCTTTTTAAAAAGAATGTGTTGTCTGACACCGGTACAGTGACCTATTCGCTCCCTAGAACACCCCCCCACTCTTTATTTTGACCCAAATGCAGAAGACCGGTTACCATCCCCTGTACAGATGCAGATTTATTTTGTGCTTTGCCCTTTCCATTAGGTTATTAGAGTAAAAAATAATTATCCTCTGCAATGGTTAAACATTCATTTGTTTGGTGCTACATCTGTACTTCTACCCCATAACAATCATTACGTCCATTTGAATTCAATGCAAATTTCTAAGCATCTCTGTATCTCTCCATCTCTACTTTAGCCATGGCCCAAGCTCTACTAATGATCTAAAATCTTTGGAATGCGCTGGACGAATGGATTCATTGGTAACTTCTTTTTTTGTTCATTAATGTACACTGTACCCCCCCCCCCCATCTTGACAGGAAAAAAACAGAAATGTAGATATTTTTGCTAATTTATTAAACAAGAAAAACTGAAATATCACATTGTCGTAAGTATTCAGACCCTTTACTGTGATACTCATATTTAACTCATATGCTCTCCATTTCCTTCTGATCCTCCTTGATAAGGACTGATTGAACTTGATTAGAAAAACTCCATAATCCCTAAATGGAAGAAGTTTGAGATGACCACAGCTCTTCCTCGACCTGGCCGTCCAGACAAACTAAGCAATCATGGGAGAAGAGCCTTGGTGAGAGAGGTAAAGAAGAACCCCAAGATCACTGTGGTTGAGATCCAGAGATGCAGTAGGGGGATGGGAGAAAGTTTGACAAAGTCAAATATTACTGCAGCCAATATTACTGGAGTCTGCTGATGGAAGCCTCTCCTCAGTGCAAGAATATGGAATCCGTATACAGTGTGCAAAGAAAACACATGAACTCCTAGACTATGAGAAATAAGATTCCCTGGTCTTATGTGACGATGATTAAAATTTTGGTGTTCTAAGCAGTATGGAGAAAACCAGGCACTGCTCAACACCTGCCAAATACAATCCCAACAGTGACACATGGTGGTGGCAGCATCATACTAGGGGGGTGTTAATCATTTACAGGGATAGGACAACTGGTTTCAATTGAAGGAAAGATGAATGTGACCAAGTACAGAGATACCCTGGAGGAAAAGCTCTTCCAGATGCTCTGGACCTCAGACCAAAAAGACAATGACCCTAAGCACACAGCTAAGATAACAAAGCAGAGGCTTCAGAACATCTCTGTGACCATTCCTGACTGGCCCATCCAGAGCCCGGACCCAAACCCAATTGAGCATCTCTGGAGAGACTTGGCTTCCACCAACGTCCACCATCCAACCTGAGGGAACTGGATAGGATCTGCAAGGAAGAGGCAGAGGATCCCAAAATCCAGGCGTGAAGAACTTGTTGCATCATTTCCAAGAAGACTCATGTCTGTACAAGCTCCAAAGCTGCTTCTACTCAACACTGAGCAAAGGGGCTGATAACTTATGACCATGTGATATTTCAGTTTTTCTTGTTTTATAAATTAGCAAAAATATCTACATTTTAGTTTTTTCTGTCAAGATGGGGTGCAGAGTGTACATTAATGAGCAAAAAAAAAAAAACTTTTTTGATCTTACCAATTAGCTGCAATGAAACAAAGAGTGAAAAATTATTTTCCATGCCCACTGTAATAAAAAAAAACCATAAAATCTAACATTCCTGCATCTTTTAGACTCTATGCACAGGATTGGGCAGTGGTGCCGAACCTATGGCACGGGTGCCAAAGTTGGCACTCGGGGCCCTTTCTGTGGGCACCCAGGCCTTCACCCCAACAGAGTTTGCCAGCTAGGAACAGGATGGGCCATGCTTAGAGCTATTTTAAAGAGATATCCTTGGCTGCCAGGACTACAGAAGGAGCAAGAAAGTATGTACAGAGATGGATTATTGTCGGAGCTCCTGCTCTGGGTCCCCTGATTCTTCCCACTTCAGGGGACCCTGGAGGGAAGCTACAATACAAATTTCCCCATCATGTTTCTATTGTATTGATGAACTCAGGACGCCAATACGATTAAAACCTGTGATTCAGCAAGGATCAATAAGTTACTGCTAAACTTGTCATGTTGGCACTTTGCAACATATAAGTGGGTTTTGGTTGTAGCTTGGGCACTCTGTCTCCAAAAGGTTCGCCATCACTGGGATAGGGGATAACAATGCGATTGATGAGTGTCCAGCTGCTGGATCTCCCACCAAATTGTGGCCCCCGGCAAACCAGAGAATGGGGGTCCCATTCTCACTCATGAGTGGATCAGCACAAGCAAGTGTCTCTTTATTAAATAGTATGAGAGTGTAGGAAATCGTAGAGCACAACACTCTGGTATCTCCGGTACATACATAGACAGTGAGATCTGGTGATAACTGACAGCTGTGCTCAGCATTTCATGACAGTCCTATACTTTAATTGAAGTAGCTGGATTCGTGCTTATCCTGCTGCTCCATCCATGAGTGAGAATGGGACTCCCATTCTCCAGAATGCTTTAGGGCCCTGTTTCTGTAATTGGTCCCAGTAGCTGAACCCTTATCAGGCACATTGTTATGTGGATAGGTTATAACTTAAACACTAAGGAACATAATCTATAACTAGAGATGAGCGAACACTAAAATGCTCGGGTACTCGTTATTCGAGACGAACTTTTCCCGATGCTCGAGTGCTCGTCTCGAATAACGAACCCCATTGAAGTCAATGGGAGACTCGAGCATTTTTCAAGGGGACCAAGGCTCTGCACAGGGAAGCTTGGCCAAACACCTGGGAACCTCAGAAAAGGATGGAAACACCACGGAAATGGACAGGAAACAGCAGGGGCAGCATGCATGGATGCCTCTGAGGCTGCTTAATCGCACCATTATGCCAAAATTATGGGCAACAGCATGGCCATGACAGAGTGACAGAATGAAGCTAGATAGCATCTAAAACATCTAATAATTGACCCTGACACTATAGGGGACGGCATGCAGAGGCAGCGGCAGCAGGCTAGAGAGTGTCATGGCGACATACCCTAAATGGACTCAGGCTTCAAACCAATGGGTGGCAGAGAGGAACCAAAGGAGGTGAGCAAGAAGCGCTCAAATAATATCGGTACATGATAAAAGTTTGCCAGTATATTTTGTGGATTACACAGCAGGGTGGCGACAAAGTTAACAAGTTTGTTGTGGAAGCCATGAAAACAACCCAAAATTCTGCCTGACACAGCTCGTTTGATAAGGGGACCATGTATGCTTACAGTTCATGGCAGTCGCTGCACTGGCTGCCAGTCTCCTTTCGAATACAGTTTAAAATAATAATAACCCTCATCCATAAAGCTCTGTATAATGCTGCACCCCCCTACCTCTCCTCTCTTATCTCAGTCTATCGCCCAACCCGTGCTCTTAGATCCGCCAGTGATCTTAGATTAACCTCTACCCTAGTGCGGACCTCCCACTCGCGTCTCCAAGACTTCTCTAGAGCTGCACCAATTCTATGGAATGCTCTGCCCCGGACTATCAGACTAATACCTAACCTCCAAAGTTTCAAACGTGCTCTTAAAACCCATTTCTTTAGGCAAGCCTATAACACTCATTAACTGCATGAAGTTTTAACTCTTCTACTAACCCGTCCTGTGTCGTCCTCCCATCTGTTATCCAGCAACCAACAGGCACCAGACTTCTCTGCAGTCCCATTCACCCTGGACCTGGTATATAAGATGACGGCTGAGTGGTTCAAGCGACAGCAATTCCATTTATTATATTTTGTTCTATTCCCTAAGAAGAATGGCTTGACCATTAAATATTCTTTTACCTCGTGTTACCCCATCATCTTCATAAACCGTAAGCTCTGGCGAGCAGGGACCTCACTCCTGTTGTTCCATACAAATGTTGTGCTCTGTTACATTACATTTGTATTTGTTTCCTATGATTTGTAAAGCGCTGCAAAATATGATGACGCTATATAAATAAAGATTATTATTATTATGGAGGCAGTGAACTAGTAGTAGATTAAAGGTGCTGCAACTATGTTAGTTGGATCTTGTGATGGAGCTGGCGCTCTGCAGCCAGGCGAGCTTTCGCCAATCCAAGCCCCTGTTTCTAGGCTACTCCCCAAACAGCACTTCTAAGAACCTTTTGTATAAGATCAAGTGTAGTAGCGTTCTTATAAGTTTAGGATATGCCGGGTGAGGGGAATGTAAACAGATGCGCAAGAAGCGCTGAAATAATATCCCTAAATGGTAAAATTTTGCCAGTATATTTTGTGGATAACACAGCAGGGTGGCGACCCATCTCGGGGTGACACAAAGTTAACCAGCTTTGATGTGGAATCCATTAACAACCCGCATTATCTGCCTGACCACCCTCGTTTTATAAAGGGACATGCTAGGGAGGCAGCTTATATGGACGACTTTTTGGGGAGTAGCAATGGAAACAAACGTGTCTGCGAGCGCTGCATCGCGGCCATGCTGTCGACCCAATTTAATTTCTGGATTGTGCCTCCTGTTACTTGCGTGGCAGTCCCAAAAAGTTTCAAACCGAGGAGCAGGCTAGGTGGCCCCCTCCAGAAAATGAAATAGATTGCGTCTCCCTGTAGTGTCGCGACCCCCACAACAGCTCCCAAAAGCAGTTTTCAACCAGAGGAGACAGGTAGGGAGGACTTAGTCTCCACCCTTCTCCCTGGCCCCCAGAAAAATGGATAGATTTGAGATGCCGGATGTAGTGCGCAGTCCCAAAAAGCCCTTCGGGTGTGACACAAAAGTAGCAAAGGTAGGAGAGCAACCAAAAAAACGGAATAGATTGAGTGTCCACCTGTATGCTGGCCCAGCACCCCCAACAAATGTTACACAAACCAGAGGAGCATGTAGGCCTGGCCCTCCACGAATAACATGGAGAATAGATTGAGTGCCCTGTCACTTGGCAGTCCAAACAAAGTTTCAAACCCAAGGATCAGGTAGGTGGCACTCCCCCCAGAAAGTAAATAGATTCTGAGTGCCTGTATGTGCGAGTCCCACCAAAGTTCTTTCAAACCAGAGGAGCAGGGAGTTGGCCCCTTCCCCCCCGAAAAATGGATAGATTGAGTGCCTTTCAAATGTGGGTGCCACGGTCCCAAAAAGTTGTCGAAATCAACCAGAGGAAGGCAGTAAGGTGGGGCCCTCCAGAAAAATGGAATACGATTAGGTGCCTGGTATGTGGACACTCCACACAAAATTGGTTTAAAACAGGACCGGGTTTCGGTGTCCCTCCAGAAGAAAATCAATGCCTAAAGTACTATACTAGAGCCAGTGGGCCCTGCCTGTCAAAAATAGCCAGTTTCCCCTCTGCATTATAAAAGATTATTATTATTATGGAGGCAGTGAACTAGTAGTAGATTAAAGGTGCTGCAACTATGTTAGTTGGATCTTGTGATGGAGCTGGCGCTCTGCAGCCAGGCGAGCTTTCGCCAATCCAAGCCCCTGTTTCTAGGCTACTCCCCAAACAGCACTTCTAAGAACCTTTTGTATAAGATCAAGTGTAGTAGCGTTCTTATAAGTTTAGGATATGCCGGGTGAGGGGAATGTAAACAGATGCGCAAGAAGCGCTGAAATAATATCCCTAAATGGTAAAATTTTGCCAGTATATTTTGTGGATAACACAGCAGGGTGGCGACAAAGTTAACAACTTTGATGTGGAATCCATGAAAACAACCCAAATTTCTGCCTGACACACCTCGTTTGATAAAGGGACGATGTATGGAGGCAGCTATATGGACGACTTTTGGAGGTAGCAATGGAGACAACGTGTGGAGGCTGCTATGGAGACAATTTAATTTGGATAGTGCCTGTATGTGGCAGTCCCAAACATTTTTCAAACCAGAGGAGCAGGTAGGTGGCCCTCCAGTAAAATGGAATAGATTGAGTGCCTGTATGTGGCAGTCCCAAAAATGTTTCAAACCAGAGGAGCAGGTAGGTGGCCCTGGGGAGACATCGGGCAGCACGGGGGAGACATCGGGCAGCACGGGGGAGACATCGGGCAGCACGGGGGAGACATCGGGCAGCACAGGGAGACTTCAGTGGAAGAAGAGGAGCGGATCCCGGGACAGCGTATCACCCCGACAAGTAAGCAGATTTGCTGAACATCTGTAATCTATTCTTCACTGTGTTTTTCACTGCGTTTTTCACTTAAATGATCCTGTGTTCACTGTTTTTATTCTATTCTTCACTGTTCTTCACATCTGATAACTTGTCGGGAGATAATATACGCGCGGAACAGTGAAGAATAGATTGCAGATGTTTGCATACATCTGATCACTTATCAGAAGACATTCTTTTTCAATTAAATAACACATTTTATTCCTGAACCATGGTCCCTTTGAAAAATGCTCGGGTCTCCCATTGACTTCAATGGGGCTCGTTATTCGAGACGAGCACTCGAGCATCTGGAAAAGTTCGTCTCGAATAACGAGCACCCGAGCATTTTAGTGCTCGCTCATCTCTAATTATAACTCTACAAGATAAACTATCACAAGTATAAGACAGGAGGGAAGGGAAAGAAAATGCAGGGGAGAAAGAGGATTAGGGAGGGGGAGATGGGTCCTGTTGAGAATAGGGATATCATCCTTTGGATCAGACTCTTGATTGATATGTAATCCACATCTGCCATGTTTCATTAAATAATGTAATTTTATCCTGTACTGAATAATAAAGCTTATAATTTACCATTATCCACGGCACTGTGACTTTGGCTACTGTGGAAAGCACTTTGACATGGCTACTGTGGGGGGCATTGTGATTTGGCTACTGTAGGGAGCACCATCACTATATTGGCTACTTTGGGGTCCCTGTAACTATATTGCTACTGTGGGGGCACTGTAATTGTATTGGCTACTGTGAGGCCCATGTTACTATCTTGGCTATTGTAGGTGCACTGTATTTATATAGGCTACTGCAAGGCCCTATGAACAGTATCAAGTTTTGTTGTCAAGTTGCTAATTTTTGTGTTGCTAAATCTGCAGAAACACTTCATGGCTGGAAGAAGCTGACAAGGTGGCCAGAAGAAGAAGAACAAGAAAAGGAGAAATTCTCTAATCATCTGTCATAAAATTTACAGTAGGTGCTGGTATTACCCATTAGCTCAAAATACTTCAGTATCTCCCCTGTGCTGTGACTTTCTATCTTCTTTATTTTATCTTCTCTTATGAGAGGGAGCTGCATGGAGACCAGATCTCCAATCCAGCATCAGGCAGTGTGATAAATATGCTGCAATATAGTCCTGTTTCTATGTAGTAATCTTTCTGTTCCTGCATTTATATAGTAATCTTGGTTCTGGTAACATATCTATGCAGAAAGCTTGATTCTGGTAATGCATCTATACAGTAATCTAGGATCTGGTACCGTATCTATGTAGTCATTTTAGTTCTGATGTAGTTTCTAATGTTTGTAGTAAGATTGGCTCTGGTAACACATAAACGTAGTAAGGTTGATTCTGGTGCTGTATCTAAGTTGTAAGCTTGGTTCTGCATCGATGTGGTAAGATTGGTTTTAGTACTGTCCCCATGTAAAACTTTTATTTATGTTATAGTTTCTATGCAGTGAGTTTGGTTATATTATTGTTTATATGCACCAGGGGCAAATAAAAGGGAAATTTACTAAGAAAATAGTCACTAAGAATTGGGGCAAAAAGGGGGCACTTACAAAGAAATGGGAATTAAACATGAGATTAGATGGATGCAACAAGGAAGAGGGCAGTAACCCAAAAAGGAAGAACTTAACTTAAATGAGGACAAAACCTTAGCCCTCATGCACATAAGTGTGTTTTGAGCCATGAACTAGCCATTTTTTAGCAGCTAGCACACAATCCCATAACTTTCTATGGATTCCACGGTCCGTGCATGAGCTGACTGCCCATTCTACGTTTTCACTCACCAATGACAGGCTGCAAAAAAAGAATAACCTCTGTCTTCTGTAAAGTATAGCACTGCAAAACACTAAAATGAGTGGAAGGGTCGGTAGGGTTCAATGCTTTTTGTATATACAGGCGGTCCTCGGGTTACGTACAAGATAAATTACCAAAATCCAGAGGTCTGTTTGTAACTAGGGGTCATCTGTAAGTCGGGTGTTCTTAAGTAGGGGACTGCCTGTAAGGAGAGTGGAGCCCCGTTAGGAATTTTTGCCAGGGGCCCAGAGGAATCTAGTTATGATACTTGCAATTCATATGTCTTGCTCCTGGGTCCTCTTCTGCTACTCTGTGTACTGACACTGGAATATATGTCAACGTAAAGCCCAGAGCAGGAGTGAACACGGGAGCGGTAAGTACTTGTCGGCTGTACACACAGTTCCCATGTCCTTCCCCCCGCTCTGCTCCGGGTCCTGGTGCTAGCATATATTCACAGCATCAGGAAGCACAACAGAGCGGTCCCTGTATTAAAGATAGTTCATTATGTCAGAAGAAGAAGAAGAGGAGTCAGTAAAAAATGTTTACGGCTGCTCTGCGGTCTCCATGGGTGATATCAGTCTGTTCTGGCATCTCTATAGTTGATATGAGTCTAACCTGCAATCTCCATAGTTGATAGTGTGCTCTGAGGTCTTCACAGTTAATATTAGTCTGATCGATGGTTTCTACATTTAATATCAGTATGCTATGGTTTCTCTATAATTAATATTAGTCTATTCTTGAGTCTCTTTCAGTATTAGTCTAGTATTGGTTCTCCCATATTATACGTTTGCTCCATATACAGTATTTGTCCGCATTGAGGTCTCCAGAATGGTCATCTGCTCTGAGTCTCTTTAGGAATTATCATCTGCTCTGGGGGTTTCCAATGTTATAATTTGCTCTGGGGGTCTCCAGTATTATGAGTCTGCTTTAGAGTTCTCCAGTGTTATCATTTACTCTGGAGGTCTCTGGCATCAGTTGATTGATCTGGTGGTCTTAAGTATTTGCCTGTTCTGAGGGTGTCTTCATTATTATCACCTGCTCTGGGGTCTCTCCATTATTATTGCTGTCTACTCTTGGGGTCTCCACTATTATTAATCTGCTCTGGGGGCCTCCAATATTAGTATGCTCTAGGGTTATCTTTGCCTGTTCTGGGGTTAATATTTCTATTATGGTCTTCTTTGGGGTCTCTAATATTGTTTTCTGTTCTGGGGTTCTCCTTTTTATTATTATTATTATTATTATTATTATTATTATTATTATTATTATTATTTGTTAGCTCTGGGGTCTCTATTATTAGTTGTTTGGTTTGGGTGCTCTAGTTATTGCCTAGTCTGGGGTCAGTATAATTATTTATTGCCTTGTCTGGGGTCTGTATTAGTATTGTCTGAATGCAGTGTTTGGTATTTGTGGGTGGCATTTATAATTTCTTGGGTGGCAGTTCCAGGGTGCAAGTTAGTTTGGCCCCTCGAAGTGGAAGGACAGTGCAGCCCTCAGAGCAAAAAGTTTGTGAACCCCTGGTTTAAATAAACAAACAAGACTAAAAGTGAAAAAAAATATATTACCACATCTATAAATATTTACCACATCTCATAGTGATTGTTGTGCAATCATGTATCATTGGCAGCATTATCAATCTGCAGTGGACTATGTAATAATCACATGATGAAGTTGACTGTTATACTTGACATCTGATAGAGAAGTCATCCATTATTTTATTTCTTTTCAAATGTTTTAAAAAACATCAATAAGAACCACAGTAAAAGTATATTAAAGGTTTAAAGAAGGCTTTTAGAGGAAATCTACCATCAAAATCCAGCATGATAAGCTAGGAACACTTCAGGCACCGTGACTGTGGTAATCCTTTTAGATTATCTGACTAATGTCTATTATGTGAGGGACAATCATAGCTTCAGGTTCTAAGGGGTACACCATTGTAATTTGAAGAGTTATAATATTTTTTTGAAGAGGTAGGTTTTCAGGTTGCTTTTAACGGAAGAAGAGAGGGTTTTAGGATATTAGATTATGGGATGCTGGCAGAGGTAAATTAAAGAATTACCTCCTTGCTCATACCTTGGAATAGGAATCCATGTAGGAAAGGATTTAATGTACATTATGCCCTAGTAGGCTTTTGGCAGAATTATTAGGACATGAAAAGGCAGCGCAGTGCTGTTATATGAATATGCCTGTGGTTAATGATATGCTGAGTACCCAGTACACAGGCTGCCATGACACCTCCCAACACTATTACAAACTCAGTGCAGTTCCCATCTGTCAATATGAGCTATTCATTTATTAATACATTCGGCTATATCTATGTATGTAGTGGGAAAGACCTCTATTTTTTTATACAGCTACATCAGGTTATAAAAAATCTTGATCCACCTTAACAATATTAACTATATACACTCACCGGCCACTTTATTAGGTACACCTGTCCAACTGCTGGTTAACACTTAATTTCTAATCAGCCAATCACATGACGGCAACTCAGTGCATTTAGGCATGTAGACATGGTCAAGACAATCACCTGCAGTTCAAACCGAGCATCAGTACAGGGAGGAAAGGTGTTTTGAGTGCCTTTGAATGTGGCATGGTTGTTGGTGCCAGAAGGGCTGGTTTGAGTATTTCAGAAACTGCTGATCTACTGGGATTTTCACGCACAACCATCTCTAGGGTTTACAGAGAATGGTCCAAAAAAGAAAAAACATCCAGTGAGCGGCAAGTCTGTGGGCGGAAATGCCTTGTTGATGCCAGAGGAAAATGGGCAGACTGGTTCGAGCTGATAGAAAGGCAACATTGACTCCACACCCGTTACAACCAAGGTAGGCAGAAGAGCATCTATGAACGCAGAGTACGTCGAACTTTGAGGCAGATGAGCTACAGCAGCAGAAGACCACACCGAGTGCCACTCCTTTCAGCTAAGAACAGGAAACTGAGGCTACAATTTGCACAAGCTCATCGAAATTGGACAGTAGAAGATTGGAAAAAACTTTGCCTGGTCTGATGAGTCTCGGTTTCTGCTGCGACATTCGGATGGTAGGGTCAGAATTTGGCGTCAACAACATGAAAGCATGGATCCATTCTGCCTTGTATCAACGGTTCAGGCTGGTGGTGGTGGTGTCATGGTGTGGGGAATATTTTCTTGGCACTCTTTGGGCCCATTGGTACCAATTGAGCACAGTTGCAATGCCACAGCCTACCTGAGTATTGTTGCTGACCATGTCCATCCATTTATGACCACAATGTACCCAACATCTTGCTGGCTACTTTCAGCAGGATAATGCGCCATGTCATAAAGCTGGAATCATCTCAGACTGGTTTCTTGAACATGACAATGAGTTGACTGTACTCAAATGGACTCCACAGTCACCAGATCTCAATCCAATAGAGCATCTTTGGGATGTGGTGGAACGGGAGATTTGCATCATGGATGTGCAGCCGACAAATCTGCGGCAACTGTGTGATGCCATCATGTCAATATGGGACCAAATCTCTGAGGAATGCTTCCAGCACCTTGTTGAATCTATGCCACGAAGAATTGAGGCAGTTCTGAAGGCAAAAGGGGGTCCAACCCATTAATAGCATGGTGTACCTAATAAAGTGGCCGGTGAGTGTATATTCCACATAATAGAGATAACTAGAGAGCCAGCTAACATTTTGGGAAACAAAACACCAAAAGGTATATATACCTAAGACAGCAAACTCTAAAATGCAACTAGTATACTTGGCTTAGGACGATTAAAACTGGTGACTAGGAAACCACTCTGGAGGTCTACAGTATTATATGTCTACTATGGGATCTCCAGAATTATACATCTGCTTTGACATGTCCAATAGAAATATATTAAAAGACCCCATTCATTTGAATTAAGGACGTGTATAAATTGTTTTACTTTTTTTTGTACCATTCCATATTATTAATAGTAATTATTCAAATAGTAATATATAAATGATCAATATACAAATGGTAATCATATTGTTAATAAAAAATTACATTACTCAGTTAGGAGTTTCCCTTTATTGTTTATTTTCAGAGTCCACCATATAAAGATTTGCAACTTGACACAAATTGCACTCCCATTGCTGTGCCGCACATCTGGAGGTAAACCTGGCAGAGGGAATGGAAAGCATTGTGCTGTAAATAAATTTATTGCACTAAGTATAAACTTTTTCTCTTTGGCATTGTTCTATCTGCATCTGTGAAGGTGTAGAACTTTGTTACTGTCAAGCGAGGATACATCAAGAGGAGCCCTTCTGTAGGTAAGGAGCCATTTACATGTAACATGCATATAAGACTGATTGAATCATCAACTTGTCTACAGTCCTAATATGTATATGTATATTATCAGCTAGGGATCTCAATGCTGCAATTGCTTCTTGTTAATGTTACTGAATCATGTAGCCACTTGAGAGTAAAAGGTTTCAATATTGTTACCCTTACTGTGAATGGGGTAGAGCTTCTGGCCTAGAGAGCCTTGGACAATGAGCACTTCGATCATTGAATGCAGCACTTATAGGTGCAGGTGATGGCAATATGTGCCAGCAACAGGACTAAGAGCAGAGCGGCGCCTGGAGCAGAAGAGGACCTGAGAGAGGTTAGGACTTCTCAGATATTCTGTGCTCACCGCTCCTAATTGTTTTTCCAGCAAAACCACTCTGCTCAGGGATTAACCAAGAAATTATCCTGCATCATTGTAGCTACATCAGTCTCAAGGTATGTTTAATTCATAATGCATCAAATCCAATGGTAGGTTTCCTTTAAATTACAGATTAGGGCAGAAGCAGGCAGGAGGAATCTACAATCACATCTATATAAAAAAAAGGAAAAAGGGAAGGTTTCAACTCACCCTTAGAAGGTCTGTTGGTCAATTATGCTGGGAAGGGCGGGTGCTCGGAATCCCTAAAAAATGCTGGTCTGGAAATCCAGAGTTAGATAATACTTTTTTCAAAGGAAAAAATGTTGTTCGGGGGTTCCAGCATCCAAAAATACTTACAAAAAGCTGTTAAAACATAGAAAAAGGTTTTATAATTTCTTCATTAAAAAACACATAGTGAGTGTTAACATGGACATAAAAAACAAAAAACACAAGACAAAAAGCACACTCCTAGTCGTTAATCATACCTATCATGCTGAACCTCGCACTGAGTTTAAATAATGGAAGTATTCAGTATCGAGTGTGGGTTGTGTGAAGTGCACACTCCTATGAAGGTGGAGACCTTACGACGTATCTAATGAGCCACATCTGTCCATTGTAAGAGAGTGACATAATAACTTGTTCACATATAGTAAAAATACAATAATCCTAATGGTTTAATCCTTTAGGGAAATGTGGATCTAAGCCCAGGATCCAAAAATCCCCTCCTCTGTTTGGTCAAAATACCTGTTCCATAGCAATTACATTCCTGCCACTCATTGATCCTGCATGAACTTCCTTATAATGTTTAGAAAACCCCGATAAATTACGGGTACTAGTGGTAGTGTTTGGATTTGCGTCTGGGATGTGTTCACTAATGCGATCTTTAAATTTGCGTACTGTGCATCCCAGGTACTGTAAGGAGCATTTTGATATTGAATAAGATACACTACCTATGACGACTCACAGTTAATGTACGTTTTGATGTAATAGGACACATTTGTACTACTGTACTTGCATACACTCACCGGCCACTTTATTAGGTACACCTGTCCAACGTTAAACACTTAATTCTAATCAGCCAAACACATGGCGGCCAACTCAGTGCATTTAGGCTGTAGGCAAGGTCAAATCTCCTGCAGTTCAAACCGAGCATCAGTATGGGGAAGAAAGGTGATTTGAGTGCCTTTGAACGTGGCATGGTTGTTGGTGCCAGAAGGGCTGGTCTGAGTATTTCAGAAACTGCTGATCTACTGGGATTTTCACGCACAACCATCTCTAGGGTTTACAGAGAATGGTCCGAAAAAGAAAAAACATCCAGTGAGCGGCAGTTCTGTGGGCGGAAATGCCTTGTTGATGCCAGAGGTCAGAGGAGAATGGGCAGACTGGTTCGAGCTGATAGAAAGGCAACAGTGACTCAAATCGCCACCCGTTACAACCAAGGTAGGCAGAAGAGCATCTCTGAACGCACAGTACGTCGAACTTTGAGGCAGATGGGCTACAGCAGCAGAAGACCACACCGGGTGCCACTCCTTTCAGCTAAGAACAGGAAACTGAGGCTACAATTTGCACAAGCTCATCGAAATTGGACAGTAGAAGATTGGAAAAACGTTGCCTGGTCTGATGAGTCTCGATTTCTGCTGCGACATTCGGATGGTAGGGTCAGAATTTGGCGTCAACAACATGAAAGCATGGATCCATCCTGCCTTGTATCAACGGTTCAGGCTGGTGGTGGTGGTGTCATGGTGTGGGGAATATTTTCTTGGCACTCTTTGGGCCCCTTGGTACCAATTGAGCATCGTTGCAACGCCACAGCCTACCTGAGTATTGTTGCTGACCATGTCCATCCCTTTATGACCACAATGTACCCAACATCTGATGGCTACTTTCAGCAGGATAATGCGCCATGTCATAAAGCTGGAATCAT
This sequence comes from Engystomops pustulosus, assembly GCA_019512145.1. Lineage (NCBI taxonomy): Eukaryota > Metazoa > Chordata > Amphibia > Anura > Leptodactylidae > Engystomops > Engystomops pustulosus. Next base: position 110,152,706 of record CM033644.1, on the reverse strand, counting down.
CTCAGACTGGTTTCTTGAACATGACAATGAGTTCACTGTACTCAAATGGCCTCCACAGTCACCAGATCTCAATCCAATAGAGCATCTTTGGGATGTGGTGGAACCGGAGATTCGCATCATGGATGTGCAGCCGACAAATCTGCGGCAACTATGTGATGCTCCTGTTTGGCTGGCTGTTTTCGGTTGTTAGTGTGATAGTTTTTTTATCTACGATGTTCACAGCCCTTTTGCAGGAATTTTTTTGTGACCCCTTACTCTTAGTCACTGAGTAATGGTATTGCATTCTCATTTATAACTTTCTTTTAGCGTTCAGGAGCGCTTTGCTCTTACAAATTTTCCAATAGGATGGTTCTTTACTGTACGTGAAGGGTGACATCTAGAAGCGTGCAATAATACATTGCTCGCAGTCGCTTTGCAAACTAATGAGGTGTCTTTATTATTCTACATTGGGGACATTCTATCTCCGAATTCATACACTGACAAAAAACAGGAGAGTTCCTGGTTACAAATCAAAGGTAGCTATTGCTGTGGCAGTATCCGTTGCAACATATGGAAGTACATGCTGAAAAATCCTTATTTACTTTAACTAGTACAAATGTGTCCTATTACATCAAAACTTACACTATATATGACGACTCACAGTTAATGTATCTTATTGAATGCTCAAAATCCTCCTTACAGTATCTGGGGTGCCTTGTACGCAAATTGGTTATTAGTAGAGATGAGCGAGCACTAAAATGCTCGAGTGCTCGTTATTCGGTACGAACTTTTCCCGATGCTCGAGTGCTCGTACCGAATAACGAGCCCCATTAAAGTCAATGGGAGACCCGAGCATTTTTTAAATAAAATAGAACATTAAAAGAACAGTGCATAATAAAATATTCCCAATGTTTCCAGATGTTTTAATTGTTAGAATACATTGAAAAAACACTATCCTGAACAGCTGAACACATGGTGTGGGACAGGCTGGTGATGGTGGGCAATGGTGCTGCTGGTGGTGGTAGTTGTGATGTCACATCCTCCCTTTGTGGGGAGACATGTGGCCTTGTAACATGGGAGACAGTGGAACAGGTTGGGCCACCTGAAGTAGTAGGGGGAGCCTTAGGTGTTTCCGTGCTCTTTAGAGCCAATGCAGCTCATGTACTCTGCAGGTGCCGGGTCTTACATGAGGTGCTCAGATTGTTAAGGCTTTGGCCACACTTTATGGACACAATGTGCAAATGACACATGTTTTGTCTTCTGCATTCTGTGAGAAAAATGGCACACTAACGGCACCCTGTGTCTTAGGCTTTGTTTGGGTGTTAGGCCATGACATTCTATGGGTTTACCACTGTGCCATGGCCCCTTTTGCTTGGTCTACTGGCTGACCAGCCACCTCTTCGTCCAAATATCAGAGCTTCCACTCATCTGGCTCTTGGCCCTCACCATCACCCATAGTTTTTTTTACCACCATGACTGCTACTCCATGACTTGTAACTTAAATTGTATTCCTACTTTCAATGGGGTGAGGTGGAGGCCTCTGAACTTCCAGCTAAGAATGAGTGTGGCGAACTCATCCTCTTCCTGCAACACCAGCTCCATCATCAGCAGTAGCACCATGCCCTTTTCCCGTCTCTTAAATAATTTTAAAAGACATGGGGGTAATTTATCTTAGAAATTTTCTCCTTCATTTCTCTTATTTTGCAATTTTTTTGGGCACATCTGATATATTTCATCTAAATTTGCGACTTTTTCACTCGCCTAATAAAAAGTTGCAAACCCCCCCCCACTCAGCTGTCTGATATATCACCTCAAAGATAATCAAATAAGGCCAAAAGTCAGAAAAACAAGAAAAGACATGCACAAATGTCCCAACTAAAAGATATGACCCCAATGCAGTACCAAATTGCACAGAGACATGCCTTCACTGACAGAGCCTTTAAAACCTACCATGAGGATTCTGCTATCAGAAGTAGATCTTATGTTGTTGTTTCAAAGGAAAAAAATGTTTTGTGGGGGTTTGTGCATCCAAAAATACCCATAGTGAGTGCTAACATGGACACAAAAAACAAAAAAACACAAGACAAAAAGCGCAGCATAACAGTTTCGAAACTATGTATTTCTAGTCCTTACTTAACCTACTGTGCACTGTAGAGAATAACATAATAAACTAATAACTAGAGATGAGGAGTATACTCGTCCGAGTATACTGCTCGTTCGAGTATTAGCATACTCGGACCGGCTCGTACTCAGACGAGTATTTCGGCTGCTTGAAATCGAGCATTAAATTAATAAAATAAAGTGAAGAAAAGTATTTTTATTGCAATAAAATATTCACATGTTTCCAGATGTTTTAACCCCTTAACGACTTGGCCTTTTTTAGTTTTTTCACTTCCATTTTTCACTCCCCACCTTCAAAAATATATACTTTTTTATTTCCACATAAAGAGCTCTGTTATGGCTTATTTCTGCGTAACAAATTGCACTTCGTAGTGACGGTATTTATATTCCATGGCGCGTACTGGGAACGGGAAAAAAATTCCAAATGCAGTGAAAATGGTGAAAAAACACATTTGCAACGTTTTCTTGGTGGCTTGGATTTTACAGCTTTCAAATGACATGTCTACTTTATTCTTTGGGTTGCTACGATTATGTGGATACCAAATTTGTATAGGTTTTATAATGTTTTCATACATTTAAAAAAATTAAAAACCTCCTGTACAAATTTTTTTTTTTATTTGCATCTTCTGGCGGCAATAACTTTTTCATACTTGGTGTGGGAGCTGTGCGTGGTGTCATTTTTTGCGACTTTTTATGGAGTTTTCATTGCTATCATTTTTAGGACGTGCGACCTTTTGATCACTTTTTATTCATTTTTTTATATTTTCAAAATGGCAAAAAAATGTCATTTTTGAATTTGGACGCTATTTCCGTTACGGGGTTAAACGCAGTGAAAAACCGTTGTTATTTTTGATAGATTGACATTTTCGGACGCGGTGATACCTAATGTGTTTATGATTTTTACTGTTTATTGATATTTTCAGTTCTAAGGAAGGGGGTGATTTGAATTTTTAGGTTTTTTTATTGATTTTTTTTTTTAACTTTTTTCACTTTTTTACTTTTACATTTTCAGACTCCCTAGGGTACTTTACCGTAGGTTTCTGATCGATCCTACCATATACTGCATACTGCAATATGGAATTATATGGGGATTTTACTCCTCATTCATTACAATGTGCTGATAGCACTTGTAATGAATGGTTTAAAACAGACAGCTTCGGGCCTTCGTGAGACCCGAAGCTGTCATGGCAACGGATCACCGCTCCCCCGTGACGTCATCGCGGGGTGTTACCGGTAAGCTTGCTGCAATATGCAGCAAAGACTTACCGGCTATGGAGAGGGCTCGCCCGTGCATCGGGAAGGGGTTAATTGTTTAGAATACATTGAAAAAAAACTATTCTTCACTTTCCAGGTGTTCGCGCATTGTCCCCGCCAAGTTTGGAGATGTTCGACATCTGGAGGTGAAGATATTGTTCTTTGAATGTGTTCTGCAATTAAATGCTCCTGTGTTCACTGTTTTAACTGTTTATATTCTATCTTTCTCACATTGCATGTTTCGCGCATGTCTTCCGATAATGTCAGAGATGTGCGTGCACATCAGCAATGTGAAGAATAGAATAAAAACATTAAAAACAGTGAAAACACAACTTTAAGTGCAAACTAATTCAAATAACACTATTCTTCACATTGCTGATGTTGCGCGCACATCTCCGACATTATCGGAAGACATGCCGAACACCTGCAATTGAAGATAGAATAAAAACAGTTAAACATGAACACAGGACCATTTAGTGCAGAAACGCATTGAAAGAACACTATTCTTCACATCCAGATGTTCGACGCACATCTCCTAACTTAGCGGGACACGCGCGAACACCTCAAAGTGAAGAATCTTCACATTGCTGATGTGCGCGCACATCTCCGACATTATCGGAAGACATGCGCGAACACCTGCAATGTGAAGAATAGTGTTATTTGAATTAGTTCTGCACTTAAATGTTTGTGTTTTCACTGTTTTTAATGTTTTTATTCTATTCTTCACATTGCTGATGTGCACGCACATCTCTGACATTATCGGAAGACATGCGCGAACACCTGCAATGTGAAGAATAGAATATAAACAGTTAAAACAGTGAACACAGGAGCATTTAATTGCAGAACACATTCAAAGAACAATATTCTTCACATTCCAGATGTTCCGAACATCTCCGAACTTGGCGGGAGACAAGCGCGAACACCTGGAAAGTGAAGAATAGTTTTTTTTCAATGTATTCTAACAATTAACCCCTTCCCGATGCACGGGCCGAGCCCTCTCCATAGCCGGTAAGTCTTTGCTGCATATTGCAGCAAAGGCTTACCGGTAACACCCGCGAGACGGTCAGCCGAGGGAGGAGTGACGTTTGTCCCTGACTAGCTGCGAGGGTCTCACGAAGGCCCGAAGCTGTCTCGTTTTAACCCATTCATTACAATGTGCTATCAGCACATTGTAATGAATGAGGAGTAAAATCCCCATATACTTCCATATTGCAGTATGGCAGTATATGGTAGGATCGATCAGACAACCTACGGTTGGTTAAAGTACGCCTATATGGGCAGTTCTGAAAAATAGTAAAAAGTAAAAAAAGTGAAAAAAAGTTAAAAAAAAAATTATAATAAAAAACCTAAAAATTCAAATCACCCCCCTTCCTTAGAACTGATATTAATATCAATAAACAGTAAAAATCATAAACACATTAGGTATCACGCGTCCGAAAATGTCAGATCTATCAAAAAATAACAACGGTTTTTCACTGCGTTTAACCCCGTAACGGAAATAGCGTCCAAATTCAAAAATGACATTTTTTTGCCATTTGGAAAATATAAAAAAATGAATAAAAAGTGATCAAAAGGTCGCACAGTCTCTAAAATGATAGCAATGAAAACCTCATAAAAAGTCGCAAAAAATGACACCACGCACAGCTCCGTACACCAAAGTATGAAAAAGTTATTGCCGCCAGAAGATGGCAAAATAAAAAAAAAATTTGTACAGGAGGTTTTAATTTTTTTAAATGTATGAAAACTTATAAAACCTATACAAATTTGGTATCCAATAATCGTAGCAACCCAAAGAATAAAGTAGACATGTCATTTGACAGCTGTAAAATCCAAGCCCACAAGAAAACGTTGCAAATGTGTTTTTTCACCATTTTCACTGCATTTGGAATTTTTTTCCCGCTTCCCAGTACGCGCCATGGAATTTAAAATACCGTCACTACGAAGTGCAATTTGTTACGCAGAAAATAAGCCATAACAGAGCTCTTTATGTGGAAAAATAAAAAAGTTATATATTTTTGAAGGTGGGGAGTGAAAAATGGAAGTGAAAAAACTAAAAAAGGCCAAGTCGTTAAGGGGTTAAAACATCTGGAAACATGTGGAATATTTTATTTTGCAATAAAAATACTTTTCTTCACTTTATTTTATTAATTTAATGCTCGATTTCAAGCAGCCGAAATACTCGTCTGAGTAACGAGCCGGTCCGAGTATGCTAATACTCGAACGAGCAGTATACTCGGACGAGTATACTCCCTCATCTCTAGTTATTAGTTATTATGTTATTCTCTTACAGTGCACAGTAGGTATAATTAAGGACTAGAAATACATAGTTCGAAACCTGTTACTGCTGCGCTTTTTGTCTTGTGTTTTTTTGTTTTTTGTGTCCATGTTAGCACTCACTATGGGTATTTTTGGATGCACAACCCCCCCACAACATTTTTTTCCTTTGAAACAACAACAATAAGATCTACTTCTGATAGCAGAATCCTCATGGTAGGTTTTAAAGGCTCTGTCAGTGAAGGCATTGTCACTGTGCAATTTGGTACTGCATTGGGGTCATTTATCTTTAGTTGGGACATTTGTGCATGTCTTTTCTTGTTTTTCTGACTTTTGGCCTTATTTGATTTATCTTTGAGGTTGATATATCAGACAGCTGAGTCTGGGGGGGGGTTTGCAACTTTTTATTAGGCGAGTGAAAAAGTCGCAAATTTAGATGAAAATATATCAGATGTGCCCAAAAAAATTGCAAAAATAAGAGAAATGAAGGAGAAAATTCTAAGATAAATTACCCCCATGTCTTTTAAAATTATTTAAGAGACAGGGAAAAGGGCATGGTGCTACTGCTGATGATGGAGCTGGTGCTGCAGGAAGAGGATGATGTTCGCCACACTCATTCTTAGCTGGAAGTTCAGAGGCCTCCACCTCACCCCATTGAAAGTAGGAATACAATTTAAGTTACAAGTCATGGAGTAGTCAGTCATGGTGGTAAAAAAAACTATGGGTGATGGTGAGGGCCAAGAGCCCAGATGAGTGGAAGGCTCTGATATTTTGGACGAAGAGGTGCTGGTCAGCCAGTAGACCAAGCAAAAAGGGGCCATGGCACAGTGGTAAACCCATAGCAATGTCATGGCCTACACCCAAACAAAGGCCTAAGACACAGGGTGCCTGTAGTGTGCCATTTTTCTCACAGAATGCAGAAGACAAAACATGTGTCATTTGCACATTGTGTCCATAAAGTGTGGCCAAAGCCTTAACAATCTGAGCACCTCATGTAAGACCCGGCACCTGCAGAGTAAACATGAGCTGCATTGGCTCTAAAAGAGCCCGGAAACACCTAAGGCTCCCCCTACTACTTCAGGTGGCCCAACCTGTTCCACTGTCTCCCATGTTACAAGGCCACATGTCTCCCCACAAAGGGAGGATGTGACATCACAACTACCACCACCAGCAGCACCATTGCCACCATCACCAAGCCTGTCCACACCATGTGTTCAGCTGTTCATGTCCCAAATGATGAAAAGAAAGGCAGGCAGACCCCACTCTGCACCAACCTGGCTCCCTGCCAGAGTCCGGTGCTGAGTCCGGGGGGCTTTGGTTTGGAGGCATTTAAAAAAAATACTTGTCTGTGCTGCTCAATCACTCTTGCTCTCAGCCATAACCTTTCTGCTTGATTACAACACCTCCCTCCTGCTCCTTCACTCAGGGACAGAGCTCACCTTGTGGTGGGATGGCATCAATGGGATAGGGAGGTATTGTAAACAAGCAGAAAGGTGGAGGTTGAGGAGTAATTGAGCAGCACAATGAAACAAAGCCCATCCCCCTTCCCCCGGGACTCAGAACAGGATTCTGGCAGGGAGCCAGATAAGTAAAAAAAATTATATTTCAATGAAAATGCTCAAAAAATGGACAAAGTCATCTTTGCAATGCAGGTGTAATGGGCTCTTGCAACCTGTCCCTTTAAAGTGAGTGCATGCAGTTTGAATGATTGGCATTCAGACCCTACTGCTCCACAGAGGAACTTTGGCCTGCTCACGTACTGCCTCATATGTGATCTACCAACTAGATGCAATTCCCCTTTGTGTAGGCTGGAAAGTGTGAACAGCAGCAGACAATTGTGGAATTCCAGCTCCAGAACACCAATATGATTCGAAGCAGTGACCAGCAGCACTTCACCACCAATGCCTGGGCCTCCATAAGGGACATTTGTTCAGTGCTGTACTGCTTCCAAAATGCCACCAGTATGTTCAGCACTAATCAGGCCCTATTCAGCTCTAACATCCCCATCTTTGGCTGCTTGAAAAAGCTCTTCAGGCCATGACAAATGATGTAATGGTGGAAGATGGTGGAGGAACTGGTGCTAGGTTGTCTACACAAGGCTCAAAGCGTGAGTTCCTGGAATAGGGTTTTGCTACTACACTGTTCAGCCAGGGAGCAGTTTTGGGTGACACGCAGCTCACTGGCATCACTGAAAAATGGCTGGGGAGATGCAAAGGAGGAGATACCTCCCACCGAGGCAGTTTGTCCTTACCTCTGGGCAGCCTGGCCTACATGAGCCTCTATATGCTCCACTGCCTGCATACTACTACCCGATTTGCCTTATCAGTGCCAAACTCGGGGGGAAAAACCTTGCTGTATCCACGCTACAAGAATAGTTTAGCACCCTTCATTCCAATACTAGAGCGTGAGGCTGAAATGAGGGAGTACATGCACACTTTGGTGCAGGCACTATTGGAAGGGTTCCCATCTGACAAGGAGAGCTCAGTGGTAGTATGGGGAGGAGGAGGAAGTCACCAACACAACAGGAACACTTTGAGATGGAGAGTGAGCATGGCTACATCGGATGGGGCACATTGTACCAAAAGGTAGAATGTGACTCACATGGTGAAGGATTATCTCTCCACAATCTCCTGGTACTGGAGGATGGGTCCTCCCTGTTCAATTTCTGCATGGGAAAATTGGATATGTGGCCAGAGCTTGCCTTCTTTGTCTTGCAGGTGCTGTCTGCTCTGCGGCTAGTGTGCTGTCAGAGCGCATGTTCAGCACTGCCGGTGATGTCATCAGCAGCAAGAGGATCCACGTCACTACAACCAATATGGATATCCTAATGTTTATTCAGATGAACCTGGCACAGATCCCATACAACTTGGTTTTGCCATTGTCTGAATAAGTTCTGCATTTCCAGAAATTAAAAAAAATGTGTACATTTTTCAGTTACGTATTCCCTGACGTTGAGACTTTCCATTTTGTTAGAACTTTTAAATATTTATTTTCTGTGTTGCCAGATCTGGTACTTGTAATTTTGACTTTCTGTATTCCCGGAACTCGAAATTACCAATATCCAGAGGTCTGTTTGTAACTAGGAGTCGTCTGTAAGTTGGGTGTTCTTAAGTAGGGGAACGCCTGTACTTGATAAGAAGACAAAAATGTATCCATATAAAGGATGTTCCCAATTACTCTTAATATAGTGTTTTACTTATTGGAAGGAAGAAAATATGTAATAGATAACCATGGTATCAGTTTGTGGGCACAAAATTAAAATTGCGAGAGAGTAATCGCTCAGGTTCCATCACGTATAGGGAATGCTATAGGTAAAATTTATATACATAGATCAGAAGATACCCCAAGTTGATAAATATTTTATAGAAATCAAAAGCGGACCTATCATGGGGACACATGCATGATTACACACATTCAAGGCCTCCTGAGGTGCCTAGAGGAAGTCAGGTGAACCCATATCATCAAATACCGCAACCTCAAAACGGCATTCCATAAAGGCCATAATGACTGACCGTGGTTTGAGTACCCAGTAACCTGTGACTAAATGTATAGTGTATGTGCCTTATGAATAATTATCTGACTTGACAGAATTGCTCTGCTAGCAACTCTATATTTGAAGGTTTATGTCAAGGTTATTATCAAAAAAATGCTACCAGTGTACCTTGAAATAAGATTCACTTTATATTAAAATAATTTCCACTTTAATAATTATAATCAAAATACAAAATTTACTTTATATATAAAGCGCCATCTATTTCAGACTTCTATGCAGCAGTCTCCTTTGGAGGACTTAATATCTAATAGTGTTCTCCTAGCGCCACCATCTGACAAATGTTAAAACTAAATTGCTGAATGTAATATAAGTTGTGTTTGCCCTTAAAAAGTATATTAGCAGAATTATATCAAAGTTTAGTTAGAATAGTTTTGCATGTTAGTAATTAGTTAGTAAAGAGCCAAATGTATTACAATCTGTCCACAGCTGGGTGTAGCTAAGGCAAAATTATCTGGAAAAAATAGTAGCAAGCCTTTGCTTCTCATACTCAATGAGCGTTGGGCTACCTATGATAGGAACTAATCACTACATACCAACAAGACATGACATTTTGAAGACGCTTTGATCCAGTCACCACCATCACATTAGTTTGGCCCTTACAGTTGCCCATTTTTTGTTCAGCTTCGAGACCCTGCATATCCTCCCGCTTGAAAGGTGATATTGTCACTAAGTAATTTGGTTTTTACAGGTTTTAAAGGTTATTCTAGGAGAATGCTATTAATGTCCTATCCTTAGGATATGTCATCAATATCAAGAATGCTGTCTAACTCCTGGCACCCCTGCCTATGAGCTGGGTTTTTTTCAGGTGTTACAGAATAGCCACCAGAAAGGGTGCTGTTCGCTGACTTCTATTAACTTGAAAGGGATTAAGCTAGCATTAGTTTTATCCAGCTTTTTTACAATGTGCAGAATTGTGCTAGTTCTGCAATTTACATTGTAATCAGAATGCTCCTGGAATACATCTTCAATGCTTTGGCAAATCAGCGGATATAATTCTGTTTTGCACTACTTTAGTAATGGTTAGAGGAACGGTTAGAGGGGCTGCAGCACAGCAGGGACCCATAAATCTAGAAGTTAATTCACATCAAACACTAAACATTACTGTCTACTTTGTATGAAATGCAGGCATAACCTATTATATCTAACAAATAATCAGATCAAATCAGATCATGTGTCTGGAAGCTGGATGCTCTGTATCAATGCTGTTCAGCAGCAAGTGGTATCCGGTTTTCACCAGAGCCCGCCGCAAGGCGGGTTAGACAAGCTGCGGCTCGAATAACGAGTACCCGAGCATTTTAGTGTTCGCTCATCTCTAATTACAATCTGTCCACAGCTGGGTGTAGCTAAGGCAAAATTATCTGGAAAAAATAGTAGCAAGCCTTTGCTTCTCATACTCAATGAGCGTTGGGCTACCTATGATAGGAACTAATCACTACATACCAACAAGACATGACATTTTGAAGACGCTTCGATCCAGTCACCACCATCAAATTAGTTTGGCCCTTACAGTTGCCCATTTTTTGTTCAGCTTCGAGACCCTGCATATCCTCCCGCTTGAAAGGTGATATTGTCACTAAGTAATTTGGTTTTTACAGGTTTTAAAGGTTATTCTAGGAGAATGCTATTAATGTCCTATCCTTAGGATATGTCATCAATATCAAGAATGCTGTCTAACTCCTGGCACCCCTGCCTATGAGCTGGGTTTTTTTCAGGTGTTACAGAATAGCCACCAGAAAGGGTGCTGTTCGCTGACTTCTATTAACTTGAAAGGGATTAAGCTAGCATTAGTTTTATCCAGCTTTTTTACAATGTGCAGAATTGTGCTAGTTCTGCAATTTACATTGTAATCAGAATGCTCCTGGAATACATCTTCAATGCTTTGGCAAATCAGCGGATATAATTCTGTTTTGCACTACTTTAGTAATGGTTAGAGGAATGGTTAGAGGGGCTGCAGCACAGCAGGGACCCATAAATCTAGAAGTTAATTCACATCAAACACTAAACATTACTGTCTACTTTGTATGAAATGCAGGCATAACCTATTATATCTAACAAATAATCAGATCAAATCAGATCATGTGTCTGGAAGCTGGATGCTCTGTATCAATGCTGTTCAGCAGCAAGTGGTATCCGGTTTTCACCAGAGCCCGCCGCAAGGCGGGTTAGACAAGCTGCGGCGTGGTACCACCAGGTCGTTCCTCTGGCGTGACTTGTCTGCAATGGCGGCTAAGGTTGAGGTACAAGAACGGCAGTCAATCTCGTGGTCAAAGTCCAAGCACAGAGTCAGGGAAGGCGACAGAGATGCAACGTCAGGGTTCAATCCGGGGTCAGCAACCGGAGGTCCAAGCAGAGGGGTACGGGAACACAGAACAGCAGCACGGAGATGTCGCCACCGACACAGCCCTGCGCAGGACCCGCTCCAGTCTTTCCGGCGTGGGACATGACCGCAACAGCGAGGAAGACTCCGGACCTCACCCGCGGTCGCGGCCTCAGCCCACACAAAGCCGCTTCATCAAGAGCGACAGCAGCGTGACCCACCACGCTCCACGTGTCGCGGAGCAGCTCCTGCTTCCTGGTGCCGGGGCGTCAAATCACGCGTCAGAGCAGGCGTCGTCAGAGAGGGCGCTGGGGAGCCTCCATGCCGGGCGGTGAGAAGCCACAGGGGGCGGAGGAACGCGGCTCCAACGAGATCCTCACGTCATGCCGTCACACGCCTCCAGGAACAACAGCTGTTGCTGGTGCTGGGTAGATAGCAACTGTTGCAGCATGGCGGTGACTTGCTCCAGCTGCTCGCGCTGTGCGGCAATCTGCCGAGATTGATGCATCACAATCGTAGCAAGATCGGGCCGACTGGGAGACGGAACCTCAGCGGGATCCATGGCCGGATCTTACTGTCAGGTTTGCGGGTAGTGGATCCACTGGACCACTGCAGACGATGACTAAAGGCACTACCTGGGACCGGAGTCTAAGTGGTACCCGGTTTTCACCAGAGCCCGCCGCAAGGCGGGTTCGACCAAGCTGCGGCGTAGGCTACCACAAGGTGTTCCTCAGGCGTGACTTGTCTGCAGTGTAAGGTTGAGGTACAAGAACGGCAGTCAATCTCGTGGTCAAAGTCCAAGCACAGAATCAGGGCAGGCGGCAGAGATGCAACGTCAGGGTTCAATCCGGGGTCAGCAACAGGAGGTCCAAGCAGAGGGGTACGGGAACACAGAACAGCAGCACGGAGGAACACAGGAACACGGAAACACAGAGGAGCTCAGGTAACACAGGAACACGGAGGGACACAGGAGACACAGGAACGCAGGATACACAGGAACGCAGGCAAATCGCAGTAAAGCTTTCTCGCAGGCTGTGAGGCACAAAGATCCGGCAAAAGATACAGGAAGAGGCAGGCTTAAGTAGATTTGGTGAAAATGGCCAGCGCCAATTAGTGGCGCACTGGCCCTTTAAATTTGCCAAAGGTGGCGCGTGCGCGCCGGAGTCGGCGTGGGAAAGGGACGGGGGTGAGTAAGATGCCGGGGGACCGGGGCAGCCATGGACCGCGGCACGGGTGCCCCTGTGACCCGGGAGGGGGGTCACAGAGGCACCTCACAGCCCACCTCTCGGCTGGCCACGCCCCTTGATGCCCCCCCGACGTGTTGGTGGTGGAAAGGGGGAAATAATTGCAAACAATAAGCTAGCATGTGCGATTATTTCAGGGCTTCTGCGCCACTGGTGAAGCATAAATAAGAATAAAGAAGAATAAATACCTTTCTTGGGGTCAGACTACAGTGTCATTAACTGTACATCATACCTACTATGCCACAATGTTGCACCATGCTTGCAAAGCAGCAATAGATGAGCAATCTGTAAACAGAGGTTGATTTGGCATTTCCTGGGCCCCCAGCAAAGTTATGTCCTGGGGCTCCATAATACTTAGACTATTGGCTGGCATCCTATTTGTACCAGCTTCCGCAAACCACACATTTTTATTGGTTGGCTTTCTGCTTCTCTCCAGTTTCACAACCCACCCGTTTGCTAAACAAATAGGGTCTTACCATTTATATGGACGCTGTGCACATTTTAAGGTTCCAAGACTTAATGAAGTGAGCTAGTTGTAGTTAACGGGACAATACTAAATGCTGTCCTTAAAGGGCTATTCTCACAAAGACAAGTTTCTTATATGTACTCAGGATAACGAAATAACACATTCTCTAATTCACTGTTATTAACAAAACTACAGCCTTTCACAGATATAAGTCCAACCTGTCTCTATCAGTCCTGCTGTACACAATTTCAGTTGCCCCTGGTTTCCGACCCTATATCTTCTGACTTTAGGGTCGGCAGACATTTTGATTTTCTGTCTGACTCTGTGGAGATGTTCTCTTTCTCTCTTTCTCTCTTGCTGCCTGCTGGGGCCCCTCTCCCCTACATTCCAGGACGGAGCTCTCTAACTGACCTCCTGCCAGCAGCAGCACCCAGAGGAGAACTACAAGCAACAGGCAGATAAGTTCTTTATTCGGGGAGGGGGAGGCAGGCACATCAGATCTGATAGTGTGTGTATGTGTAGCTGTCATGTAGCAGGAACTGGAGATAGTCATTGGGGCATATTTACCTACAATGCTGCTTGAGTTCATTGAAAGTACAATGTACGTCTATAATGCTGCCTGCGGCGATTCACCAAGATTCTGAGCCAGAAATCATGAATCTGTCGCTTCCCCAATGCAGTCCGAAAGAGTTCCATTCTCTTTTGTGGTGCATCTTTAACATAGGGTGTGCAACACAATTTCAAAGGTAAATATGGTGCTCAATCCAAATGACCGACGGCACGCCCCCTAATTTATGTTGCATGGAATCTAGTGCAGCTGCGCCCCAAAGGGTCGCGTGTGCCACAATCGCAGTGCACACACTTCTCAAATACGTGTGGGAACCATTTTGGCATGAACAGTCTGACTAAAGCGCGATTTCAGGGATTTAGGCCATAAGCTCAGGGTAAGGACCTTAAAGGTAGTTTTCTCCAAAATATTACCTGTACCACTTGCCATACCAGAAAGGCAGCGGGAGATTAGGGAGGTAAATAAGTGGGTCAAAAGTTGGTGTAGGAAGGAGGGCTTTGGGTTCATGGAGAACTAACATTACTGTCGTCTACGGGCTCTACAGTAGGGATGGGCTGCATCTCAATGGGGAGGGTGCAGCTGTTTTGGGGAAAAAAAATGGCTAGAAGGTTGGAGGAGTGTTTAAACGAGATACTTGGCGGGAGGGCAACTACACTTGTACAGGGCAACAGACAGTGTAGATGGGGAACTGGGAAGAGTCATAGTCCATGGGGGAAATAGGGGGGCTGGAATAAGATTGGGGAATAAGAACAAAAGGAATAGGAATAGGGAAAACAATATAAAGTGTATGTACACAAATGCCAGAAGCCTTAGTGGAACTCTTAGTGTTGGAGCGCAAATATGATATAGTGGGTATCAGCGAGACATGGCTGGACAGTAGCTAGGACTGGGCTGTTACTATAGATGGTTATAGTCTTTTTAAAAATTATCTAAGAAATAAAAAAGAGGAAAAGGGTTTGTTTATATGTGAACTCTTGCCTCAAGCCTGTCCTGTGAAATAACATTGGTGACACAAATGAAAATGTCCCTATGGGTGGAGATAAGGGGAGGGAAAAAGAATTATAAAATATTACTAGGGGTTTGTTATAAAGTTCCAAATATAATGGAGGCAGCAGAGGAAATGCTGATAAGTCAAATGGATGCGGCTTCAAAGCATGGTGAAGTACTTATCATGGGGGACTTCAATTACCCAGATATTGACAGGGGGGCCGAAACCTGCAGGTACTTTAAAAGTAGCAGGTTTTTGTTGCCAAAAAAAGACATTTACCTGTCGCAACTAGTCTAGGAGGCAATAAGAGAGGAGGGGCACTGCTGGACCTTATCCTTACCAACAGACCTGACAGGGTATCAAAATTACAGGTTGGTGGAACCTGGGTAATAGTGATCATAATATCATTGATTTTGTATTACGCGTTACTAAGCGCGTTAGTGGAGGGGCAACAAACACTCTAAACGTCAGGAGGGCAAATTTTCAGCAACTAAAGGAAGACCTTTAAACTGGGACAATGTTCTCAAAGACAAAAGCACCCCAAAAAATGGGACTTTTTTTTACAAATAATCTACAATAGTGAGAAACACAAAGCATATGGTAAAAAGCATAAGAGGCACAAGAAAAAGCCAATGTGGCTAACTAATCTTGTAAGGAGTAATAAGCAAGAAAGATAAAGCATTTAAGGTACTAAAGCGTGAAGGTAGTGATGAGGCTCTACAGGATTACAGAGAGAAAAATAAATCCTGTTAAAATCAGATAAAAATAGAGACTGAGAGAAATATTGCCAGGGAGAGCAAAAATAATCCCAAATTATTTTTCAAGTATATAAATGATAAGATTTGTAAAGTAATTAATACTGAGGTTGATAGCTTAGCATTAAGATATGTGGAAAGTTGAGGAGTTGGCAGAGAAATTTAATGTAGATATATGTAAAGTTATGCACTTGGGCCATGGAAACAAAAAGTATAATTATGTTCTAGAGGGTCAATTACTTGGTAAAACTGGAGCCGAAAAAGACTTGGGGTATTGGTGGATGGTAAACTTAGTTTTAGTGACCAAAGCCAGGTGGCTGCTGCTAAAACAAATAAAATTATGGGATGTATCAAGAAAGGAATAGATTCTCATGATAAAGACATAGTTTTGCCATTATACAAATCACTGGTCAGACCGCACATGGAATATTGTGTATAGTTTTGGGCACAAGTGTATAAAAAGGACATAGTAGAACTGGAACAGGAACAGAGGAGAGCAACCAGGATTATAAGGGGAATGGGAGCACTGGAATACAATGACAGATTACCAAATTTGGGATTATATACTTTAGAAATCAGACGACTGAGGGGAGACCTCATTACAATGTACAAATACCTAAACGGACAGTACAAGGATCTTTCCAAAGATCTTTTTAAACCTAGGCCTGAGACCAGCACAAGGGGGCATCCTCTGCGCCTAGAGGAGATACGGTTCTACCATCACCATAGACAGAGGTTCTTCACTGTAAGAGCAGCGAGACTATGGAACTCTCTGCTGCAGGAGGTTGTTATGGCGGACTCTATGTACATGTTCAAGAGAGGCCTGGATGCCTTTCTGGAGAGAAAAAATATCACGGGTTATGGGGAAACACATTTATTTAATTCTTAAAGGTTGGACTTGATGGACTTGCAGCTTTTTCCGGCCTTATATACTATGATACCATCCATCTCATGGATCTCATCATACTCATATACTACTATACATTTTTTAAACAACCCCTGTAATTGTATGCAGTGTCCATTTTCTTTCAATTTTCCATATGAGAAAACTAAATGTCTAAATGTAATAGATGAAGCGATCTAATACACCTTCAGTGTCTTTAAATAGAACAGACTGTGCTTGTTACAGTCTCAGCTTTAAATAAACCCTGTCATCTTAAGTGATGAATTGTAATAAATATTATGTGATCAGGATTCTATATTTGTAACCAGGTTTAACATTCTTTCCAGGATAATTAACTATTCAGTCCTTTCATCCCAGCAGGAATCTTTTTATTAACATGTTCTATCTTGTTTGCAAAGAAAACATGGTTCATTTTGTGAAGCTACTGTGGAATTTCAATATGCATTGTGGCTCTTAGGGAAAAATACTGATTCCTTTGCTGTTTATGTAATGTTGCATAGTGTTATTGCATGCCCTAAAATATCTGAAATAGAAAACCCATTTAAAGTAGAATTGTCGCCATGGAAATGCAATGTAAAAATGCACAATGCTATAGATTATATAGTAGTGTAGGAAAATATATTTTACTTTATATTATATAACATAAAAACATGCCATTTATTTATTTTCTTGATGAAAGTCATGTGGCCAGTCCTATCAGAGACTCATGTACACTCATGCACGCTATTATTTGCACGTACCATATACACTCACCGGCCACTTTATTAGGTACACCTGTCCAACTGCTCGTTAACACTTAATTTCTAATCAGCCAATCACATGGCGGCAACTCAGTGCATTTAGGCATGTAGACATGGTCAAGACAATCTCCTGCAGTTCAAACCGAGCACCAGTATGGGGAAGAAAGGTGATTTGAGTGCCTTTGAATGTGGCATGGTTGTTGGTGCCAGAAGGGCTGGTCTGAGTATTTCATAAACTGCTAATCTACTGGGATTTTCACGCACAACCATCTCTAGGGTTTACAGACAATGGTCCGAAAAAGAAAAAACATCCAGTGAGCGGCAGTTCTGTGGGCGGAAATGACTTGCCAGTGGTCAGAGGAGAATGGGCAGACTGGTTCGAGCTGATAGAAAGGCAGCAGTGACTCAAATCACCACCCGTTACAACCAAGGTAGGCAGAAGAGCATCTCTGAACGCACAGTACGTCGAACTTTGAGGCAGATGGGCTACAGCAGCAGAAGACCACACCGGGTGCCACTCCTTTCAGCTAAGAACAGGAAACTGAGGCTACAATTTGCACAAGCTCATCGAAATTGGACAGTAGAAGATTGGAAAAACATTGCCTGGTCTGATGAGTCTCAATTTCTGCTGCGACATTCGGATGGTAGGGTCAGAATTTGGCGTCAACAACATGAAAGCATGGATCCATTCTGCCTTGTATCAACGGTTCAGGCTGGTGGTGGTGGTGTCATGGTGTGGGGAATATTTTCTTGGCACTCTTTGGGCCCCTTGGTACCAATTGAGCATCGTTGCAACGCCACAGCCTACCTGAGTATTGTTGCTGACCATGTCCATCCCTTTATGACCACAATGTACCCAACATCTGATGGCTACTTTCAGCAGGATAATGCGCCATGTCAAAAAGCTGGAATCATCTCAGACTGGTTTCTTGAACATGACAATGAGTTCACTGTACTCAAATGGCCTCCACAGTCACCAGATCTCAATCCAATAGAGCATCTTTGGGATGTGGTGGAACGGGAGATTCGCATCATGGATGTGCAGCCGACAAATCTGCGGCAACTGTGTGATGCCATCATGTCAATATGGACCAAAATCTCTGAGGAATGCTTCCAGCACCTTGTTGAATCTATGCCACGAAGAATTGAGGCAGTTCTGAAGGCAAAAGGGGGTCCAACCCGTTACTAGCATGGTGTACCTAATAAAGTGCCCGGTGAGTGTACATAATAATAAGTGTTTATTTATATGGTGCCATCATATTCCCCATATAATGCGGGACATTTACATACATAGAAAGACATTACAGTGTAATGAATTTGAAATGGAGAAAATTGTGGCGGCACATTGTATTTTGTGATATATGTTGAGAACACAACTTCATTTGCACTGTGAGGAGTATATTTGATACAAACATTGACAGTTCTGGTGTGAGAAGGAAATATATGACATATGCAGGAAGGACAGCATCGTTAGTTGTATTGTGGGAGCTTAATATTTTTTTATGAACACCACAGTGTGGAACATAGCTGTTATATAGGGGGCATAACACTGTATGCCTAGAGGTGCAGTGTGGAGATGAGCTGCAAGGAGAAATGTCATGCAGTTCGCATCATCACCCTCCAAACACCATAACTTTTGAAACTTTTTGTCGATGTAGCTGTGTGAGGGATTGTTTTTTGCAAAAAGAACCTTAGATTTTATTTGAACTTGTTTTTCATAAAGTGTTTTGATTGCAATTAATATAATTTTTTATGTGATGGCTGATTTTAAAAAAATTACAATTTGGGCATTGTCATTGTTTTTGTTTATTTTTTTTAAGATTTTTGTGGGTGATTTTTGTGTGGTGTCTTTTTTTACTTTTTTTTAGATTTAATTTTTTTCTGTGACATTTGACCTTGTCCCACAAGGGACACTAACTGAGATCATTTGATCCTTCAATGGACCCCGAGCTGCTGCTCCACACCATCAGCACCCTGCAATTGCAGTCGCAGGGTGCCAATGGGTGGGAGCTACTTAGACACATGGATCCCAAGGGTTAAACACCCAGGATTGGAACTTTTTCAATCCCGGCTGTTAGTGCCGGGTCTGGGCTGTGATAACAGCAGGACTAACAGGACGCTAGGTTCTGCAGTATTCTTCTGACACGCTGCTGTCGAAAGCCGCTGTCTCAGCAGAAGTGCCCTCAATGACCGTGGTAAAATTCCAATATGGCGGTCATTAGGAACTCAAAAAGTAGACCAGTAAGCATGTTTATACATACATGTAGTGTTACTTTTTTAACTTTGGGCTACAGAAAAAATAGTAAAAAAAAGTTGTAAAAAAACATTTTTGTATTGCATTATAGAGGATGTCAAGAGCAGATTAGTGGGGGGGGGGGGGCAATACATGCCAATACAATAAATCATCTGACAAACTGTTCTACCTGCTTATGGCTTCATTTGCTATTGAAGGCTACTGCAAAGCAACTATGGTGTGAATAGTCCAGTGCCAATAACTTAAAATAACAGTTGTTTGCCTTCAAATCTAACAGCAGGTACCCCATGAGGAAATTGACCACAAAACACATTTCAGGTGCTGTGGTGGTGGACTGTGGTCCCGGTTTACAACATGCAACATAGTTTGTGATTGCTTTGTTTCAACTGCATGTCTTGGTCTAGGTCCCTATATGATGATAGTGTGTCTCAACTATTATTGGTTATTGATTGGCTTATTATAAGCTTAGTGCTTTTCTCTGAGGGAAATGCATTGGTCACAGCCTCCCCCACTAATGAAATTCCCAGCAGCCTCCTCTCATTAATGAAATGTCCAGCAACAGCCATCAGTCACTTCTCTCTTGGGTTTCCTGTGTAGGGGTGGAGATGGGTCCACTAGCTCTTCCTGCACACACACACTATGATGTCATCAGGCATGGACACCACCATGTCAAAGTATGTGCACAGGCAGAGCGCATGCACTCGTTTCTATCCACACTGCTACAAAGATACCCCAAAGAGAGAAGAGGAGCTGTGGGCAGCATTGGAGGTAAGTAGTACGTTTTTTTATATATATATATATCCTTGAGAATAAGCCGAGTGGAGTTTTTTCAGCACAAAAATTGTGCTGAAAAACCTGGGGACATAGGTACATAGTACCTATAATACATAAGTATTAATACTCATTCCAGCTGGTCCAGTCCAGGTATCCATTGTATACTCACCTAAATCATGTCCATCGTGGTCTCAGCAACTACAGTGGAAATGGAAATCAGATAGGGAACATCAAGAGCTTTACATGCCAATACATCCCCTCAACCGCCATTCTAGAGGAGCAACAACATGCAGGGAACCAGTCAGTGATGGTCAGTTTTTCTTTCCAGCCAAAAACCACTGGAGGCACGAACCTTGTGGCTAGTAACAGTAATAAGGACATAGTAATTATTACACAAACAATGGTGGCCCAACCTACCAGACATTACAGTACCCATAGTGCAAGATCTCAGTGTATGGACACTGCATGGACCATCGTACTAATATGTTGTTTTGTTCCTGTTAAACAATGACTTGTTTGTAGAATTGTTTTGAGAACGATCTTTTCAAAACACCATCAATTTTGTATATT
Source organism: Engystomops pustulosus (assembly GCA_019512145.1). NCBI lineage: Eukaryota > Metazoa > Chordata > Amphibia > Anura > Leptodactylidae > Engystomops > Engystomops pustulosus. The sequence goes on along the minus strand of CM033644.1, from coordinate 110,131,945 downwards.
TAACTTCCAGGGCCCTGGAATTAGGACGTGCCAACCTTATTTTAATTCGTTTTACTAGGATTATATTAATATTTTATTATTTTATCAGTATCCTTTGTGTCTATAACATGCAATAAAGCGTATATTGCAACATTTGGTTTTCAACAGAGAACAAAGAGATTTAAACAAACCTTTTAGAATAAAGTAATCCACTTAATTTGGAGGATATATATAAACCTGGGGACTCACAGGTCACACAGGTCACACATTAAATAGCAGACATAGAAGATCGCGGGAGACACAACTATGTGAAATTTAGAGGCGTCCCGGAATCTGTCTCTCCGGCTGAATTAAAAGATTATCTCACAGCACTCCTGCATGCTACACCACTACCCTCGATCCCATTAGCAGAGTGCCTTATAAACAGGGCACATTGGTTGCCCGGACCAAAATCGATTCTGGACAATTTGCCTAGAGATACCATTGCATTATTTCCACACTAAAGATGCCCTCATGCTTCACTCTAAAAAAGCGCAAAAGCTACCAGAACCTTATGCGCATATAAGAGTCTATATAGATTTATCGCAAGCTACACTGCAAGCGTGGAAGAAATTCCTGCCTATAACCTCAACACTGCGCAAGAATGAGATGCAATACAAGTGGGGATTCGCAACGAGGCTGATCATCAGACGAGATGGCACAACACATGTGATGTGCTGAAACCTGAAGAAGGAATCATGGGGTCTGTCTATTAGCATTATAGACTCAAACCAGTCATCACAGAAGGCATCGGATTACAAAGGACTGGCAAGTAGCATAAATGCTTGATATTTGAATGCTTTGTTTCCTTTTAGGTCATAAAGGACTTACAGGTGGACTGTTACCCTTCAATTTTGATGCAGGTAAATTGTATCCCTGCACTGTTACTCATAGCCCTCCTGGCTATCTCTGAAGTTTATGTTCAGTCAGATTGGTGGAGGTAGCAGGACCTAACATTCCTGGCCTTTACCGAATATTTTTTTAGGTTAATTTTATTCTGTTATTAGGGTTATGTCTTCACGAGCCAGAAATTGTCGTTATCATACCACAGAGAAGGAGGGTAGGGCTTATAGCTCTCAATGTAAAAGGGCTTAATTCACCCTTTAAAAGGGCTTCTGTGTGGAGGGACAGCAAGAAATCTAAGGCCAAAATCATATGTCTCCAGGAGACTCATTTTATGGAAGGGAAAGTTCCACAATTTGCAAGTAGGGATTACCCACATGTGTATATGTCTAACTCACAAGCTAAAAAAGCCGGTGTCCTGATTGCAGTTAAAAGGGATGAGGAGTTAACAGTTACAAATGTGCTGAAAGATGGAGCCGGGGGGGTTCCTTGCCCTTGTGTGTTCTATAAACAATATCCCTTATACGATAGTAAATATTTATGCTCCCAACTCCGGTCAAGTGAGATTCTTGAACAAAGTTCTCAAAAAGGTGAAAAAAATGGAAAGGAAAAATTATTAATCTTTGGTGACTTTAATATTATTCCTGATTCTAAGATGGACTCGACTCGCAGAGGCAGGGTACCTCCCCCATCTCTATTGTCCTGTCTTCATAGAGAAGGCCTATATGACACATTTTGCTCCTCAGCAAAAGAATTCTATTCACACAGGCATAGGTCTTTTACTAGGATAGATCTTTGTTTAGCTGATAGAGAAGCATTGACACAAATCAGCAAATCAGAAATAGGAACAACGACGTGGTCAGACCACTCACCTACATTTACTATTCTATCTTTCTCTCACCTCATACCTAACCAGAATAGATGGCGTAACTAACCTTTTCTATTTACCCTCCCTTCATATAAAAGGAGAATATCACAAGCAATCATAGACTACTTCCATCATAATGTAGAATTAGAGGTGGACTTATTTAATTTGTGGCAATCACATAAAGAAGCTGTGCGAAGGGCAATAATACAAATAGAGATACAACATAATAGGAAGAGAGAAAAAGTGGTCTCAGACTAAAACACCTTGAAAGGGAAGCCCAACAATCTGATACAACTAATATTCACACGCCACTGACAGAGACTAGACAGGCATTAAGAGCAGCTCTCCTGTCAGAATATGACAAAACTATGGGGGTCATTTACTAAGGGCCCGAATCGCTATTTCTCGTCGGGTTTCCTGAATATTACTGATTTGCGCCGTTTTTCCCTGAATTGCCCCGGGTTTTTGGCGCACGCGATCAGATTGTGGCGCATTGGCGCTGGCATGCATGCGACGGAAATAGGGGGACGTGGCCATCGGAAAACCCGACGGATTCGGAAAAAACTTCAGCACAGCAGCGACATCTGGTGGACATCGGGCACACTACCTTAGTGAATCGCCGGAAGACCCGAATCCTCGACGGAGAACACACCGCTGGATCGCGACAGGACCTGGTAAGTAAATGTGCCCCTATGTCTCCAATTACGGTCTCATATTATACATCATACAACAAACCTCACGAGAATTGTAGCTGCGGTGCGCATGCGCGGCTGCTACACACAGCACCCTCGCCAGTGTATCATATGTTGGCTACTCTCCTCCCCTTTCTGTGTTGTCATATCCTACCTTGGTATTCCTGCTTAGTTGATCTTTAAAGCCGATTGGTTGATAGAGACATATAATCACCAGTGCACATGTACCTGACGCTCCCCTTGAGAAAGCCAGTTGGCGAAACACGTGTCGGGGTCGCACAGTGTATTCCTCTCTCCTCGGTATGGTAATTAGACTCTGGTTGTTTTCTTGATTCTTTACTCATATGTTTACATCTGTACTCAGTTGCTCAACACCAGCCCTCCTTTTTACCATACTTTTCATGCCGATTCTTAGTGTCTGTTTTCAATACTTTTCTTAATTGTCTTGGTAATACACTGTTTTTAATCCATGGTTTCCATTGTGTTGCTACCTCCCCATTTTTGTAATGATGATCTTCTTATGTGATGAATTAATAAAATTTATTGAATACTTATAAATAACTTGTTTATGTACCTTCTTGGATATGAAATACAACAAACCTAGTAAACTTATGGCAAATAAGGTCAAGCCGAAAAAGATTAGGTATAAAATTTGATTCCTATATGGCAGGGGTGGCGAACCTATGGCACGGGTGCCAGAGGCGGCACTCAGAACCCTTTCTGTGGGCACTTGGGCCATCACCCCAGGACACCAGACAAGACTCAAAGAATCTTCCTGCAGTTCCAAGCCACTTAAAAGATGCTGCTTTCAGACATATTTTGATACTTACTTCTCTACTTAGAACTGTAGGAAGAGGGAGAATGAGTAGACAGGGCCGAATTATCTTTGGAGGACCTCTTGCTGGCCCCACAATTCTCTGTGTACAGAGGGACATGGGAAATGATGCAAATTGTCCATCTTTTTACTATGTTGCTGTCCTCAGGAGGCCAATCTGATTTGAAGTTGTTGAAGAACAGGGAGCAATAACTTACTGCTTTAATTTTTGGTTGGCACCTCTCGATAAATAAGGGGAGTTTGGGTTGCAGTTTGGGCACTCGACCGCTAAAAGGTTCGCCACCACTGCTATATGGCAACACGAACCCCCCTATTAAGGAAACACACCCACTTAAGATAGCAAATCTTTTTAGAGATTTTTACGAATCTTTATATAATTTAAAATCCCGATACTACACAACCCTCACAGCAGGGAATAGACAAATTTTTTGTCCATATTAACCCTCCCTACCCTCTCAGCCACGGAACTAGAAAGCCTAAATAGACCCTTTATATCAGGCAAAAATCATTGCCGTCATTAAAAAAACTAAAGAAATACAAAGCCCCCAGCCCGGACGGATTCTCAAATGAATATTATTTAACATTCCAACAATTGTTAATCCTGTAATGCCCCAGAAGAAGCCAAAGAAGGAGAAACCCAGGGTCGGGCAAACATGTGAGACTGGCGTCCCGATTTGTTTGTGATATGCGCATTTTAAACTATTGTTTGTGAGTATATTTTTATTTTAAAAAATTTAACCATCAAGGAAATACTATTGCGTATTTCTTCTAGTAATCTCACTGTGACGGACAGTGACTACAAAAGGAAGATATCTATATAAAAAAAGCAAGGGTGGTAGTCTGCATGATGACCTATTTGCATCGGAAAGTTTGAGAAGAACTGTTGAGAAGAACGTTTGGAACACAGTATCTAAAGTGGAAAAAAAGAAAACGAAAGAGAGCTCCGGTCAAAATATATATTTGTAGAAGAAAAAATCCACGGTCCAGCCACGCTCCAAACACTTGGTAATTTTGTTCTTTATTAAAGATTCACATCGACAATGCCAGAGCAATAACAGGATATGTCGTACTCGGTTCGGGACAGGTACTGTCCTTAATCAGAGCAACACCTTTGACACAACATACAAACATTTTACTAAAAGAGGTAGAGGCTATAGGCTACGCCCAAAAAAGGGGGTGGGAGAGGAAAACTTTGGGATCTTTCCGTTTTAGAAATTGGAGAAAAATCGCCCACAAACAGATAAACCACTGCATACAAAAATGTTCCAAACCATATATAATGGTTATTCCCTATGTACACTTGGTCCAAGCTCATTATATATTTGAGCCTCCTGAGTCACTTGGGAGCTCTTGGGATGAGGCAGCGGTGAAACAGCATGTCACATGATAGGAGGATCAACCTGATCCAGAGAAGCTTGGATCAGGTGATATACTGAGAGACTAGACCGCCAGTTTGACGTGATTGGCAGCAGGTGAACGGGAGCGAATGTCCGTTCGCTCAAGCGGGGAAGATCGATGTATTCCGGCCCAGACTAAGTTCCCTCTGTCCCAGTTAAAACCCGATCGACAACGCGCTGGTCGAGGCAGGGATACTGGTAAAACAGGGGAAGAAATCTGGGGGAGGACAATAATACTGATGTAAGAGTTAAAATGCAGTGTAGTTTTTTGGGGATAAAACTCAATGGGCATTAGAAAATGCAGAACGATTCAGTTGAATGAACGTATTAATAAGAGGAGGAGAAGTATAGAGAATCAATAGTTAAGGATTATTCATACCTTGAGGTCAGTAGATAGGGGAAACCGGTGCCACCTTTTACTTACTTATTTGGCTTCGGTTGTTAGGGAATGGACAACCTCATGTACAGGGATCAAATTGTTACATATGTTAAGGATGATTCCACATACAAAAAAACTTACGAAAACCCCACAACATGCCTTTGGGACAAAATGTCCAAGCTTCTTGACGAGGAGTTGCAAGGGTTGCCTATAACCAGGCAGGCACAGGCAAGGAATATATAATGGTTAAAAAATTGTTGGATATTACACGATACTGCATGTCTGCCTAAAGATACATCAAGGGAATTCTCCACCGATGCGCCCATCTGAATAATGCAGGTGTCACTCGGTTTCAATTTTGAAAATTTATACAGTTAAGGTGATTGGATTGGATACTACAACCCATGGTACAGAGTGGTCCCAGGATTGTTGCAGGACACCACGGGAATTTTGGATGCATTAGAGCATATAAATACTGCAAGAGACTACCAGTGGGTTAGTCTGATGTGGTTATGATGTACACATCTACTCACACATAGTTGTACGCTCACATCCCTGCAATTACTACGAGCGATATGGGGAAAAATTTACATGATCACTACGAGGACGGACTTCAAGGAATTGTGCCATAACTAGTAGATCAGTAGTTCTGATTACAATAATTTGTTTACTGTTTGACAATGCGTAATACCTACAGATCAAGGGGTGTATGTAGGTGGGGCCAAGTTTCCCATCTTTGGCCACACTTACCATGTCATCGGTGGGAGGAGCACACCCATATTTACAATGGACAATCATTTGCCAACGTGCGTGTGGATGTATGGCATACATGATGATATTCTGATCAGATGGCGTGGGGACGTACATACCTGCCATACCAATCTTCATAAACATGCCATAACAAACACATTAATTTGAGTTTGCTACCTATCCATGCATTCCAGAGTAATTACATTTTTGATTACATCTGGAGGGCATCATGTCAAAAAAACTATTACTACACACTACGAAAACCTAACAGCAGGCAAATAATATCTTGCATTCTAGTTCCAGCATCCCTGCAGCACCCGATTTCAGGCAATTCTGTGGGGGAATTTAACCCTACCTTCAGAAGCAAACTGTATACCGATTGACGTACTTTTATAGAGTCTGATAATGCTGTCGAAGCGTATAGACACGAAATAGGGGTACCCGGATATGGTCCTTCTAAAAAGGCTTACAATAGAGCCAAAAACACCAATATGACAATAACGACTCCTCACCCCCATAAAATCTGATGCACATAGCAATCCAGAATCCACACCATCCCAATCTAGTGCTCATCCATATGTCCCAATTCCAAAGCAATTCGTGAACTAGTTTCATGGCGACGATATTCCCTTGAAGTCGGATCCATTTAGAGGCAATCCTTGAGGAAGGGTGCGAGGATATGTATCCAAGAGAGGGCTGCAGTAGCGGCTTGGAACATATGTTGTCCATGCTCATCATTGTGATACTTGAGTTACTCAATCAACTTGTTGCATCTACCCAAGGTGTTTACATAAAGATGTGGGGCAACCGGATATGAACTATCATGTAGGTTGTCCTCAAACAAGAAACAAAGAACTTTCACAGATACGTACTGTCCAAAATGTTTAACCAATAATGGATTCAAATTGTAAGCGACCACTGTGGTGTAAATTATCAAATGCACCGCATGTAATTCTGCATGACATTGAAACATACACGCAAATTAAAAGCTAAAGTTCACTGAACAACGTATAGACGTGATATGCTAATCCAGTGTGTCGCATTTATCAGGTGCATCCAGCATTTTTAGTATGGATAACACACTTGGTTGATTTGTCAAGCTCGCTAAAACGCTCATTTTGTTTCTATGTGATATTTTATTGGATATGAGTAAAAAACGAAAATAGAGTGAAATATTAGGAGCCACTCTGGCAAATAGAAGAAGAGCCTTGCTGGATCTTTTCGCTGGAACCTGAGCTCCCCCACTGTTTGACTTCAAGACGTGAATTGATGCCCGCATAGCTAAGTACAGTGGGCAACCGGTTCCCTATCTTGACTCAAGGATGAATTAATCCTAAAAATAGTGAGTCTCTATTTTCTCTCTACTCCTTTATAATACCTGTTCTATTCAAACCTGAAATCGTTTTCTCTTCATCTGTTTTCAATTGCATTTGAGTTTGTTTTAATCCCCCGAAAAACTGCACTGACATGTTAACTTTACTTAACAAGTTTTTTTGTAATTCCAGATTTTCCCACTGTGTACCAGATCCACTTCGACCACGCTGGGCGTGCGATCACCGGGTGGTTTTAGAGGCCATCGGGATTGAACTTTACCGGCCCGAATCCACATCAGATCTTCAACCTGAGTCCGACCTCCATCCTTTCCCGGACACTGCTCGTCCAAGCACGTCAACTGGCGCTAGTCTCCTAGGCGATATATCGCACCTTAGCCAGCGCTGGAATCATGACTCCTCCAATCATTGACCTTCTGTTTCACCACTGCCTCATCAAAGCCCAGTACGCAGGAGAGCTCAATAGAAATGACTGGACCCAATTTTATAGTGGAATAACCATTATATATGTTTGGGGACATGTGTTTTTATTATGTGGGTTATCTGTTTTGTGGGCTATGTTCTTTCTCCACGTTTCTAAAACGGAATCCCGTTTTCCTCCCCCCCCCCCGTTTTTGTTTTGTGGGCGTATCCTATAGCCCGCTTTTTAGTATAAAGTGTTTGTACTCTGTTGTGTCAAGGTGTTAGCTTGATTAAGCAGTATATCGGGGTTCCGAAACGCGTAGCATTTATGTTCCTGTGTCGCATTTTGAGGTGATCTTTAATAAGACAAAATTACCAAGTGTTTGGAGCGTGGCTGGACCGTGGATTTTTTCTTCTACATTGCATACTTGCCCCAGCAGAGGGGCCTAACTCGACACTCACAGGAGCAGGTGAGCTGTTTTTTTCAACTTTCCATGATTCAAAATATATATTTCTCTGTTTTAATCTGGGACCTTTTGGATCGGTCTTTGACTTTTTGCAGCTCCAAAGGGGTGGAAGAGTGCGACACATAAGTATAACTTTTTTTATACAAATTTATTCAAACTACTACAAAGCTATAGTTAGCCAACAATTAGGAAAATTGAGCATATACTCCAACAATTCAAGCTGGCCTACAATAGAAACACATATATTAGGGGGAAAGCCCTTATATAACTTACTAATAGCACATGCCTGTTTCACTTCAATAAACCTCCCTGAGATACATTCCCCAACAATAAAAGCAACTATAGAAAGTTGGAAGTCATTGTTGAGTGCCCTCCCAAACACATTCCCTAGTAGACCCCTCCAGATCCCTATACAGGTTCTGGAATATGTAATTCCTGGTTTTTCGTTAGAGAAATTGGTGCCTCACGGCATAAAATATGTGCAGGACTTATATGTTCTGGATCGGCTAATGTCATTTCAAGAGGCGTCTCAGAAATTCCAAATACCTAATAGAGATGTCTACTTATTCTCACAAGTGGCTCACTGCGTCGGTCGGGAAATCTCAAATCCTGATCGCATTACATGACCTCATATCACAATCTACAGAGATGAAGGAACAGAATACTAGGACCATATACAATATATGTCAAGGAGAGTTGGTAGTTAGTAAGTTACAATGAAATATCGCATGTTATTGGGCTAAGAAAGCAACCATGAATGCTAACTTGCTAGAGGTTCATCTTAAAATACTAAATAGATTGTATCTGACTCCAAATAGAATTTCTAAGAACTATCCTGGATCTTCCAATCAATGATTGAGAATCTGTGGGGGAAGGGGTTCCTTGTTCCACGTTTTTTGGAGATTCCCTATTTTGTCTGTATTCTGGAAGTAGGTATTTCAGATGTATTCCACAGTAGCAAATTGTGACATCCCATTGAACCCACAACTAGCAATCTTAGGGGGTAGACATTTTTACGATACCTAAAAAAGCTAGATGTATGGTCACATTATCCTAACGCTCCTCATAGCAAAGGGGTGGAAATCTCCAAACGCACCCACAACAACAAATCTCTAAGATAAATTAGCAGAACACTGTACTTTTGAGTGGCTGGTGGCCTTACGGAACCAATCTTAGCTAACTCCAAGGCAACTTGGGACATGTGGTTAGCCCTTTACCCAACCCTATCACCGCGCAAGAAAGGTATTTCTCATTAGATAAAAAAGGGAGAAAAACAGCTGCATATGACCATACCTAAGATGGATTACATACACTTAATGGCCGATACCAAGCTCTCTGTGGTGAAGATATATTTAAAGAAGTAAAGTTTTATTTCCATGCATAACTTGTGAAGACTGTAGTTACTGTAGTTAATGTTGTAGTTAAATTAAGTTATACATGCTTTTTACAAAGTGTGGTAATCGGCTGTATGTATCAAAACGGAGCTGTGATATACTGTTATTATATGATAATATGGCTGTAACCTCATGTTAAATGTAAATAGAAAACTTAATAAAAATTGATTAAAAAAAAGAACAATTTTTTATAAATGAATGTAGCTAACACTTAAGCTCGCAAATCTGTTCTCATTCAAGCTATTTTAAAGTCACTTGTCAATGGCAATAGAATTGTCTTTCAATTTTTAGACTACACAACAGCAGAAATTCCAGGTCAGTAATCATTTGGAAAAACAAAAGCTGACATTTTATTGGTGAGAGCAAGTGTAACCTATTCCAAACACTTAACATTTTTTATTGTTTATATGAGTTGTATGTATTTAAGATTATAATAAGAATAACATATGTAATTAAGGATTTTTCTGAAAGATCACAAAAAATAGATAATTCCACAGAAGTAAATAACACAAGAGCAGAGTATCACTAAACTGTGTTTTAAGAGACCCCAGCTGTCAGTCCCCCTCAGTCCAACAATAGCTAGGTGAGACTGATCCATAGCTTTTAAAACCAGACTCTGTAGGCACACAAAGGTTGTTTTATACCAAATTTTTGGACAAGTAAATGTTCAGTAACAGGCTAAGTATACTATTGGCCCTATTAAGGTCTTATACTTACCCTTTTAAAGATTGGTATAAGTGGCCAACCCAATTAATGGGACTGCTGAAGACATCTGAATACTGCTATTGGCTATTTTTTGCAGTACCATAGATTTTAAAATACCAGCAGTGAACATACATAGTCACTGCTCCATATAAGAAATGGAACACTAAACTTCTATTTGTTAGTGTGCCAACAGTCCAGTCTGGCCCCTACTCATCTGACTTTTGGAACAACTCTTTATGAGAGGGACATCCAAACTCTTAGGACCATCTGTTTTCATATGTCAATCGATATTGGCAATCTACAGCCCTAAGAATCCAATTTAAAATTTGTAAAGGGCAGAGAAACTCAATTTTATATTTGGTGCTACTGAACTGTGTAAACAGAAGTCAATAAACAATATATTTTAGTATTAAAACAATTGTACTCGTATGATGTTTCTGTAATGAAATTGTTATAAAGAGATCTTTCAGAAAACAATTTAAAAGGAAATAATATCCATAGTAATAACAGACATCCAATTAGTTACAATAATAGAATAGTATTTCCCATATCAATTAAGGAAAACATAAATATACATTTGCATAATATGTATTTATAATATTAACATAGACGTTTGTGCTAGAAGACCATTTTGCCTCCTGGGAACTTGTATACCAGAAATAAGTAATTTTTAGGGTGAACCTCTTATATATCATTTTCAGGGATTTGTGTGGCCTCTCCCATAAACATTGAATAGAAGAGGAGGGCACATGCTCCTCCAGCCACTCCACCCATAAGTGAGAGTCCCTGTGTTTCCTTTTCTCATGACCAGTGCAAGTCCGAGTAGTCGGACACTGATTATCTAGTTATTCCCTATCCTGTGGCACAAACCATTTAAATGGAGTAGTGAAGGCCACAATTCTTGTCTGAGCCCTACAGTCTCTTTAAACAGCTGTTGTATTGGGTTACCATGTGCCAGACCATCACCAATCAGATATTAATTTCCTAGAAAAAGAAAAGAATTGGTCGGTTGTGGAAGCAATCGGTGCTGTTCAGGTCAGAGTAAGCATTTTGAATTACACTTTTTTTGTAAAAACAATAAAAATGCTCAATGTAAAATCAAAGAAAAGAGATCTGCTTATTCCCCTGTAACTCTCCAAATGGCAGTATGCCCTTGGCGTACAGATACCAGCACAGCAGAGAAGATGCATTGTTATTCTGACACACAAGGCCTTACTTAGTGCACTGCCCAAGGAGGTGGGTTTCAAATAGGATATTTAGAAGTGGTAGCCGTGTTTTTGCACATCTTTGTTTATGAAGCTTTAGTATACTTTGGGGTCTTCCTAATCACTTCTTTATATACTCTATTCTCTTCACCAAATGAAAGAATTTTAAAGACATTGATCACCTATCACAAATTGACACCCTTTATGTTACTACACAGGCTGTGATGTACTGCATAATTGTATACCAAATCAGATACAGTTACTCAGGGACAGGAATTTGTAAAATGAGGCAGAGTTAGAGATGGTATTGAAATGCAGTTATTGCAATATATTAATTTGAAAGACTTCTCGTTTTTACAAAGTGGGTTTCTTATGGAAATTTTTCTAGTGTAGGCTGAAATAATCTGGCTAAGCAGCTCTTTGCTGGGATTTTCCAGCTAATATATTTTGTTCACCTATATTAAAGAAAGATTATCAATATCATATAGGTCACAGTGTGACAGCAGTTATGTCTGGCTCCTTCCACTGACAGAAGCAATGCTTCTTCACTTTTATATCCATGTTTTCACAATGTTTGGGGTAGATAGGTTGAGGTAAATGAGGGGATGTATTATTGCAATTATATCAGCTTTCTATCTTTAAAGGACATCTACCATCAGATTTACTGATAGTAGACTGTCCTCACTTTCATGATCATAACCTTAAGAGGGGTCCGTGCAACTTTTCTTGTTTTTTTAAACCTTCCGTTATACCGAAATATATACTTTATAAAAATATGTAAATAAGGCTCTCCGGCTGACGTCACTTGAGCACCTCTAGGTCTTAAAATATGTAGGCATATATGAGATGCATATAGTGAGATGCATATTGAGTTTCAAAGCATATAAATGGAGAATTAAGTGGAAGGGAAAAGTGTGGTAGAAAAAGGTGCACAAGTAACTAGTATAATTACAGCTTTTTTAGGATTGTTAAGAAAAAGCCATTCAAAAATTTGGGGGAGATTCACCAGGAGTGGAATGCTACTGGAGCCAGTGCCTTAAGAGCCACAACACACAGATGTATCCAGGACATGGGCTACAGGTGTTGCATTCCATGTGCCAAGCTTCTTCTGACCAATACACAATGCTAGAAGTGTCTTACCTGGGACAAGGAGAAAAAGAACGGGACTATTGCTCAGTGGTCCAATGTGTTTTCACATGGAAGTAATTTTTTGCATTTCGTTCTGAAATTGATTATCCAGAGTCTGAAAGGAGAGACACAATCCAAGCTGCTTAAAGGTGTTAACCAAAATGTTAAAAAAATTATATTTGGCCGGGAGGAGCTGCATAAACAAATAAACATTTACTTACCTCCGCGGTCCCTGTGGTCCATTCTCCTGTTTGTTTATAGGGGGACGGAAGCTTCACTGAGTCAGCTTCTGGTCAGGCTCCAGGGGTAGTGGACCCACTGGACCACTGCAGACGCTGACATAAGCCGACACCTGGTACCAGAATCGAAATGGCACCCAATTTTCACCAGAGGGTTGGGCTTGCTGTGGCGCGATACCACCAGGTTGCTCCACAGGTCCGACTATGTCCGTGATGGCTGCCAAGGCGAGGTACAGAGACATTGTAGTGCGGAACAGGCAAGAGGTCAGGACAGGCAGCACGGTATTGGAATCAGGGAGGTAGCAAAAGGTCAAGGCAGGTGGAACAGAATGAAAGTCAATAGGAGAACCGAGGTTCCAACGGGAATACAGAACAATAGCATGAGGCATACAACTAGCTTTTTCTAAGGCTGTGAAGCACAAAGATCCGACAGGGTGTGCAGGGAGAGGCTGGTTTATAAGGGATTCAGGAAATCTCCTGAAGCCAACGTGTGCCTAGACGGGGACGTGCTCATGGCCGACAAACTGGAGTCAGGAGCGGGGACGGGTAAATGTGAGACATGGGGCGCAGAGAGGGGCACCCGGGAGCACCCGTGACAATAACTTTATTTTGCAACTTTCTTTTTATTGTTTTTAAAGAATAACATGTAACAAATATTACAATGCATGTATTACAATGATTACAAAATGTAGCTTACATTGTCAAATTTCCAACATACAGATGTTTATCAAGTAATACATGTCATAATAGAGAGTAGATAACATGTAACATAAAAACATAAAACAATGCCCATTGAAATTCCTCCAAATGTTATAAGCAACTATGATATATCACTAATTGGACCTTCAGTAACTCGTATATTTGTCCTCATAATGGATGGGCAGACAAGAAATCATTCCAAGCTGCCCACTGTTTCTCACACAAGCTTTGCTGGCCTTTAGTTTTTGCAATAATTAACTCGATTTTATAATTATTATTTATTGTACAAAAATTTTCCATACACTACACCAAGATCTTGAACATATACTTTGTCTATGTATTAAGAAAAGCTATAAACCAAGGAGTGTTACTGGAATCTAAAAAAAATAAAATCAAGCAGTCCAGAAAGATATTTCACTGCATACTGCATCTTAAAATTTAATCATATTTGATCTGGAATCAACATGTTTAGACATAATGTTAATAAATGTATTATTCATAGATAATGTGCATGTAAGTTGTAAGTTGTAATGCTGACCCAATACAAATCTCTATCCTCTGTTCTTTTGGCTGAGTTGGCTTTTCCTCTGCCATAAAGGATTTAACTGTTGATTCATCACATTACTTTCAGCCTTAGGATCAAGTCTAATCCTCTTGTGACATCACCCTTATTATTAACAATGTATAAATTGTACAATGTCAGGCTCTGACATTGGCCTTAGATGTGAGAATCCCTCCACAGAGTAAATATTCCAATTTACTATCAGCCTTGAAAGCTAGTTTGACATCCTCCATATATAGTGGTGTTAAATTGGCTTTAATAGCTTGATTTACACTTATATCTGATATGTATTTATTCTATATTATGTATTGTATTATTAGACATTTTGTAGCATAAAATCTAGGCTAGGAAATATGCAATTTACTGATGAATTGTTAGATGAAATGTATTTCATAAGTAATGGTTTAATAGTTTATATTTGTGGTGATAACAGAATAAATAATGCAGGTGGTGATGGTGGTAAAGAGAGCTGCATTATGATAAAACAATGGCCACTTTTATCAAAACTAGTCTGTACTATTTGCAGTTTGAGTGTGGAGTGTGCAGAGTGCAGCAGATTCATTAATCTGGCGCCCCCAGCTCTCAAAAGACTGTCATCTCTGTAATGTATTATTCTTCAGCGCAAGGCAACCTGAAAGCTTTCCTGGCCATTACTTTAATGTCTATAACTATATAAAGCCCTGCTGACCAGTTATGTTCATAAAGATAATTCATTAAGGCAGTTTGTCTAATCTATGCTGCAGTAGAAATCATGAAAATAGTATATTGTGGTAAATCAGAGTATAATCCAAATCATATACATACAGTTATATATCAGAATTAATAGTTTGTCAAAAGTCAATTAAAAGCATTTGTAAAGAATTCCACCTTAAATAAATGCTGAGCTGACATTTATAAGTTTCCATGTGAAATATGTGTGTAATCCTCAAAGCATTCAATACAAATTGCAGCAGGTGACTGTAATAGGGTACAGTATTTGTCATGTATAGGAGTATAATGATATACTGTAACAGGGATGTTATCACCTTCACTGTAATAAAAGTACGGTCATTATTATAGGAGCACTACTCAACTACTGTAATGACATTAGAGGAAGACCAGAGAGGTTTTAATTACTATAGTAATTACACATTGCAGCACACAGAAACCTAAATAAATACATACCACAGATCAGATCTGAGAGAAAATACAGATTACAGACCATAACCCAGAACCCGAAATAAGTACAGAACCCAGACCAGATTCTACACAAACTGCCAGTATCAGAATAATTTCAGATGTCATAAGACACATCTGATATACCAGCTGGGTGGCAAATGTACCTGTGTGAAACGCAGTACAATTTGTCTTTCTACTGTAACTGACCACTATTATTTTAGTGCTTCTTATGCAGTCTATTTTAATGATCAGCTTTAAAAACATTAATGACAATTAAAACCTTGGTCATGGTCACGGTGACATTCTCTTGCAGGTCAACCTCACTGTGTCAGCGAACAGATTTTAGAAATTCAAATATATAAATCCTATCTGTAAAGAGATAAAGCACAGCAAACAGAGAAAGCTCTCTGACCTGCTCAACTATTTTTGGCAGGTTGAGTGTTTTTTCAGAGCCAATAATTAGCAGTCTGTGTCTGCAGAATGGTGAATGTAAAATATTGTGTATGAGTGACATCTACTGGAAGATTTGGATACAGATGGAAAGGCAAAAATCAACTCATGTCTTGTAGAGAAGTAAAGTGGGGTTTGGATTGACATGCCTTAGATACCTAATTGCTTAAGAGTCCAAGCTTTAACCAGCTATCCAAGCTGGTTAAAGGGGTTGTCGGGCTGCATAAAAAATAAACATGTACTTCCCCAGTCACTCCCAGTGTCTCACATCTTGGTCTCTTCGTGCCGTGCACCTGTTTTAGAGGCAGAACAACAGAACCTCTGATGGCAATTTGAACCAAGCCTTAGTTGTCCTAATCCAACTTAAAATACTATCTCTTATAAAGAAACAATTGAACTCTGAGCCTTAACATTTAACAATGATAAATTAAAGGAGTTTTCCGAGACTAGGAAAAAATAGACAGGGAGGGCACTGACAGCAGGGTGCATCATTGGAAAAACATTAGTTCTTCAGTTAGCATTCAGAGCAAGTTGATTTCTATAGAGTGAAAATATGAAGACTGTTGTATATAACATGAATTTCACAGATTTCAACGTGGATTCTGTAACAAAATTCAAGTCAAGTTTGACGACATTCAATTTCTGCAACCTTATTGATTGCTGCAGATTTTACCCAGAAAATCCAGAAGGATTGGATGTGAAGTAAGCCACTATGATTCTGTTAATTTTTATCTAGGACTCAAAACAGTCCTTCATGTTGTACAGGTTACTTTCAAATTAAATATTTCATGGCTCCCGGTAGCAGGGAGGAGAGAACAAACCCAAGACACACGTCAGTCTCTTAGTGTATGTAAAGATCTTCTCTCTCGTTTATTGCACAACCATAGTTGTATATCAAAAAATAAAAGGACAGAAAGGTCATCATAGAGGCGTGAATAGTACACTGCAATGCTATTGGCCATAATGAATTAACAGGCCTTGTTCCTCAGACATGTTTATCTACAGAATGTACAGAGAATGTCTCCAGAACCCAAACATTTATGATAAGAAGGAGAACATACTGAAGGTCAAACATCTCTCACATGTACCAAATCATGACACTAGCTGGACAGTGGTCAGCGAACATGTCCGTTGTATCTAAAATGGCTGATAGTTTGCAAGATGGCGTCCGAAACCAGTGCGATCTCCTTAACAATTTCCAATAATAAAAATAGGTAATTACTATATACAGGCCCCTAATATAAATGTGGAAGGTAAATTTCACATGTGACATGGGTCATAGCCAGAAATGTCAGGGCCCCATATAGAAAAATGTTGTGTCCCCTCCCATCCTTATGCCCATGTTACAGTTTACCACCAAAGGAGATATCAATATCATGCACACTACAAGCATAACTCCCAACTTTTCAGGAACAGAAATAGGGACAAAACCCAATCCCTAAGCCACGCCCCGGGTCACGTCACTAGCATCACCCATTTTCTGCTTATACATAAATTCAAACTCAGGGCCAAAGTATTTTATAGTGGGGGAAACTGCATGTAGTGGACAGGGGCGTGGCTTAAGGGGCATACAGTTTGTCTCACTACCTTTCAGAGTGCGCCAAATCATGAAGACAGGAGCAGGGTCTTTATGAATCTGGCACACCCTATGGGTGCCGAAAGTGCCTTAACAGAGTGCACCAGTTTAAGAGGTGTGTTACATATTAATGTCGGACTCCTAACATACTGTAATTGTGGTGCCCGGTGCGAATGTGCACCGGAAAATCCCTTTCTCTGCACAGAGGTGTGTTGTGGTACAGTGAACTGCAACATAATACTGGTGAAAACGCTTCATAAATACATACACAACAAGTTTGCACATGTATTTATATGCAGTCTGCAGTCTGTATTTATGTGCAGTACAGTCTTTATAAATGTGGCCCATAGCCTGATAGTATCATGCCCGTCACGTGACAAGGTGCGGCACAGTGGCACCTTGAGTTGCATTTGCATTTCTGCCTTGCAGCACTGGAGTCCTGGGTTCAAATCCCACCCAGGTCAACATCTGCAAAGAGCATGTATGTTCTCTCTGTGTTTGTGTGGGTTGCCTCCAGGTACTCCGGTTTCTGCCCACGCGCCAAAACATATTGTTAGGTTGTTTAGATTGTGAGCCCCATGGGGACAGGCACCAATTTGTCATGTTTTGTGCAGCGCTGCGTAATCTGTATGCGCTATATAAATAAAGAATTATAATTATTATTAAGGTGACCTTCCCTTCAGCAAACTGATACACCAAGGTGCCTCTCTGGCTCCTTCTCGTCCCCTGCAGACAGAAGGAGGGAGGAGGGTCCCGGGATGGTCTTCAGTCAGCCGATGACTACAATCAGGGCTGTAATCAGACTGTAAGTGCCCAGGACTTACAGGATCCCTTCCCCCCCAACAAACATGGATACAGAAATGTGAAGGGAGGCACTGTACCACTGTACAGAAAAATGCATGCCTTGCCATAGATTTAAAGTTTTGTAAGGGCTAAAATATATGTGATAATATTTAGTAAAAAATTATGTTACATATGAAATGATATGAGAGGTCAATAGTCATGTTGGTGATATCATGTGTTGTCCTCTCAATAAATCGCCTCTTTGGTTATTTGTGTGTTGTTGTAAAATCAGTTGAATATAAATTCTAATTCAAGTCAACTTAAAGAGGACCTGTCACACCGATTTGAGACCCTACATCAATTTCAAGTCTATATAGACCTGTGCTTTTGGGTCCCAAATTGGCCTGCATCAGATCTTTAAGCGGTCCCATGTACAAAAAAAGTGGGTCCCAAAAAAAAAACATTTATACTTACCAAGATGTAAGTCTGATGAGGCAAATCGGACTTGCATATGCAGCTATGTCCGCTGCGCATCTCTCCATGCCATGCTGTGTAAAGCCTAGATTAGACCCCAGTTCCATTCTGCATGAGTCAAATCCACAGTGCATGTGCAGTTAATTGCGCCAATGTAGGCACTTCATAAATTGTGATTCGGGCCACTTAATCACTGGTCCATAAGGACCTGTGGGTGGTTTACTGCTCCGATTAGCCCTGCTAAAGTTTTTGTTTTAGTTCTTTTTACTACTCACTGAACTATTTCTAAAGCTAAACAAAAACATTGTATTACTCAAATATGTCATGCTCTGAAAATTCCAAGTTATACAAAAGTGTGAGATCTTAGTAAGATAACATTGTTATGCCCATAAATAGTGTGCATGACAAAGTGAGGAATTTTGTTCCCCATGTCCCAAGAAAACTACATCTTCATTTCCCAGAGTTCTGAACAAAAGTCTAGATTGCAGCACAATTTGTTCTTTCTCAAGTTCATAGTAACGCTGCAGAAATATTTAGATAATATGGGACCTCTCTCTAGCTAAAGAATACCATATAGTGTTCTTAGGGTTTCAAATTTAAAGGGAACCTGTCACCAGGAATGTGTTTTATAGCTGGGGACAGGTTTATAACCTGTGTTATGCTGATTTAAAAAATCCCTCCAAACTCATGCAGCCCTCCCCTGCCTTTTTAATGCACGTGACAAATAGTTTTGAGGGGGGTGCTGTGTAAGTTCAGAGGTATTTTTAAAATCAGCATTGCATAGGTTATACACCTGTCAACAGCCTAAAATCACATTCCTGGTGACAACTTCCCTTTAAAGAGTAACTCTAAAGCGGTAGTGGATCCCCTGTACCACCGCAGACGATGATGTAAGCCGTGGTACCCGGTTCTCACCAGAGCCTGCCACAAAGCGGCGTGGTACCACCAGGTCGTTTCACAGCTGCTACTTTGTCCGCGGTGGTGGCCAAGGTGTAGTACAGGATCATGAGACAAACATGGTCAGAGACAAACAGGAGGTTGAGACAGCCAGCACAGGATCAGAGTTGGGGACGTAGCGGTACTTCAGGTCAAGCAGCACGGGAACATCGGAAAGAGTATGTAACAAAGCTCCGACAGGGGTCAGAGGAAAGGTTGAGCATTTATAGGTTATCAGGTAGCCAGCGCTACAGTGTATTACTGGGGGAGCTGTATATAGTGATTGCCGGGGGAGCTGTATTCAGTGATTGCTGAGAGAGCTGTATACAGTGATTGCTGGGGGAGCTGTATACATTGATTGCCGGGAGAGTTGTATACAGTGATTGCCGGGGGAGCTGTATATAGTGATTGCTTGGGGAGCTCTATATAGTGATTGCTGAGGGAGCTGTATATAGTGATTGCCGGGGGAGCTGTATACAGTGATTGCGG
The DNA here is from genome assembly GCA_019512145.1 of Engystomops pustulosus. Taxonomy (NCBI): domain Eukaryota; kingdom Metazoa; phylum Chordata; class Amphibia; order Anura; family Leptodactylidae; genus Engystomops; species Engystomops pustulosus. Next base: position 110,112,165 of record CM033644.1, on the reverse strand, counting down.
GGGAGCTGTATACAGTGATTGCTGTGGGAGCTGTATACAGGTATTGTTGGGGAAGCTGTATATAGTGATTGCTGGAGGAGCTGTGTACAGCTGTATACAGAAATTGCTGGGGGAGCTGTATACAGTGATTACTGGGGAAGCTGTATATAGTGATTGCTGGGGGAGCTGTATACAGTGATTGCTTGGGAAGCTGTATATAGTGATTGCTGGGGGAGCTGTATATAGTGATTGCTGGGGAGCGTATACAGTGGATTTTGCTGGGGAAGCCTGTAGATAGTTATTGCTGGGGAGCTGTATACATGATTGCTTGGGGGAAGCTTATTATGATTCTGGGGAGCTGTATACAGTGGTTGCGGGGGAGCTTGTATATGTGGTTGCTGGGAAGACTGTATTAGTGAATGCTGGGAGCTGTATATAGTGATTGCTGGGGATCTGGTATTACAGAGGTGCCGGGGGGGTCATGTATACAGTTTGAATTTGCCGATGGGTGGCGTGTATACTGATTGCCGGGTGTAGCTGTATAGAGTGTTGCCGGGGGAGCTTAGTACAGTTGGATGCTGGGGGAGCTGGTATACACTGATTGCTGGGGAGCTGTATACCATTGATTGCCGGGGGAGGCTTTAACAGTGATGCTTCGGGTGGAGCTGTATAATGATTGAACTATCACCACGGGGGGGCTGTTATATAGTGATTGCGTTGGAGCTGTATAACGATGCTGGGGGAGCTGTATATGGTGCGGTTGCTGGGGAGGCTGCTTATTAGTGATGCTGGGGCTGTATATAGTGATTGCCGCGGATGCTGTGTACCATTAATGCGGGAGAGCTGTATATAGCTGTATTGTGTGGGATCTGTATACAGAGGATTGCTGCTCGAAGCTGTATATAGGATTGGCTTGAGATAGCTATCAGTGATTCTGCTGGTTAAGCTGTATACAGTAATGCTGGGTGAGCTGTATAGCAGTGATTACTAGGGGGAGCTCTATATAGTGATATGCTGGGTGGACGCTGTATATGGTGGTCTGCTGTGGGGAGCGGCATAATATGGATTGAGGTGGTGAATTGTATACATGAGATGTCTGGGGGAGTCTGTATACCGTGATATGCTTGGGGACGCTGTATACATGATTATGTTGGGGAGCTGTTATATAGTGATGACTTGGGAGCTGTGATAGTGATGCTGGTGGAGCTGTTTAGATGAATTGCCTGGGAGCTGTATACAGTGATTGCCGGGGGTGGCTGTATACACAGATTGGCCGGTGGGGTCTGTATATAGGATGCCGGGGGAGCTGTAACAGTGATTAGCTTGGTTGTAGTGAATTTTACGACGTGGGGAAATGTAACATTGATTGCCGGGGGAGCTGATAAACAGTGATTGCCGGGTAGGAGCGCTGTATATAGTGATGTTGCTGGTGGAGCTTATATAGTTGGCTTGGGGGACTTATATACCGATTGCTGGGGGAGCCTGTATATGGTGTTTGCTGGGGGGAGCTGTATATATGATCTTGCTGGGGGAGCTGTATATAGTGGATTGCCGGAGAAGTGTAGCTGTATACGGGTGATGCCGGGGTATGCTTACAGTGCTTGCTTGGGATGCTTCATACAGGGATTGCTTGGCTAAGCTTGTATATATGTTTCGGGGGAGCTGTATAACATGTAATTGCTGGGGGATGCCGTAATACATGATTATGGGGGAGCTCCTATAATAGTCATTGCTGGGGGAGCTGTATACCATGATGGCTGGGGCTTGTATACAGTGATGTACGGGGGTATTGCATATGCGATTGACTGAGTGAGACGTATCGTAGTGTTGCGTGGGTGACTTGTATACATGATTGTCTAGGGAGGTGTATAACAGAGTGATTGCCGGGGGATACGTATAATAGTTAGTTGCTTGGGGAGCTGTATACAGCGGATTGTTGGGGGAAGCTTTATATTGATTGCTGGGGAGCTGTGTCCAGTGATATTGCTGGGGGAGCGGTATACAAGTAATTGCTGGTGGGATGCTTGGTATACGGTGAAGCTGATTAGGACTTTAGCTGGTGGAGCTGTATATAGTTTGTGGAAGGTGTAGATCTAAGCGGGAGCGTGTATACATTGATTGCTGGGGGGAGCTGTATATAGTGATGCTAGTTTGAGCGTATACATAGGTTCTGGGGGACGACATGGTATCGTGTGGTTGCTGGGGGAGCCTTCATAATGTGATTTGCTGGAACTGCTACATTGTTATGGCTATCGTAGTGATTGCTGTAGCTGTATATCAGTTCTGGGATTATACTTGGGAGGATTCTGTATAAATGATTGCCGGGAGAGTTTATCGTTATTATACTGAGGGGAAGCTGTATTATGTGTATTGCTTGGGGATCCTTATTAGTTGATGCTTGGGTACTGTATCTAGTTGATTGCCGGGGGAGCTGTATACAGTGATGCTGGGAGCGTAAGCAATTCTATACTGAGTGTATATTGCATGGGGGAGATGTTATACATTGATTGCCGGGAGCTGTCAGTATGGGGACGATATAGTGATTGCTGGGGAGCGTATATAGTAGAATTGCTGTGGAGCTGTATATTACCGATTGCTGGGTACTGTGTATGTGGTTGCGGTGGGTGTAGTGTTGCTGGGGGGAGCTGTATATAGTGATTGCCCGGGAGAGCTTGTAATACTATGTGATTTTGCCTCGGTGGCGCACATGTGTTGAGCTGCTTATACATGATTGCTGTGGATGCTGTATACAGGGAGTGCTGGCGAAGCTTGTATATATGGATGCTGGAGTGAGCTTAGTTTACAAGTTGTTGCGGGTGAGCTGTATACAGTAATTTGCGGTGCACTAGTAGATACAGTGATTCTTACTGGGGAGCTCTATATGGTGATTGCCCTGTTGTGGGATCTTTTATATAGTGATTGGCTGGGGAGCTGTATAACAGTGTGTCTTGCGGGGGAGCTGTTAGCAGTATGATTCCTGTGTGGAGTTGCAATATCAGCGATTGCTGGGGAGTCTTATATATGTTTTTGCTGGGGGGCTGTAATACATAGATGCTGAGGAGGTGTATACAGATTGCGGGCATCGGTATATATGATTGACTGGGGGAGCTTGTATACAGGGATGTTGGGCGAAGGCTGTATCTAGTTATGATTGGCTCATTGGGTGAGCTGTGTACAGTGATTGCTTGTGGGGGAGCTGTATACGCAGAATTGCTGGTGGAGCTGTAATAGCTGATTACTGTGGGAACTGTATATAGTGATTCTGGGGGGCTGTATATAGTTGTTGCCTGGTGAGCTTGTATACAGTGGTTGCGGGGAGCTGTATATGTGTGTTGCTGTGGATGCGTGCATATGTGATTGCGTGGGAATTGTATCAGATGTATATGTAAGGGTGGATTGTACTCAGATGGATGCTTTGGGGAGCGTTTATAAGTGATTCTGGGGAGCTGTATACTGTGATTGCCGTGAGAGTTGTATATCAGTGTTTCCGGGGGAGCTGTTTAGTGATTGCTTGGGTACGCTTATTAGTGATTGCTGTGGGAGCTGTATATAGTGATTGCGGGGTGAGTGTAACAGAGGATTTGCAGGGGAGCTGTATTACTTGATTGCTGGTTGGAGCTTATACATGGATTGGTTTGGGGAAGCTTATATAGTGGATTGCTTGGGGGAGCTGTGTACATGGATTGCTGGGGGTCGCGTACACATAATTGCTGGGGGCAGCTGTACATGATTACCTGGGGAAAGCTGTATATAGTGATTGTCTGGGGGGAGCTTACAGTGATCTACTGGGGAAGCGTATTAGTGATTGCTGGGAACTTGTATAACAATTGATTGCTGGGAGCGTATATAGTGATTGTCTTGGGGAGAGCATGTACTACAGTGTTTCTGGGAGCTGTATATGGTGGTTGCTGGGGGAGCTGCATATATTATTTGCTGGGGGAATTGTAGTGATCACGTGTATGTTGGGACGTGATTCGGGTTGACTGTTACAGTGATTACTCTGTGGAGCTGTATATAGTGATTGCTTGGGGAGCTGTATATAGTGATTGCTGGGGAGCTGTATACAGTTGATTGCCGGGGGGGGGCTGTATCCATGAGGCCGGGGGGTCGTAATACATGATTGCCGGGGAGCTGTTATAGTGAATGTGCCGGGGGAGCCTGACATCAGTGATTGGCAGGGGAGCGGTATACTTATTGCTGGGGATGCTGGTAATACATTGATTGCCGGGGCTGTACTAGTGGTGAATTGCTTGGGGGAGCTTACTATAAGTGATTGCTTGGGGCGCTGTATCCAGTGATACTGTGCTGGGGTGCGTATACAGTGATTGCTTTGGAGGAGCTACTGTATAGTGAGCTGCGGGGAGCTGTATACAGTGATTGTGCGGGAGCTTATACATTGAGTGCTGTGGGAGCTGTAGTACAGGTAATTGTCTGCTAGCTGTATATAGTGATTTGCTGGAGAGCCTGTAATACAGTGATTGGCTGGGGGAAGCTGTATACAGTAACTGTGCTTGGGGGATCTGTAACATGTGGATTACTGGGGAGCCTAATGTGATTTCTCTGGTGGGAGCTGTAATATAGTGATGCTGGGGAGCGTGTATACAGTGGATTGCTGGGGGAGCATGTAACAGTGATTACTGGGGGAGTTGTATATAGAGCATTGCTGGGTGAGCGTATACATGATTGCTGGGGAGCTTGTATCATATTCTGGGTGATTGCAGTGTGTTGGTGGCGTGGCTTGTAATACAGTGATTGCCAGGGGAAGCTTATTACAGTGATTGCCGGGGGTCTGTATACCGTGATTTGCCGGGATGCTTATCTAATGATGGATGGCCGGACTCTATAGTGTCTGTGGAAGTGTATATGACGTTGCTGGGGGAGCTGTATAAGTTGATTACTGGGGAGTTGTATATAGATTGTTAGCTGTACTGTGGGGGGATCACTTATAACAATTGATTGGACAGGAGACAGCTGTATACAGTTGCATGGGACTCGGACACGGATGTGTGGACTGTATAAGTGATTGCCGGGTGAGCTGTATATAATGATTCTCGGGGTAGCTGTATATTAATGATTGCTGGGGGGTGCTGTATATAGTGATTGTCTGAGGGAGCTTATATAGTGATGTGCTGGGAGCTGGTAATACAGTGATTGCTGTGGGAGCTTATATAGTGATTGCTGGGCGGCTGGATACAGTGATTGCTGGGGGATCGTGTACAGAGTATTGTGCTGGTGGAGCTGTATACAGTGTTGCTGGGGAGGCTGTAATGGTGGTCTCTGGGGAGCTCCGGCTTGTGATTGCTCGGGGGAATTGTATACAGTGATTGCTGGGGAGCTGTAACAGTGATTGCTTGGGAGCTGTATACATGTGATTACTGGGGGAGCTGTCTATAGTGATTGCTTGGGGAGCTGTATATAGTGATTGCTTGGGGATGTATACAGTGATTGCCGGGGGGGGCTGTATACATGAGCCGGTGGGCTGTAACATGTTGCCGGGGGAAGCTGTATAGAGTGGATTGCCGTGGGGAGCTGCATACAGTTATGATTGCATGGGGAGCTGTATATACAGTGATTTGCTGGGGAGCTGTATACATTGATTGCCGTGGAGCTGTTACAGTGATTGCTGGGGAGCATATATTAGATTGCTGGTAGCGGCTGTATCAGTGATTGCTGGGGGACTGTATTACAGTTGATTGCTGGGGGAGCTGTATATAGTGATGCTGGGGAGCTTGTATACAGTGATTGGCTGGGGAGCTGTATGATTGCTGTGGGCTGTATACAGGTATTGCTGGGAGCTGTATACTAGCTTGGGATTCTGAGAGCTGTATACAGTGATTGCGTGGGGACGCTATACAGTAATATTGACTGGGTGAGCTGTATACATGATTCTGGGGAGCTCTATAAGTGATTGTCTGGGGGAGCTGTATATAGTGAGGCTGGGGGGCTGTATACAGTGATTGCTGGGGGAGCGTAATCAGTGTTCTGGGGTGGGCTGTATATTATAGATTGCTGGAGCTGTATACAGTGCTTGCGGGGGTGAGCTGTATAACATTGATTGCTGGGGGGACTGTGTATACAGTGATTGCGAGGGGACTGTATAACTAGTGATTGCGGGAAGCTGTATACAGTAGTGCCGGGGGAGCTTTATATGATTGTGCCGTAGTGCTGTATATAATGTGCTGGGGGCTGTAGACAGTGATTACGGGGGAGCGTTTATATAAGATTGCTGGGGATGCGCTGGTATCAGTGATTGCTGGGGGAGCTGTATACATGATGGCCTGGGGAGCTTATACGTGAGGCCGGGGAGCTGTATACGTTATTGCCGGGGGAGCTGTATATGTGATTGCGGGGTAGCTGTATACAGTGATTGGCCGGGGTCTGTATATATGTATTGCGGGGGCTTATATGTGATGCTGGGGAGCTGTATATAGTGATTGCTGGGGGAGCTGTAATACAGTGATTGCTGGGGGAGCTTATATATAGTGATTGCTGGGGCGGCTGTATACAGTGATTGCTGGGGGAGCTGTATACAGTGATTGCTGGGGGAGCTGTATACAGTGATTGCTGGGGGATCTGTATATAGTCATTGTTGTTCCCTGTCTGTACTACATTCAATGGGGGCCTCCACCATATTTTGCGCCCAGGGGCCCCCACCAAGCTTAATCCGGCCCGATTGTGATGCTACTTTAGTTACGATTTCTCAAGATCTCTGACCCAGCAGAGAGCACAGAACTACATTTTTTATGTCCATGACTCCATTAGGACAAATACACATATGTCCCAAGGGAAAATGTTTAGTTTCTCACAGCAGGACTATTTCCTGGAACCAGCTTACTTGGATTTCCAAAACATTCTCATGAAAACCTATTTAATAGCCGTGCAAGGTGCACTGAATTATATCAATGTTTCTCCCAGCAAGGAACACTGTGTTTTCAAGCTGGTGCATTTCAGCTTCCTTTTATATATTGTAGACATAAATTTAAAAAATTGCAGTATCTGTGACTTCTGACTGTGAACTCAGAAAAGTTACATCCATGCCTGTTTTCAGAAACTATCATAGCTTAAAGGGGACTTTCTACAACCCCACTATGAGTATCCTGTAACAGGAGGTCATCTGGTGTTGCTGATGTACAGACGGTCCCCTACTTAAGAACACCTGACTTACATACGACCCCTAGTTACAAACGGACCTCTGGATTTTGGTAATTTATTGTACTTTAGTCCTAGGCTACAATAAACAGCTACAACAGTTATCACAGGTGTCTGTAATTAAGCTTTATTATTAATCCTGGTTCTTATGACAATCCAACATTTTTAAAATCCAATTGTCACAGAGACCAAAAAAATTTTGACTGGGGTTACAATTATAAAGTATACGGTTCCAAATTACATACAAACTCAACTTAAGAACAAACCTACAGAACCTTGTATCTTGTATATAACCCGGGGACTGCCTGTAGTTGGAATCGTCTCTCTAGCGGCCACTGTTTCTAAGAAATATATGTGGTTTTTTTCAGCTCTCTATTGTCACATGAGAGGAGCCATGTTGTCAGCTCAGGCTCTAACTGTATAGACTTTCATTCGCATATTGGGTACAGAAACTATGCTTTATATGCTCTCTATTATCAGATGGATGGTCTTTTATTAGGGTAGGCAGCCTGGTTCTACCCACCTGGAAACTATTGGAGGGGCAACTATTATGTCATGCGAAAAATTTGGAGCTGCCTTTAACCCCCGGGGCACACCACAGCTGACCGATATATTTTGTTTTAATGGCTTTCACTGAGCGGTCCAAATGACACATCCCATTTATTCTTGGGATCTCTACAACCACAAGAGATACCTAATTTTTATAGTTTGGTAAAACTTTCAAAAACATGCAATAAGCATATTTGTAAATCATACATTTATTAAAACAAGTGTATTCACTGAAACATTTCTATTTATCTTAGCTCCGGCCTGGCAGATGCACCTGTACATGAAGTGCTACTGAGACCTCTTCACGGGAACATACTTTTTTTTTTTAACAATTGTATTTTTATTGAAAGTTTTTCCAAAACCAATAATAATCTCACAAAATCATAGAAATGAACTTTAGAGAAGTTTTCTAGCATGAAACGTATTGCTACTACACAATCATAGCTATCAAAAGAAGGCAGAGTACATTAAATTTGCTGAGAACATACATTTTTAATGTCACATTTAAGCAGCTAAGCTATAAGGTTCCTGACCTACTGACATGAACTTTCTTACAGGGTAAACTAGCGGACACCTAATGTTTTAACCCCATATGAATCGGTGAATCCATTTTATATATCTGACATTAATGCAGCTTTGCTGAACACATTGCCCTTGTCTTTATAAAAGAGTTATGAATGGATGTAAATAGAGATGAGCGAACATGCTCGTCCGAGCTTGATGCTCGGTCGAGCATTAGGGTACTCGAAACTGCTCGTTGCTCGGACGAATACTTCGCACGCTCGAGAAAGTATTAACAATTAGTATCACAGTTTGGTTTACTTTTGAAATGTAGAAGCTACAATAAAAGGCTTTCTCAAAGCCTTGTTTCATCTGCTGTGCAGCATAATAACTTACAGCCACAAGCATATAATTTGACATCTATAAAAGGAGCGATTCCTCATCCATAAGACATCTGTCAATGTATGGGAGCCACTATCCAGTCATATATTTTGCTTGTTTAACAAACCATTTTATTAACAATGTTTTATAAAGAAACTTGGAAAAAAAATCTTAGGTTGTTCATTCAGATCTCAAAATGTATGTGATGTGAATTACAAAGCCAGCTGCTCCTTATGGTACAGTGTTTTCAGGAGATGTTGGATAATGATTGACAATAACCATACATCATCTATTACTGACTGGATGAATGGAACAAATTAATGTGACATTTTCTGACTGGTATTAAGGAGCAGACATAAATGTCAGTAGCCATGTCAGGGTGAAAGTCCACCTAGCACAGCTCTGAGGGTATATTCACACAATGCAGAGTTATAAAATTAAATATATTTGAATGGGACTTGTATAAATACAGACTATGACAGTATTCTGGCGTAGGAAGTGTAGAATCCTTTGCCACATATCTGCAGCCACAGGACATCACTAGTCATTCACACAATTTTGTTCCGCTCTACTTTTAGTCTATTCCACAGTCCTGTGACTGTTGTGCTGTTGTTAGTAGGACTTGGGCATAACATTGTCATCAAGGATCTTACAGATTCTATTGGATTTAGATCAGGAGTTTGGGCTTGCCATTTCTTTGTTTCAATGTGTTTCAAGGAACTGCACAGTGACTCAGTGGTTAGCACTACAGCCTTACAGCGCTGGGGTCCTGGGTTCAAGTCTCATCCAGGTCAACATCTGCAAAGAGTTTGTATGTTCTCTCTGGTTTCTTCCCACACTCCAAAACATACTGGTAGGTTGATTAGATTGTGAGCCCCATGGGGACAGGGACTGATCTATATAAATAAAGAAATTATTATTACTCGTTTTGCTATGGGACGGGAGGCATTGTCCTGCATGAAAATTGCTGGCTGATTGAGTGATGAACGCAAGGAAGGAACCACATGTTGTCGAAGAAGGTGCTGATACACACTTCTTCACTGCCATATAGCTGTATGAGAAGTCTAACACTGGCTACCAATGATTACACATGGAGATTCTCCTTACTATCCTGTCCTCTCTTGCATTTGACATTCACGGTTCTTGGGGAACTTGAATGAGTTTGAATGACCAACTTCTCTTGCTATGGCTGACAGGGTTGCCTATTTGGCCTTCATCTGGACCACCTTCTGCCAGACGGTTTCAGTCAATTTAGAACGGCACATCATTTTTGCAAAGTCAGTGAGAGCTGAAACGTTAGGCTGCCAAATGATTTTTGTCTTAAAATTAAGTTAATTAGCACCAAGTGCCAGATTAACAGCAATAACTTGCAGGTATCTGAAAGTGTTCTGTAATTTTGATCATTGCTCTTTTACAATGATCTTATTTTCATTTACATTTTCGTTTACATATACCATTTATGAAATAAGCTTAAATTACTGCTCATGTTAAGATATATTTACAAAGGAAGACACAACGACCTTAACATTTAGGAAAGCTCTATCCTTTGTACAGTCTCAAGGACTTAAATTTACATCCAATATTAGTCCTAACACACTGTTTTCTTTGATAAGAATAATGCGGCCAGATAATTAATACATTTTAAAACAACCTATGGGAAGTGTTATCTCATTTATAAAAGTGCCCATTATAGAAACTGACTCGATTACACACCCTACAGCCAGAAAAATCTTACTACTCAAACTGACTTCAAATATTAATCTAAAATGATCTACGACAGATTCCCTGAATGCCTAATACAAGTTGTCTATGTAAAAAAAAAAACTACAGACCTCGCAGAAAGTCTGCCTGATACCAAAACAACCATGAATTCACAATAAATAAAGTTTCCAATGCAACTTTATCACAACATTCAATTGAGGAAATAAAACAATTAGGTAAACCCTCAAAAAAATAGAATGTAGTGTTCCCTGTTATTTTATTTATTGTATTATTTTTTAAGTTATTTTAGGGAAAATTTTGAAAAACATGATAGTACCTATACAAATAATGCCACTGGAAACAATCTACCCAAAGGAACTTATAAACGTCATCACACAAAATGACTCAGCTGTACAGTTATTGATCACAAATAAGTGTATTTTGCTTAAAGAAGTGCAGGTGAGACATTTTCAATGAAACGGAGAATGTCCTGCGGTTCCACTTTTATAATATACCCAATAAACTGTAAATATGGCCAACAATAGGTTGGGTGGACTACCCAATTGCTCAGAATGAGCATTAATGGAAACCAATAGAAGACTAAAATCGAGTTTCACTCATAATAACTAGTAAAGACTTTGATTATATCTGAGTAATCTCAATAGAACATAGACATATCAGAATGACAATCAGCCCTGAATAGAAAAGAATCCTACTGAATCTACAAACAACTTAAAGGCTGAACAAAGCAATGGTAGAGAGTTAAGCCCACTGTATATGTACTTACTCGCCTTTAAAAAAAAATACACTGCATGGGATTGGTGTTCAGATTTGGGTTACATCACATTCACTATATATATAAAACTAAGTTATATCTATATTTATACATATACCTACAAACCATACTGTACTTATTATATTTCAAACTGTTCGACAACAGTACAGATCAACATACATCTAAAATCATAAAGATTATACATATAAGATTATACTATTATCTGTAAGTACAATTACATCTTTCTGAATCAGTCTTAATTATAAACCTTGTTATCAATGTTCAATAATATTTGACAACCAAGCAGTTTGTGAACACTTACTGGTACTAAGCTGGAACACTCCTACCTCTTTCCTATGCTGCTGCAGTTTTCTCATTAAGTTTGGTCCTCCACGGCTTACATAGATCTTGCTTTAATCATAGGCTTTAATGTTCCTTTAATGAATGAATTGAAATGCCTGTATGCCAACAAAGTCCTATTTTACCAAACTTGCTCTATAAACATTTAAACATTTACCGTGGGTACAGAAAGTATTCAAACCCCTTTACATGTTTCATTGCAGGCAAATTGGTAAGATCAAAAATTTTCTTTTTTTTTAACTCATTAATGTACACTCTTCACCTCATCTTGACAGATAAAAACAGGAATGTAGATATTTTTGCTAATTTATTACATGAGAAAACAAATTGGACTTGATTAGGAAAGGCACACATCTGTCTGTATAAGACCTCATAGCTTGCAGTGCAATGGTAGAGTACATGAGAATCATGAGGTCTAAGGAACTGCCCCAGGAGCTCATAAACAGAATTGCAAGGCACATATATGGCCAAGATTACAAAAGAATTTTTGCAGCATTCAAGGATCCTAAGAGCACAGTAGCCTCCATAATCCTTGAATGGAAGAAGCATGGAAATGGAAATAAAATCCCAACAGTGAAACATGGCGGTGGCAGCATTATGCTATGGGGGTGTTTTTAAGCTGCAGGGACAGGACGACTGGTTGCAATTGAAGGAAAGATGAATTTCACCAAGTACAAAGATATCCTGGATGAAAACTTCTTCCAGAGTGCTCTGAACCTCAGACTGGGCCAAGGGTTCACCTTCCAACAAGACAATGACCCTAAGCACACAGCTGACATAACTTGTTTCTTGTTTAACAAATTTGCAAAAATATCTACATTTCCTTTTAAAGTTTTTTTTTCTGTCAGGATGGGGAGCAGAGTGAACTTTAATGAGCAAAAATATATAACTTTTTTAATCTTACCAACTGGCTACAATGAAAAACAGAGTGAAAAATGTAAATGGATCTGAATACTTTCCATACCCACTGTATTCGAACCTAGAGTATTCTTTACAGCTCCCCTTTCCTTGTCGAGGCAATATCCCTATATATATCTTTTTTAAAAGTCACTCCTTTTGGGTATGAAGTCTTTTTATAGTTGGACATGGATGAATATATATGCATATATTTTATTATATATATACTGTATATATATGATGCATTCCTTCCACTATTGCCTAGATGTATTTGTAACAATTATCTGCATTTATTCATAACCAGAAAACTTTTTTCGTTTGCTCAAAAAACACTTGATAAATTTAGTTTCTATATATATATGCTTAAAATTAATATGTTTTCATTATGAGAACATTTTGTTTTTATATGATTTCTTTTTATTGACCTCTGCCTTTTGGGGTAAGATATAATCACCAGAATCCTCCTGACAATGGAAAAGAGGCTACTGGTTGAGCATGTCCTGTATTCATGAATGTACTTTGTTGTTTTCTAATTTTGATTCCCAGTGTTTGTGTGTGTAAATATATAAATATACACACACAATACTGGATTTAGAATGACTCTTTCCATTTTGGTTATTCTCCATATCTATAAATAAAACTACTCTTGCTTAATGAATTGTATTCTCTTTGGGTTGTGTACATTTTCCTAAGCCTGTGTTTTAGTTTTTTTTATATATTGTCGCCATTCTACATATACAGTCAGTCCCCGGGTTACATACAAGTTAGGGTCTTTAGGTTTGTTCTTAAGTTGAATTTGTATGTAAGTCGGAACTATATATTTTATCATTGTAATCCCAGCCAGAACTTTTTTGGTCTCAATTGGATTTTAAAAATCAGGTTAACACTAAAGCTTCATTACAGACACATTTGATAACTGTTACAGCTGATCATTGTAGCCTAGGACTAAAGCACAATAAATTACCAATATTCAAAGGTCCGTTTGTAACTAGGGGTTGTATGTAAATCGAGTGTTCTTAAGTAGAGGACCGCCTGTAGTTTTTCTAAATTTATCCTGCATGATTAACTGGTTATATAGTGTGAACTTACTGTAGTCTTATTTCTATGACCCTGTGTAAAAAAGTCACAACCAAATCTTGCTATTTGCTGACACCATGTGGTTTTTTTAGGTATTTCCTCCTAGCCTAGATTTAAGAATGTGTAAGTGATAAAGATGCAAAGACCATAGAATGCTAAACATGAAGTAAATACATTTAAGAAGTCAGTGTGGATATTCTGAATCTGATTTCTTTAATTATTTTAATGAAAGATGAAAAAAAGGAAGCAAATATCTACTCATTCTTCTACCCTGTCATGTAGCTGCTTCTAAAGCAAATAAAATTATGGGATGTATCAAGAGAGGAATAAATTCCTTACACCTGAGGAAGTCCCCATTGGGTGACTATACACATGGTGTCCGCTTCCCCCATCCCCCTGTTCTGCTAATGCCTTCTACTTTCTTATCTTTGTGTGGATGCACCTTGGGTATTGTATTATTTGGCTTTACCAACATATGTGTTAGTTACTGACATATATGCATACTGATCATTGGTACATTTATGTCTTGATATGTGACCTAGATACAACCATCTCATTTTTGGTAGCAGAATGTTGCAGGGGATTGTTATGGCTACTTACTCTTTAGCCCTGGGTTGTGATTTGGTGTTATTTAAAGTGTTTTTGTTTGTCCCATATATGACATGTGATTTTGTACATATTTAATAAATTTCCTTGTACTTGTCCTCCTTGTGCATTTGTTGTTCTTCTTGTTATTCATGAAATCACAGCATGCCATACTTTCCAACCATCCTGGATTTGGCAGGACAGTCCCGGGAGGTTGGGAGATTGTCCCGGGCTGCCTCTGTCTCCCCTGTATTGTCCCACCTCCTCCTGGTCGCATACATTAGAGCTGCAGAGCAGCCAAAGCATCGGGCCAGGAGAAGGTGGGATGAGCCTGCTACCTCCTCACATGATGCCTGAAGAATTCATGTGAGGCGGTAGCTCTACCCCTCGGCTGGTCCCACCCCCTCCCCCGAGTTACAGTCTGAGCCCAGGAGAGAAGGTGACTGCTGCAGGAAAGTCACAGGTTTTTTTTTTTTCGTTTAAAAAAAAAAAAGGAGGATAAAAGGCTACAGGAGGAGGCTGAAGGACATAGGACTACATGAGGAGACTTGAGGACAGGAGGAGGCTGGGGGACAGGGGTCCACAGTAAGAGGAGAATGGAGGAGAGGAGGCCACAGTATGAGGAGGCTGTAGGACAGGGGGCCACAGTATGAGGATGGAGGACAGGAGGCCGCAGTATGAGGAGGCTGGAAGTCACAGCATTAGTAGGCTGGAGGACAGGAGGCCACAGTAAGAGGAAAATAGAGAACAGTGTCAACACCATGGGAGGAGGGGTAGGAGTACAGATAGTAGTATGTATAAGTTTGGGGAGTTAAATAAAAGTGGAAAACCAAATGTAAAAGCAGGATAAAATTAAAGAGGGGTTTTATATGTTGCCGAGTTGCATTAGGGCTTATTATATGGGTCCATAGGGGTGTTGGCCACAGTAAGGGGGCATTATACTATGTGGCAGGCAGATTTTCAAGCCTTTTCCAAAGTACATCAACATCAAACGGTGTCATAACCTCTGCCTCTATATTTCAAAAGAGGGCTCTGTGTATTCTAATGCTAATATGTACTTCCCAATACAGGTTAGATTTGGGTATCCTGTGCTACAGGACTTTACCGGCGGGCTTCCGTGTTATTCTGGGAGGACCCTTCCATGTATAAAATTCTCCAGCATGGCCAGAAAGACTTTAGCTGGTTCTCTAGTGTCCACAACTCCTGGAGTCCACTTTATTTCTCATTTGTGAACCATAGACTCCTCAACCTTCTCACCGCATTTTATATAGGTACGGTTTTGATAGAATATGTCCCTGTTGTAGGAGCTCTCCAACCCATGGTTTCATCTAATAGCCATATTGACATCTTAATCAGCAGTTCCTGTCAAATGCGGCTTGTGTGGCAGAAATTGGAAGGATCATCTAAAATGTCATGGCTACCCATGAAAGGGACTCCTCTAGACCCATAATGTTGACCTCCCTGAATCGTTGGAGCTGATCAACAAATACGTCCAACTGACTATTCGAGTGGAGGAGGCAGCAGGTGCTGCAGGCTTACCAGAGGACACACTACAATGGGAATAAACTGCACGGTAAGTACTTTGAATGTGTTAACAAGAGTGGATGTTGCTATCCAAGGCTCTATGCTTACCCTTGTTATATGTAGTGTCCATTAGCTCTCCCACAAAGATGGTTCATGCTCCTCAAATATTCTAGTGTGAATTTCAGTCCCATTTACTGTTCCCTAAGTAACATGGAATGCAAGCGGACAAACCCCTTCCCCCTCAAATGGCAGATATATTAAGAACTTTGAGCAAGAGGCTGAGAGTCTGGAGGAAAAATTAATGGATGAGAACCTCTTAGAGGTGATGAATTAACTCAAGCGTGAGAAAAGCCCAGGTCCTGGAAGATTGTCCCTTAATTATATGAGGACCTTGTCTCTGCCAGATAGCCAGCCTGATTAGTTGGAATCTGAAGTCTCATTGGAGGACATGGCCATTAGAATGTTTAAGTTGAATATGAGACTGGGAAACAATGACTTCGTAGTCGACTGTGGTGTGAAGATCCACAACCAAACAACTGGCCAGGGCTTATTGCCCTTACTTGGTTGCCCTGGACCTCCTTTGAAGCTTTAACCATAGAAGTTGACAGTTGTTTTGACACAAGTCAACTATTGACTGGATGCATCTTGTTTTCTCGTACTCTAGCACTACCTTAACTTGTATTTAGCTATAAAAAAAAAGAAAATGCACAATTTCGATCCCCAATAAATGAAGTTTGTAAGTCTACCTGGCACTGTGCCTGAAGCAGCATAGTGTCCCTAGGGCATGTGTTATTTATACAAGTCAGTGGGGGACATGTATCACTCCTATTGCTTCCTTTTTCTGTGCGACTTTTGGCAGTTTGAGACTTTTTAGGTGCAGAATTAAGCAGCGCACCAAAGTTAGCTGCCTCCAGGGTTTAATGCAGTGTGCCGTATTTATCTTTGTAGCCTAGATGTTTGTTCAACTTGTATGACTTTTGGGCTTGGAATTGTCCCATAAGGCGCAACACAGAGCATGCTAGACCCAGACTTGCTTTTGGTAAACTACTATTTGGGACTAAAAAGTTGCACACCACAAAAAGTCTCAAAAGTGAGACTAAACAGGCAACTCATCACATGTATCACAAAGGGGATAAACTTAAGATACATTGTGATAATTAAGTAGGCCACCTTCAGGAAACTTGAAAAAGTGGCAGCTACAAAACTATGATACGTTTGCCCCAGTATGTGTCCCAGATCTGCTTTTCCCTCCTCCAATGCAGAGCAGTGAATGACTGATCAGTTGAAGGGAGGGAGAGTCGTGACTTGCCAGCAGACATGAAGTGAGACACACACTGCCTAGCATGAATAGCATAGATCCTTGGGACAGGAACAATGCAGTAAGGGCACAAGTTAGTATAGTGTTATGGGAACACTCGTTATTAGGCTTATTATTGAATCTGATGACAGGTTCCTTCAAGTTCAATTTTTTGGTTCAAGTTCAATATTTGTTTGCAAAAAAAAATTGTGCAGTATTCTTTTGGTTTTCAATATTGAATGTTGGGAGAATATATTTACTTGTATATTGTGCAAGTGGAGCAGCAATGATATATGGAAACGTAAAATAAAGTCAGTCGCATTGTCACAGTCGGACAAGAGATCTGCACTTACAGTAACAGTTTATTACAAATATTATAGCAAAATAAAAGACACATTTGGTTTATTTTGAAGAGGGCTGTGTGCAGCATTTGGGGCAGATCCAATCTGAATACCAGATAAAACCCATTTCCATCAGGTCGATCAAACCTACAGTAACTACAGTATCTTGAGTGCAGAGATGGAGTCCAATAACTTAAAACAATATCTAAATAAATGTTAAATTGCTGTAGATCATAGATCTTCATGAACATCCACAGGATCTTCTGCTGCATTAGTTGATATGTTCTGTTCAGCAACTTCCCCATCTTCTAAAAAGTAAAGAAACAATCAAAAAACACGCAACCAGGACAAATGGCAATATTTAGACAAGACATTCTCAAGTTCAGACTTTCTGATGCAGACTTTTAACCCCTTAAGGACCAGGCCTGATTTTTCAAGTCTGCCATGTGTCACTTTATGACATTATAAGTTTAGAACTCTAACTTACTAAGGTGATTTTCTGATTGACATGGGAGTGTCCGCTGGCTGGCTCCGAGCAGGAATGGGTTAATGTACAATGGGGTCAGACTGGCATTGTATGCAATGGGGGCTTTGTGTGAGGGAACCTCCTGTCTGTGGGGTCTGTTCTGTCACTTTCACCTGTGCACTAAAACAACAGCCTATTCAGGAAAGAAACGGGACATTTCTAAGGGCTCGTTCACATGGGGGCGTTTTTGAGGCCATTTTTGTGGCCATGTAAACCATTGATTTGTATAGGTCTGTTCACATGTCTGTATTTTCACAGATCTGTAGAAAGTTGAGGTCAATGGATCCACAAAAAAATAAAACTTACGGCACATGGGTGACTGGTGACTTCTGTATGCTGTATGTTTTTCTGAAATGTCGTTAGAGCAACCAGAAAACACAATAGAAAACTTTTTTTTTTGCGGATGTGGAAAAAAAGCAAAAAGTGGATGACATGTAGATGTTAAAATATGGATGTGGATACTATACGGATTGAGCACAGACATCACACGTCCCAGTGGATCTGCCCATCTGAATAAGCCCTATAATAATTCTTTATATAGCGCACACAGATTCCGCAGCGCTGCACAGAGCTTCCCAAATCGGTCCCTGTCCCCATGAGGCTCACAATCTAATCATCTTACCAGTATGTTTTTGGAGTGTGGGAGGAAACCGGAGGAAACCCACGCAAACACGGAGAGAATGTACAAACTCTTTGCAGATGTTGACCTGGGTGGGATTTGAAGCCAGGACCACAGCGCTGCAAGGCAGAAGTGCTACTCACTCAGCCACCGTGCCGCCCTAAGGGAAAGACATGAACCTACAATAAGAGGAGCGACGTGACCTGTATTCTGTGTGGAAACCAGATTCTCCTGTGTGAACATAGTCTGAAAGACCATAGCGTAGCACTCAAATATTAATGGGGACGGGGGTGTAGTCAGACAGCATTTTGTTTTCTTTGGTTTATCATGTCTTATCACTAACACAAAACAAGAACAGTACAACTGATATCGTACCCACACCTGAGGATACAGGCAGTCCCCGGGTTACATACAGGGTAGGTTCTGTAGTGGGTTTGTTCTTAAAGGACACCTGTCATCAGGTCTGTGTCACTAGTCCTGTCACTACTACCTGTTGGAGCAGCTCGCAAGGATCCCATCCCAGCCTTTATCTAGTTATTTCATACATTATTCATTGTAAAATCATCTATTCTTTATTATGTAAATGAGGCTGGTCACATGGTCAGAGGCAGTGATGTCCCCCCTGTTACCCTTCCCCTCTCCTCCCCTGCTCATGTCTGTGTGTAATGTATAGTAAAGCATGGCTAGTGTGTGTGTGCTGCATCTGCTGACATGCTACATCCTCCTAATATACAGGTGAGAGACACAGACATCAGCTACACATGAATCTGACATGTTCTGCTGTAACATGGCTGCCTGGAGCTGCTGTATCTCTCCTATACACACACACACATGTACACACAGGCTGCAGGGGGCGTGGCCACAAGCACCAGGAAGCACATCATTATACAGCCTCACATCATTATACAGGCTGTCAGTAATGCACTGGGGGTGTGGCTGTGCCTCCCACTCAGGAATAAGCTGGACAGCTTGAATATGCTAATGCTTCATTGGACATTTCACAGGTCATTTGCATACAGCTTTAGGACCTCATTGCTTAGGTTTACAGGCATGTAGAGGGACAATGAAGGGATAGAGGCAATGCTCTCTAATGGCAGTTTATGAAAATATATTTAGTTTAGGGGGGTTATTTTGCCTGACGGGTTCTCTTTAAAGGGAACCCGTCACCAGCCGCACGGCTGTTAAACCCCCAAACATACCTTATAGGGTGTAGTAAATGTTTCTCATGCCAGTCCTTATAATGATTGTGTGCCGGCCTCATGCTGAAATATCACAGGCAGCTAGCAGTCACGCTGGGGGGGTGCTAGCTGCCTGTGAATATAAGTTGATAATCATTATAAGGACATGCCTGCACAACATTTACTACACCCTATAAGGTATGTTTGGGGGTTTAACAGCCGTGTGGCTGCTGACAGGTTCCCTTTAAGCTTAATTTGTATGCAAATAGGATCAGGTATATTTTGTAAATGTAATTAGACAAAAATAGTTTATGTTCCTGTGACAATAGGATATTCAACATTTTGAGTTGTCATAGGAACAAGGATTAACAATGAAGCTTTGTTTACAGACGCCTTTCATAATTTATGTTGAGGATTGCAGCCTGGGACTATACCTCAGTAAATAACCAGCTTCTGCAGTGTGCAGAGAGTTCCGTCTGTGACTAGGGGTCGATTGTAAGTCGGGTGTCCTTGATTTGGGGACTGCCTGTGAAATACATTTTTATAAAAAATTTTTTATGCCTGCAATTTTATATCAAACCTTAAAGAGATTGAAGCAGATTTGATTGTTATCCTCTATCCGACCAGCAGTTCTGACCAGCAGTTGGACCCCCCCCCCCCCCCCCAACCGTTCAATAGTGGAGTGATGAAGGTTGATCTTGTGTCCTGCTGCTCCATTCGGTGGGAGTGCCAGAAACTGAGATTTGATCAGTATTTAATGCATCTGAATAACTAAATAATCCTATAAATTTATGGATTTGTTTCCTATAGCAGAGGATCAATAAAAATACATTGAATGCAAATGATATCTGATAGAATACATGTTTATGGCTCTTCCTTTAGTCTTGTATAAGTTGTACTTTATGCACGTCATATGCAGAAGTAGGGTATGATGCGAGTCTCCTGCATGTTCAGCCGTCGCCTCTTTCTCGTGAACTGCAGGGTTTCATTATTACAATTGGTGGGGGTCCAAGTAGTCAGGGGATAACAATGAGCCCCTGCGGCTCTGTCCATAAAAACTGGAGCATGGACAGACCGCAGTGTAGCGGATTAGTCTCTGTGCACCTTTATAGATATGATACAAGTCCCTTCTTCCCTGTGGTGACGTCCTGTAATCATGATGACAGTGGGGAAGAAGGGACTCCTTACAGCATAGCACCTGCGGGTGGTTTAGTGTCCAAAATCGCCCTGGTCTAAAGACAACTTTCAATATGAACCAGGGATATACTGCTCCACCTTTACTGACAGGTAGGTTCAAAAGCATAGGGCAGTGATGGCAAACCTTTTAGAGACAGAGTGCCCAAACTACAACAAAGACCCGCTTATTTATGGCAAAGTGCCAACACAGAAATGTAATTTGTGATTTATACTCCCTTCTCTGTCACAGTTTTCATTGATACCAGCCCCTGAGGACACCAATAAAGCAGAAAATAGTCCCAGGTAGTGCTGTCACTTTAATATAGCTCTGTGCACAGCAAGTCCTGGGCTGTCTGGGACTGCAGGAAGATACCTGGAGTCATCTCTGGTGATGGCCTGGGTGCCCACAGAAAGGGCTCTGAGTGCCACCATAGGTTAGCCATCACTGGCATAGGGCACGGTGGGTGAATAGGACTGTGCCATGCATGGTAGGCGCCACGCCTATTTACAGTATGTGATGTTGTTTTTTGCTATTCTATAATTTTTTTGCTTATTGTAAGCCATTAAAACCCTTATTTTATGTGAATGTCCTCTTATTTTAGGACAGCTGCCTCCAGGAGAAGCTAGACTTTGAAGTGCGTATGCGTGATGGCATATGTAAGCTGCTGTCAGTGAGCACGCAGAAGGATCAAATACTGAACGCAGTGAAAAATCTGATGACCTGCAGTGCCCGCATCCAGATCTATACCAGGCAGCTGCACTCCCCACTGGAAGCCAGTAACACTGTGAGCTCGGGCAGGAGGTAGGTCCATGGAGGAGATTGCTGCCACACTGTGACATTACCATACACAACATTGTTATTCTGGCCGACCCTGGTCATGCAATTCTACCTCTAAGGCCTCATTTACACTGCCGCATGGGGGACTTATATACGTCCCCAATAGATGGCAATGGGCGCGCGGCGCCCTACGGGAGCGGTACGGTGCAGCACACATGCGGCACTGTACTGCTCCGTACCCCGTGAAAAAAAAAGGCCATGTCCTATCTTTTCATGGCATACGGCACCGTGCGCCATATGTTCCTATGGAGAGGGGCGGGGGTGAGCAGCGCTCACCTCCTCCTCTCCCCGCGCGCTGCCGTGTGCCCACCGTGCTACGGTACGACGGGCAACGGTAGTGTGAATCTTGCCTACTACTCGTGCAATTAGTAGCTTACATTATTGGGAATGAGTTGCAGGAATTTACACTTAAAGGGTTTATTTATTTATTTTTTTTACTAGTGACATCTATCCCCTTTTTTTTTTTTTTTTACAACCTCGGGTTTGCAACTGCCCCATATGAATAAAGCAGTGGTATCCCTGCTTAAAGGGGTCCAACATTAATTAAAACATTGTATTGGTGGGCTTGGGTATACGTGCCTCCCTTAGCACTCCCGGTGTCTCACGCCGCCACAGTTGGGACAGGAGACGGGTTGGCGTGCCAGAGGCAGCGACAGAAGGTGGCACGGGACACCGGAGGCACGGAGGGAGGTAAGTATAGGTTGTTTTTTTTTTCACAGCCCACCAGTAAAGTTTTTATCAATGTCAGACAACCCCTTTAATCACCGCTCTATTCCATTCAGTTCAGTGGAACTACTAGGCAATGCATATCCCTTAGGCTGGCGCCACACGTAGCGCTTTGTCTGCGCTTGCAAACGCAAACAAAGTCGCGCCCACCGGGAACGAGCCGGTGTTTCGCGTTAAATTAACGCAAAACACCGGCGGCTCGTTCCCGATCGCAGGCGTTTCCATAGAAACGCCTATGCGATCGGGCCGAGGCCCGCCCCGGTGAAGTCACAACCAAATCTTGCTATTTGCTGACACCATGTGGTTTTTTTTAGGTATTTCCTCCTAGCCTAGATTTAAGAATGTGTTCAGAAAAACTCTAAGTGATAAAGATGCAAAGACCATAGAATGCTAAACATGAAGTAAATACATTTAAGAAGTCAGTGTGGATATTCTGAATCTGATTTCTTTAATTATTTTAATGAAAGATGAAAAAAAGGAAGCAAATATCTACTCATTCTTCTACCCTGTCAGGCAGCTGCTTCTAAAGCAAATAAAATTATGGGATGTATCAAGAGAGGAATAAATTCCTTACCCCTGAGGAAGTCCCCATTGGGTGACGATACACATGGTGTCCGCTTCCCCCATCCCCCTGTTCTGCTAATGCCTTCTACTTTCTTATCTTTGTGTGGATGCACCTTGGGTATTGTATTATTTGGCTTTACCAACATATGTGTTAGGTACTGACATATATGCATACTGGTCATTGGTGCATTTATGTCTTGATATGTGACCTAGATACAACCATCTCATTTTTGGTAGCAGAATGTTGCAGGGGATTGTTATGGCTACTTACTCTTTAGCCCTGGGTTGTGATTTACAACGCTTGGTGTTATTTAAAGTGTTTCTGTTTGTCCCATATATGACATGTGATTTTGTACATATTTAATAAATTTCCTTGTACTTGTCCTCCTTGTGCATTTGTTGTTCTTCTTGTTATTCATGAAATCACAGCATGCCATACCTCCCAACCATCCTGGATTTGGCGGGACAGTCCCGGGAGGTTGGGAGATTGTCCCGGGCTGCCTCTGTCTCCCCTGTATTGTCCCACCTCCTCCTGGTTGCATACATTAGAGCTGCAGAGCAGCCAAAGCATCGGGCCAGGAGAAGGTGGGATGAGCCTGCTACCTCCTCACATGATGCCTGAAGAAGTCATGTGAGGAGGTAGCTCTACCCCTCGGCTGGTCCCACCCCCTCCCCTGAGTTACAGTCTCAGCCCAGGAGAGAAGGTGACTGCTGCAGGGGGAACAAGGGAAGGAAAGTCACACGGTTTTTTTTTATTTTCGTTTAAAAAAAAAAGGAGGATGAAAGGCTACAGGAGGAGGCTGAAGGACATAGGACTACATGAGGAGACTGGAGGACAGGAAGCCACAGGAGGAGACTTGAGGACAGGTGGAGGCTGGGGGACAGGAAGCCATGGAAGGAGGCTGGAGGACAGGGGTCCACAGTAAGAGGAGAATGGAGGAGAGGAGGCCACAGTATGAGGATGGAGGACAGGAGGCCGCAGTATGAGGAGGCTGGAGGTCACAGCATTAGTAGGCTGGAGGACAGGAGGCCACAGTAAGAGGAAAATAGAGAACAGTGTCAACACCATGTGAGGAGGGGTAGGAGTACAGATAGTGGTATGTATAAGTTTGGGGAGTTAAATAAAAGTGGAAAACCAAATGTAAAAGCAGGATAAAATTAAAGAGGGGTTTTATATGTTACAGAGTTGCATTAGGGCTTATTATATGGGTCCATAGGGGTGTTGGCCACAGTAAGGGGGCATTATACTATGTGGCGGGCAGATTTTCAAGCCTTTTCCAAAGTACATCAAGATCAAACAGTGTCATAACCTCTGCCTCTATATTTCAAAAGAGGGCTCTGTGTATTCTAATGCTAATATGTACTTCCCAATACAGGTTAGATTTGGGTATCCTGTGCTACAGGATTTACCGGCGGGCTTCCGTGTTATTCTGGGAGGTGACTTCATTGTGCCACTTGACCCTTCCATGTATAAAATTCTCCAGCATGGCCAGAAAGACTTTAGCTGGTTCTCTAGAGTCCACAACTCCTGGAGTCCACTTTATTTCTCATTTGTGAACCATAGACTCCTCAACCTTCTCACCGCATTTTATATAGGTACGGTTTTGATAGAATATGTCCCTGTTCTAGGAGCTCTCCAACCCATGGTTTCATCTAAAAGCCATATTGACATCTTAATCAGCAGTTCCTGTCAGATGCGGCTTGTGTGCCAGAAATTTTAAGGATCATCTAAAATGTCATGGCTACCCATGAAAGGGACTCCTCTAGACCCATAATGTTGACCTCCCTGAATCGTTGGAGCTGATCAACAAATACGTCCAACTGACTATTCGAGTGGAGGAGGCAGCAGGTGCTGCAGGCTTACCAGAGGACACACAACAATGGGAATAAACTGCACGGTAAGTACTTTGAATGTGTTAACAAGAGTGGATGTTGCTATCCAAGGCTCTTTACCTATGCTTACCCTTGTTATATGTAGTGTCCATTAGCTCCCCCACAAAGATGGTTCATGCTCCTCAAATATTCTAGTGTGAATTTCAGTCCCATTTACTGTTCCCTAGGTAACATGGAATGCAAGCGGACAAACCCCTTCCCCCTCAAATGGCAGAGATATTAAGAACTTGGAGCAAGAGGCTGAGAGTCTGGAGGAAAAATTCATGGATGAGAACCTCTTAGAGGTGATGAAATAACTCAAGTGTGGGAAAAGCCCAGGTCCTGGAAGATTGTCCCTTAAAGGACACCTGTCATCAGGTCTCTGCCACTAGTCCTGTCACCTCTGCCTGTTGGAGCAGCTCACAAGGATCCCATCCCAGCCTTTATCTAGTTATTTCATACATTATTCATTGTAAAATCAATGAATAATTGATCTTTTTTATCATGTAAATGAGGCTGGTCACATGGTCAGAGGCAGTGATGTCACCCCTGTTCCCCCTCCCCCTGCTCAGGTCTGTGTGTAATGTATAGTAAAGCATGGCTAGTGTGTGTGCTGCATCTGCTGACATGCTGCATCCAGGGGCGTAACTACAGCGGTAGCAGCCATAGCAGCCGCTATGGGGCCCGCAGTGTCAGGGGGCCCCGCCATCCGACCTGACACAATAAAGAATGGAAGATGTGCACCATTATATCTATATTGTACTGCACATTTCCAGCATAATATGTATATAACATATACTGTGATGTATATATGCAGTATCTGTGATGTGTATATGGTGTCTGGATACACTGTATGTGAGTATGTTGCATATGGCACTGTATGTGTTTGTATATGCTGTGTGTGCACATGAGTGTATTTATATGTGTGAGTATACTAAAATGTATATTTTATAAATAGGAAAGGGGGGGCCCATGCAGTAGCCTGCTAGGGGGCCCTGTCTCTCCTAGTTACGCACCTGGCTGCATCCTCCTAATATACAGGTGTGAGACACAGACATCAGCTACACATGAATCTGACATGTTCTGCTGTAACATGGCTGCCTGGAGCTGCTGTATCTCTCCTATATACACACATGCACACACAGGCTGCAGGGGGCGTGGCCACCAGCACCAGGAAGCACATCATTATACAGCCTCACATCATTATACAGGCTGTCAGTCATGCACTGGGGGTGTGGCTGTGCCTCCCACTCATGAATAGAGTGGACAGCTTGAATATGCTAATGCTTCATTGGACATTTCACAGGTCATTTGCATACAGCTTTAGGTCCTCATTGCTTAGGTTTACAGGCATGTAGAGGGACAATGAAGGGATAGAGGCAATGCTCTCTAATGGCAGTTTATGAAAATATATTTAATTTAGGGGGGTTATTTTACATAACGGGTTCTCTTTAATTATATGAGGACCTTGTCTCTGCCAGATAGCCAGCCTGATTAGTTGGAATATGAAGTCTCATTGGAGGACATGGCCATTAGAATGCTTAAGTTGAATATGAGACTGGGAAACAATGACTTCGTAGTCGACTGTGGTGTGAAGATCCACAACCAAACAACTGGCCAGGGCTTATTGCCCTTACTTGGTTGCCCTGGACCTCCTTTGAAGCTCCCCACAGTTTTAACCTTAGAAGTTGACAGTTGTTTTGACACAAGTCAACTATTGACTGGATGCATCTTGTTTTCTCATACTCTAGCACTACCTTAACTTGTATTTAGCTATTAAAAAAAAAAAAAAAATGCATAATTCCGATCCCCAATAAATGAAGTTTGTAAGTCTACCTGGCACTGTGCCTGAAGCAGCATAGTGTCCCTAGGGCATGTGTTATTTATACAAGTCAGTGGGGGACATGTATCACTCCTATTGCTTCCTTTTTCTGTGCGACTTTTGGCAGTTTGAGACTTTTTAGGTGCAGAATTAAGCAGCGCACCAAAGTTAGCTGCCTGCAGTGTGCCGTATTTATCTTTGTAGCCTAGATGTTTGTTCAACTTGTATGACTTTTGGGCTTGGAATTGTCCCATAAGGCGCAACACAAAGCATGCTGGACCCAGACTTGCTTTTGGTAAACTACTATTTGAGACTAAAAAGTTGCACACCAGAAAAAGTCTCAAAATTGAGACTAAACAGGCAACTCATCACATGTATCACAAAGGGGATAAACTTAAGATACATTGTGATAATTAAGTAGGCCATCCTACAGGAAACTTGAAAAAGTGGCAGCTACAAAACTATGATACATGTGCCCCAGTATGTGTCCCAGATCTGCTTTTCCCTCCTCCAATGCAGAGCAGTGAATGACTGATCAGTTGAAGGGAGGGGGAGCTGTGACTTGCCAGCAGACATGAAGTGAGACACACACTGCCTAGCATGAATAGCATAGATCCTTGGGACAGTCTGCCCTTTCAGGCTGGCTGCTAGGTACACATGAAAACTTCCTTTTCTGGGGATAGGAACAATGCAGTAAGGGCACAAGTTAGTATAGTGTTATGGGAACACTCGTTATTAGGCAGTATTCTTTTGGTTTTTGATATTGAATGTTGGGAGAATATATTTACTTGTATATTGTGAAAGTGGAGCGGCAATGATATATGGAAACGTAAAATAAAGTCAGTGGCATTGTCACAGTCTGACAAGAGATCTGCACTTATCACTGAATAACAGTTTATTACAAATATTATAGCAAAATAAAAGACACATTTGGTTTATTTTGAAGAGGGCTGTGTGCAGCATTTGGGGCAGATCCAATCTGAATACCAGATAAAACCCATTTCCATCAGGTCGATCAAACCTACAGTAACTACAGTATCTTGAGTGCAGAGATGGAGTCCAATAACTTAAAACAATATCTAAATAAATGTTAAATTGCTGTAGATCATAGATCTTCATGAACATCCACAGGATCTTCTGCTGCATTAGTTGATATGTTCTGTTCAGCAACTTCCCCATCTTCTAAAAAGTAAAGAGACAATTTAAAAAAAACACAAACTAGGACAAATGGCAATATCTAGACAAGACATTCTCAAGTTCAGACTTTCTGATGCAGACTTTTAACCCCTTAAGGACCAGGCCTGATTTTTCAAGTCTGCCATGTGTCACTTTATGACATTATAAGTTTAGAACTCTAACTTACTAAGGTGATTTTCTGATTGTTTTTTGTGACATGTTGTACTTCACTTTTGCATTTATTTATGAACATTGTAAAAGTTTAGAAAAATTAGCGATTTTCTGATTTCTAACTGTTATGCTCATCATACAGTTACTTCACCCTCCCAAATTGGTTGCTACCCAACGTTAATCAAATGTCTGCTTTATGTTGACGTAATGAGGCCTATTCAAATTTCTAGGGGGTTTAAAAGTTCTATTTATTAGAAACTTCCCACATAGTACCACATATTTAAATCGCACCCCTCAAACTAATCAAAACAGCCCTTGTTACCCGTTTAAGCATCGAACATGTCTTTATATACAGAATTTTCCCTAAAATGTACATATTCATGCAGGATAAAATGATTTTGTTGTGCAGTTTCTCTCAGGTATGGCAATACCCCATATGCAGATGTAACCCACTTTATGGGCCCATAACGGAGTGCAGAAGTGAAGGAGTACCATCACGCATTTGGAGGGCAAATTTTGCTGAAGCAAATTTCAGGAGCTATGTGGCATTTGCTGGGCCTATAACATAAAAGAACAAAAGAAACTCCTAAAAAGTGAACCCATTTGAAAACTACACCCCTTTAAAAACTATAGTAACACTATTTTGAAGTGACTATACCCCATTGATTACATTTTAACTTTTTTGGCGGGATTACAGAAATATCACATTCATATAGCTTTTTTATGTTAGAATAATGTTGCTGAATACAAATGCAGATGCATAGGCTGAAATGCACAAATGACAGATCTGGTCACTGACAGGATCTTGCGTTTCTGTAGGCAGCTCTGGGGTCCACTTCCAGACCCTGGGGCTGCCATAAAGACAATCGTGAAAACGCTGCGGGGGATGGGTGAGGGGGAAGCTGGCTCTGACGGGAGCATGGGTAGATGCTCTATAAGAGGCACGGTCATGTTTGACCGCGGCGCCTAAAGGACTAAAACGCTTTGATCACGGCTATCCTGATCCCAACTGTTACATGGGAGTCCCGGGTGACGCGTGCAGCTCGGCTCCCGCACTACTGTCACCATTAACAGAGGGATTGTGGAGCAGCTCAGGGAACAGATCTCCTATAGCAGTGCTCCAAGTCCAGCAATAATCCTAGAATATAAAAGCATTTTTTTTTTCAAATTCCTGCTGCTAGTGGGAAAACACAGTTAAGACTAAGCTGCTCTCCAGGGACAATACTGAACACCATCTACACTTTACACAATTGCATCATCACCTCTGATACAAAATAAATTCAAGTAAGAAACCCCAATTACCTGTCTCAATTATTTTTTGTTCACATTGTCCATCACTGTCTTCATACCCTTCCGCACAGACACATTTATAGCTCCCAGGAGTATTCACAAAGTTCTCATTGTTCCTTACACAAACCTTCTCAGAAGCATCACACTCATTGATATCTAGAAGGGACAGAAACATTGAGTATGCACTTACAAAACAATACAAATTTCATTGTAAGAAACATCCACAGCATAAGGGCAATGTTACTTGTCAGTTGGGGTCTCTGTGATGGCCCCCCACAGATTAAAAGGATGGGCATCCGTTATACACCCATTGTAACCAGAAATGGCTCTATTCATCTCTATAGCAATGACAAAGTTTGTCCATCATCATCATAGAGATCAATGGAGCAGCTGGCGCATGCGCCGCAACCGCCTGCTCTCTTCATCTCGGGGTACAACGGGTGTAATTTACCACAGCTTATGAATATTTGGGGCTCCTCTCTGCAATTGTTAAAAAATTAGACTTTGGTTTGTGAAAAGTTACAGGTAAAATCAGCGTGTCCGTCACTATATCCTGCCTTCAGCAGAACAAGTTCCCTTTGATAAGTTAAAAGTAGACTTACCAGTACATTTGTCCTCATCCAGCAAATATCCAGTTGCACAGTCTCTGCATTTATCAGGACCCTCACCGGAGCAGCCTGCACAGCTTTCATGACACCCTGACATTATAAAAGAAATGTGAATATATAGGAAGCACTACAGAAAATGTGTACTTGAATGTAATATCTTGAAAAAAAATGTACCGGAAGCAGCATAATAAATTAAATGAAACATCTTTCATTCACAGTCTCATGCAACAAATCTTCATCATTAGTAGACTTTAATGTTGTGATGCTCACTAAAGACAATACAATGATAGATAGAAATGCAGAAAATACTTACTTTTACATGAAAAAGATCCTTCTGTATTTAGACAATACTGAGTCTCTTTACATGGACTTGTTTCTGCTGAACATTCATCAACATCTATAGAGTTGAAAAAAGAAAGATTCTAAAGGCGCTTAGAAATATTAATCCTCAATGATAGTTTAGCATGAATGATGCCAAGCATATTGTATGTGCCATTCAGCTAATCTCTACTACAAAAGCTTTGATCAGAGTGTCTAAGGCTTCGTGCACAGGCCTTAGTTTGGTCAATTTGTCAGTTTCCCGGCCAAAACCCAGTGTAGATGAACTCATCTGACATTTATCCCATATGAACTGGATCTGGGCCACCAAGTCCACATGGGCCAAACTTGGCCGTGTGCAACTTACCCTTTGCGAGACAAAAATTCTGAACCATCCTTCAAAGGCTTCCTAGGCAGATCCACACTACAGATGACGACAGAGTGGTCTACCTCCAGCACTGTTAGTAGGGTACACTGTCTGGTGATAAACCCACTCAATCATCTTTTACAGCAGTCACTGAAGGGCCTTAGACTAGGCGTCTGTAGAAAACTATAATCAGCATAGCATGGGCTTCTCATGGCAGGAAGAAAAGTTGTTGGCCAGTCTTGTGCCAGTTGGGAACTGGCTCTAACAGCTCAGATCACAGTAAGATGCGATCCAGGATGTTTAACTATTCAATTTTATCCGTGGCTCCCTCTTTTATCCTATCGGATTAGCGCAGGGTAAAAATTTTGGATCTAAACCACATCTATGACTTTCCCTGAGTCACAGAGAGTGGCTGTACAAAATTTGGTGACTGTAAACAGGACGGTACAGACTCCTGGTGTTGGTTTTAGTTTTATACTGTTATTTTAGTTAGTATCAGATGAGCCACAGAAGGATAAGGATAATATTTTTATATCAAATTTTAACTTAACCCATTATCATTCCATTACTGTTGATTCAGCAAATTATTACCACTGTGTGTAATGGAATGCACACAGATGATGCAATTTTGTGGGCATGTAGCTCCATATATTTATATGGAAAAAACTAGGTGGCAAACATGAAAAACGTAGAGCTTGCAACATCGCTTTTCTTTACAGGCAGCCAGACTATGAAAAAGAAAAATGGATGTGTGAATAGTGCCATTGACTATATGCGGTCTTCTTTTTCATGGATGGCAACAGGATACAAAAGTCCCTTATCAAAGAAACAAGTTAAGAAGCCGTCTTCTCTATGAACAGTGTTATGACACCAACCTATACAGCCGCCATCTCCTTTGGTCCATCCCTCTTTACATTCCTTGCAGCCTGTATTAGTGGGGCCATTACACGTTTTACAGGATTCATGGCACTCTGCAAGACAAAATTAGGAAGCTTATTTTTTGTAAGTGTTAGGTTAAAAATAAATCACTACTACTACAAAAAAAAAAAAAAACTTATGATTAGCTGGAAAGGCAGTTTTACATTGTATCTAGTTGCAGCAGACCACATTTGTTCCATGAAACAAACAAAAAACTAATTTTCCATTTGAGGAATAAAGGTATTGACCCAAATTTCCAGGTTACGCCCTATACACAGGATCTCAAGTACGAAGGTTCTGTTCCTCCTAATCATTGGAGCATCAGCTCTGCCACTACGGTCTTCTTCTATGGCACTGTTGGAATATATTCATGACAGGTCAACCATTCATATACATCATAATTATTTCACCTTTGCCTGAAAAGCATGTTGTGTGGACAGAGCAGAAGTGTTCATTAATGAAGAAAGCATGTTTAATTTATTTGATTCAGATGTAAAACATTATAGCAGTAGACAAACTGCAGAAAGACTGAATCAGAAGTGTGTAAAGAAGTCACAGAAAGGTGGGGGTGTATTTTCTGCAGCAGGAGTTGGACCTCTGATACAGCTACATGGCAGAGTGAATGCAGGTGTGTATCAGAATCTTCTACAAAAGCACCTGGTTCCGTTATTGCGTTCCTTGTTCAGCCAGCAATATGTAGGACAATTCCCCACACCCAGCAAAACATTTAAAGCAGTTTTTTTTGCAACAGAAAACTTTGAAACAATGAAATGGCTGATCTAAACTGAAAAAAAAAAAAACACTGGAAAATCTTTGGTGACAAAGTTATGGCCAAGAAACCCACAACAGTCACAGAACTGTGGAAGAGACTGAAAGAAGAGTGTTTTTGAAAAATAAAGGTTTTACATTGATATACTTTGGATTATTTTGTAGAACACCGTGGAATGGTGAAGCCTTTACAAAAAAAATCCTTTGACTGTCGTCCAGTTTTAACCTCCAGTGTAGCAGGCTTCAAAACATATAATATAAAAATGCCATATACTGCAATAACTTAGTATTGCTGTATACAATAAAACCAGTATATGATACAATCAGAAGACTCTATGTTACCCAGGGAGGCTAATAAAGTTTAAGCCTTTTTTACTAGGTCCTTTTCCATTATCGTGTTTCCATGTTTTTACTCTCCTTTTTCCAAAAGCCATAAGATTTATTTTCTGTTTAGAGAGATATACTGGGTTATCCGTGGGACAAATTGTGGTTTCTGGTTCACTGTAAAGAAAGAGGCCAGGAAAAAAAAAATATTCGAACATTTGGTAGAAATGCCTTGTACGAATATAGGACTGTACAACCTTTTGATCTATTTTTATTCACATTTTGTGTTGCAAAATTATGAAAAAGTGTTAACCCAAATACATAATGTGGTTTTGACCAGTATACTGTATGACCAGTCTACATTTTGTAACACTGCTTCTTTTCACATGGAAAAGAAGCAGTGTTACAAAATGTCTGAATTATGTTCATTGGTCTACCACAAGAAAGTTCTGATTTATTCCAGGAGAATTACAATGAAAAAAAATGGAAGGGAGATTTATTTTAAGCCAAATTTATTCTGGCTTTTGAAGTAATATGCAATATGAACATATCGTTTAAGAGAATATTTAGTAGGCAAAAATAAATGAATAATAATAAAACAGTAGAAACAAATGGTACCATGCAAAGTAAAATATATAGTAGAATTACCACTGCAAAAAGAATGGGTGTCATTTCTTCCAGTACTGAAGTATCCGTCTGCACATTCAAGGCAAAATGGTCCAGTATACTCTGCCTTGCAGCGACAGGATCCATCTCCAAGCCGGGTGCCATCACCACTACAAAATCCATTCCCATGACATGGCCGCTCTGCTCCACCTAGACAAGCTAGAAAATAATAAAACACAACAATTTAAATATATATGGTATTAATTTAATTATATCTCAAACCCAACAAAATATTAATCATTGAAATCATGTTCCAGGAATGTTCCACCTTCAATGTGTGTAAAAAGAAAACCTGGCCTTCTTTTGCTCCACCTCCCCTATTCAATTATTACACCTTCATCAGGGCTAGATGTTTCATATGAGTGCTCTTCATCAGTGCCGACGCCATCCTCCATTTTGAGACCGCTGAGGCTACCAATTGGCCCAGATAGAAGTGTAAACAGTGAGCAGCCTTTTAGGAACAGGAGGCCAATGCAAGGCATGGTTTATATTATTGAATAACCAAAAGTGTATGTCACCTTTCAGTTATTGAAATAAATACCAGTAGCACAATGTGTGTACCTGAAGAATAAATGGTGTAAGGCTACATTCACACTGCTGTTGCCCACCGTACCGTAGCATCGCGGGCAACGGCAGCGCACGGGGAGAGGAGGAGGAGGTGAGCGCAGCTCACCCCCACCCCTCTCCATAGGAAGATATGGCGCACGGCGCCGTACTACGGAGAAAGGTAGGACATGTCCTATCTTTTTTCGGGGTACGGAGCGGTACGGTGCCACACGTGTGCTGCACCGTACCGCTCCCGTTGTGCGCTGTGCACCCATTGCCGTCTATGGGGGATGTATATCGGCCGTATATACGTCAGCCGTATATACGTCCCCCATATGGTAGTGTGAATATAGCCTAAGAGTTGTTTT
Source organism: Engystomops pustulosus (assembly GCA_019512145.1). NCBI lineage: Eukaryota > Metazoa > Chordata > Amphibia > Anura > Leptodactylidae > Engystomops > Engystomops pustulosus. The sequence continues at coordinate 110,078,208 of CM033644.1, read as the reverse complement.
CTGCAATGTAATCCCGCCTACCAGATTTACCCTCTGCTGTCTGTATCGGAAATTTGCAGTTGTGTCAGAGTTGTATTGAGACCTAGCTGCTGGGACTCCTCACCTTTCTTCTACATAGAGCCTCTATGTAATCTGGCATCTCAGTCAGCTTCCATCCATCACAATTTCCTGAATGTAATCTTACAACTAGATGCATTTATTTTATCAGAGGGGTTCATGCCTGTTAAATAACTTGACAAATCTTTAGACAACTTTATTTAAGTAAGTAACTAACTAAAGGAAATAATGAGGCAGAGAATTAAAAAAGTATAAATTAAAGGTTTCCTGATAAGCAAATATAAATATAAGTTTTCAATCCTCTGCCTCTCACCTACGCAGTCAGGTCCATATGTCCCAGAAGGGCAGCACACTTCAATTGTTTCTATGCAAAACCATTTCCTTAAATCTGGATACTTCTTCCTCCTGTCAACATAAAATGCCAACGTAAAACACAAAGTACAAGGTATAAACATTGGCCTTTATTTAGCAGTTTGTACTTTCCTCTCTTCCCTTAAAAAAAAAGACCTGGATGATCAATTTGGGGCCCTAAACGACCTACAGGTCCTCATGGACCTGTGGTTTAGGGTCTCAAATCAACTTGTATGAGGGCTGTGGGTGGGCAAAAATTAAAATAAACTTTTGTGCTCACCTAGAAGTCCAATGAGACACATCGGACTCACATCTACGGAAACAGTGTCAGTGCCTCATTTCGCTTTGCATCAAATGAAGCCAGGATAATAACCCGGCTTTACTGCGCATGGTATTGTACTAATGTACACAGACTATGCTCATGGCGATGATAAAGAAGCATACATTTGGTGTAATGATAAAATATTTCACAGTTAATTTCACATAATTAGCAAAACAACGTTCAAGGAGTTGTCTAGGTTTGCTGATCACCTTGCTGTGTCAATGAACAGGGAACAAGACCTGTTATTACATCATGATTGAGGAGCTAGAGTCTTGCTCATAAAAAACTCTGTCTACTCTGTTTTACAGCTGAATAAGGATCTGAGCTCCAGCCAGGAGCAATTGGAAGTTGTGCTCACAACGAATCAAATACGCAGTATAGTTGTACACAATAAAGTGGTTCTTTTTATTAGTAGCTACGCGTTTCAGTCCAGAACCAGAAAAAAAGTCATAGAAAATCCTAAAACAAATACAGCAGTTTACATTTATATATTGTTTTTTTTATTATATTGGTGACACATTCCCATTAAGACAACAAAATTAACTTTAGAATAGAATAGTAGACAATAATTCCTTTCCTACTAAGAAAAGCCAGTTTGTCTGCTAAGCGTTGGGAAGTGAGAGTATTGGGAAAAGCGTGTATATACATAGAGGGGCATTTATCATGCTTTGTACACCTGGCACACACACTGGAAATTGTAACTTTTCCCCCTCTTTCACATCCCTTATGCCACTTTTTGGTTTGTTCTTTGAATTTACTGATTTACAGTAGCCTTTGATATAATACTGTCACTTTATAGCTGAAATCTAGATTTCATTTAGTTAGTTGGAATTACTATGTGGGCGAAGGCTCTTAGCAATTCCAACATGCAACATGGTAGTACAAATAAATAGGGCGGCACATGGCTGAGTGGGTAGCACTTCTGCCTTGCAGCGCTGGGGTCCTGGGTTTGAATCCCACCCAGGTCAACAAAGAGTTTGTATGTTCTCTCCGTGGTTGTGTGGGTTTCCTCAGGGTACTCCGGTTTCATCCCACACGCCAAAACATACTGGTAGGTTGTTTAGATTGTGAGCCCCATGGGTGCAGGGACCAATTTGACAAGCCTTGTGCAGCGCTGCGTAATCTGTAGGCTCTATATAAAGAATTATTAATAGCCCCTTAGTCTTTACAGTCTAGGTGTAATAAAGATACTTCCAACAACAGGGAACTTAACTAAACAGAGAGGAAACAAGTCTGCTGAAGGTTATCTTTCCTGTTAACTATAGTAAAAGTACATATAATAAACCTGTGGCACAACAATGTGATAAGGCTGGAGGGCACAAATTATGCAGCAAGAACAAAAGTGGTCATTTATTTAGAAGAATAGAAACACCTAAAAGATAGCTTTTGTTAAATCCCTTTAAAAAGAAAGGAGATACATTGGGGCAGATTTATCACGTGTCTGAAAGTCAGAATATTTCTAGTTGCTCATGGCAACCAATCCCAGCTCCCCTTTAAATATACATGAGCACTGGTAAAATAAAAACTGAGCTGTGATTGGTTGCCATGGGCAACTAGAAATATTCTGACTTTCAGACACTTGATAAATTTGCCCCATTACAAGATACATAAACAGTGTCCTTGTATCCATTTTTTAAGGCCTGTCAACCAGGGCATTCTATACTCCACAAACACAATATTCATTCACACGACGTCGTGACTGTAGCCTAAATATGTGCTGCATACTAGTGTGCACCGCATGCTGCCGTATATACGTTTGTTTCTTGGCAACGTTTGTCACAAGACACACATGAATATTGTATTTATCTACTGTTTGTGGAGTATAGAGTGCCCTGGCTGAGAGGCCTTAAAAAATGGATACCAGGACACTGTTTATGTATCTTGTAAGTCCATTTGAGACAGTGTGTCTCTTTTCTTTGTAAAGGGATTTAATAAAAGCTAATCTTTTAGGTGTTTCTATTCTTCTGTGATTTTTGAATATTTTGTTGGAAACATCTCATTGTGCCTTGCTGACAGGCTGAATGTCAGGCGCTGTGACCATTTTTTAGATAGGTAGAGAACAGATGTTGAAAATCTGTTGATTACGGTAATTATTAAAGATTTTGCCCTTTATCAAGTTAAATGAATGGGAATGATACACAATGCCAGGCACAGCAGCTGTATGGGCTTATGCCTTGCCAAACACTGTGCAGTGCTGCAGAATCTGTAGCCGCTATATAAAGAATTATATACAAAAAAAAGAAGTGCACTGATGGTGGGGTGTCTAAGGTTATGTTTTCTATAAAAAGTCTTTCGAAACCTCTTTATGCCAATGTTTTGAGCTACTTTATACCCACTGATAAAGCTTATGCAGGCATGTTAACATATCTATAGTGGCTGCTAATTTTTAGTTAGCTAAATAGAATTTTTTTTCCCTGTTGTGATGTGAAAAAATTGCCAACTCCAAAACAACTTCCACCAAAATCTGAAAAGGAGTTAGAGAGACACACATTGCCTACAATAAGTCAGGCCAGAGAGGAATCATTACAGAAACTGCTATTAAAATATCTATGGCACATATAGCCATGCATCATTTTTTTTATTTTAAAGAAGAATCCCAGCTTCCGGTGTCATGTACAACTTATGGGGGGGTTGATACGGCCATATAATTTGCGGTTGCATCACGGCCCCAATCTATGTGGGCGAAGGCTCTTAGCAATTCCAACATGCAACATGGTAGTCCAAATAAATAGGGCGGCACATGGCTAAGTGGGTAGCACTTCTGCCTTGCAGCGCTGGGGTCCTGGGTTTGAATCCCACCCAGGTCAACAAAGAGTTTGTATGTTCTCTCCGTGGTTGTGTGGGTTTCCTCAGGGTACTCCGGTTTCGTCCCACACGCCAAAACATACTGGTAGGTTGTTTAGATTGTGAGCCCCATGGCTGCAGGGACCAATTTGACAAGCCTTGTGCAGCACTGTGTAATCTGTAGGCGCTATATAAAGAATTATTATATACAGGCGGTCCCCTACTTAAGAACACCTGACTTACAGATGACCCCTAGTTACAAGCGGACCCCTGGTAATTGGTAATTGGTAATTTACTTTACTTTAGCCCTAGGCTATAATAATCAGCTGTAACAGTTATCACAGGTCTCTGTGATGAAGCTTTATTGTTAATCCTGGTTCTTATGACAATCCCACATTTTTAAAATCTGATTCTCAGAGACCAAAAAGAATTTGGTTGGGGTTACAATTATAAAAAATACAGTTCCGACTTACATACAAATTCAACTTCAGAACAAACCTACAGACCCTATCTTGTACGTAACCCGGGGACTGCCTGTACAAAAAAAGAAGCGCACTGATGGTGGGGTGTCTAAAGTTATGTTTTATATAAAAAGTCTTTTGAAACCTCTTTATGCCAATGTTTTGAGCTACTTTATACACACTGATAAAGCTTATACAGGCATGTTAACATATTTACAGTGGCTGCTAATTTTTAGTTAACTAAATAGAATTTTTTTTCCCTGTTGTGATGTGAAAAAATTGCCAACTCCAAAACAACTTCCACCAGAATCTGAAAAGGAGTTAGAGAGACACACATTGCCTACAATAAGTCGGGCCAGAGAGGAATCATTACAGAAACTGCTATTAAAATCTCTTTGGCACCTACAGCCATGCATCATTTTTTTTATTTTAGAGAAGAATCCCAGCTTCCGGTGTCATGCACAACTTATGGGGGGGTTGATACGGCCATATAATTTGCAGTTGCATCACGGCCCCAATCGAAGTCTATGGTACCCACTACCCTCACCCGCACTCACCCCTCCTGCACCCAGCTGTATGCAGGCGCATGTTCGCAAGAGACTTTAGGGCGGATTCACACCGTCGTGTCCGCTGACAACAGATCCCTTAGTCCTCCTCAAAGACAAGACTATGGCTGATGCACCAGATTACCTCCCCCTTCCCAATGACAAGACTATGGCTTATGCACCAGATAAAGACACAGGTACAGATATTAATGCATAGTTAATACTCATAATAATGAGTAGGAGAAATACTCACTGCTATAAAGCTACCGGTTAAGTACAAAGTATTCAGAGAAGGTGAAAATAAATATTATGTGACTCCAGTGCTTTAATATACATAAATGTCAAGAAATAATTAGCGATAATAGTATCATAGTATCATACCACCCACCACCCCACACCCCCCCCCCCCCCCCAGAGCATGCTAGACCCGGGACTTGCTGTTGGTAAAAACTATTGGGAATAAAAAGTTGCACACCACAAAAAAGTTCAAAACGTGAGACTAAACAGGCAACTCATCCCATGTATCACAAAGGGGATAAACTTACGATACATTGGATAATTAAGTAGGCCACCGTAAGAAAACTGAAAAAGTGGCAGCTACAAAACTTAGATAAGTTTGAACCACGTATGCGTCCCAAGACCTGCCTTTGCCCTCTCAATGCGACAGTGAATGACTGAATCAGTTGAAGGGAGGGAGAGTCGTTGACTTGCCAGCAGACATGAAGTGAGACACACCACTGCCTAGATGAATAGCATAGATCCTTGGGAAGGAAAAAATTTGCAGTAAGCACAAAGTTGTATATGTTATGGGAACACTCGTATTAGGCGATCTATTGATCTGATGACAGGTTCCTTCAAGATCAATTTTTTGGTTCAAGTTAATATTTGTTTGCAAAAAAAAATTGTTGCAGTGATCTTTGGTTTAATATTGAATGTTCGGGGAATATATTTACGTATATTGTGCAAAGTGGAGCAGCAATGATATATGGATAACGTAAATAAAGTTCAGTGCATTCCAGTCGGACAAGGATCTGCACTTACCAGTAAACAGTTTATACAAATATTATAGCAAAAAAAAGACCCATTTGGTTTATTGAAGAGGGATGTGTGCAGCATTTGGGGACAGATCCAATTTGAATACCAGATAAACACATTTCCATCAGTGATCAAACCTACAGTAACTACAGTATTTGAGTGCAGAGATGGAGTCCAATAACTAAAAAAATATCTAAATAAATGTTAAAGTGCTGTAGATCATAGATCTTCATGAAATCCAGGATCTTCTGCTGCACTTAGTGATATGTCTGTCAGCAACTTCCCCAGCTTCTAAAAAGTAAAGAACAATCAAAAAACACGCAACAAGGACAAATGGCAATATTTAGACAAGACTTCTCAAGTTCAGACTTTCTGATGCGACTTGTAACCCCTTAAGGACCAGGCCATGATTTCAAGTCTGCCATGTGTTACTTTATGACATTATAGTTTTAGAACTCTAACTTACTAGGTGATTTTCTGATTGTTTTTGTGACATGTTGTACTTCACTTAGTAATAATTTTGGTTGAATGTTTTGCATTTATTTATGAAATGAACATTGTAAAAATTTAGAAAAATTGCGCTTTTTGATTTCTAACTGTTATGCTCATCATACCAGGTTCACCCCCCAAATTGGTTGATACCCAACGTAATCAAAGGTATGCTTATGTTGAGTTTATGAGCCTATTCAAATTTCTAGGGGTGTTTTTTTAAAAATTCTAATTTATTAGAAACTTCCCAATAGTACCACATATTTAAATAGCCCACCCCTCAAACTAATAAAAACAGGCCCTTGTTACCCGTTTAAGCATCGAACATGTCTAGATAACAGAATTTTCCTTAAAATGTACGATTCAGGCAGGATAAATGCATTTGTTGTGCAGTTCTCTCAGGTATGGCCAAATACCCAGATGCCAGATGTTAACCCAACTTAGGGCCCATAACGGAGTGCAGAAGTGAAGGAGTAACCATCACGCAGTTGGAGGGCAAAACTTTGCGGAAGCAAATTTAGGAGCTATGTGGCATTTTGCGGGCCTATAAACATAAAAAAGAACAAAAGAAACTCCTCTAAAAAGTGAAACCATTTGACAAACTACACCCTTAAAAAACTATAGTATAACACTATTTTGAAGTGACTATACCCCATTGATTACATTTAACTTTTTTGGCGGCGGGATACAGAAATATCAATTCATATAGCTTCTTTTTAGTAGAAAATGGTGTGAATACAAAGCAGATGATAGGCTGAACTGAAATGCACAAATGACAGATCTGGTCACGACAGGATATTGCCGTTTCGTAGGCGCTTGGGGTCCACGTCCGACCTGGGGCCGCCATAAAGACAATCGTGAAAACGCGGCGGGGATGGGCGAAGGGGGGAAGATGGCTCTGACGGGAGCATGGGTAGATGCTCTATAAGAGGCATCACGGTCATGTTTACCGCGGCGCATAAAGGACTAAAACGCTTTGATCACGGCTAATCGATCCCAAACTGTTAATGGGAGTCACGGGTGGCGTGCAGCTCGGCTCCCGCACTACTGTCACCATTAACAGAGCGGATTGTGGAGCAGCTCAGGGAAAGATCTCTACGCAGTTGCTCCAAGTACAGCAATAATCCTAAAATATAAAAAGCATTTTTTTTTTAAAATTCATGCTGCTAGTGGGAAACACGGTTAAGGACTAAGCTGTCTCCAGGGGGACAATACTGAACACCATCTAACTTACACAAGTGCCATCATCAACTCTGCTACAAAAATAAATTCAGTAAGATGAAAACCCCAATACCTGTCTCAATTATTTTTTGTTCAACCTATTGTCCATCACTGTCTTCATACCCTCCGCAAGGACACATTATAGCTCCAGGGTAAGTATTCACAAAGTTCTAATTGTCCTTAAACAAACCTTCTCAGAAGCATCACACTCATTGATATCTAGAAGGAAAGGACGAAACATTGAGTATGCACTTACAAAAAAAATTAACAATTTCATTGTAAGAAACATACACAGCATAGGGAATGTTACTGTCAGTTGGGGTCTCTGTGATGGCCCCCACAGATTAAAAGGATGGGGCATCCGTATACACCATTGTAACCAGAAATGGCTCTATTATCCATAGCAAGGACAAAGTTTGTCCATCATAATCATAGAGATCAAGGGAGCAGGGGCGCATGTAGCGCAAACCGCCTGCTCTCTTCATCTCGGGGTACAAAGGGTGTAATTTACAAAGCTTATGAAATTTGGGGGCGCCTCTCTGCATTGTTTTAAAAAATTAGATTTGGTTTGTGAAAAAGTTAAAGGAAATCAGCGTGTCAGTCACTAGTATCAGCCTTCAGACAGAAACAGTTCCTTTGATAATGTTAAAAAGTAGAGACTTACCAGTACATGTGTCCTCATCCAGCAAATATCCAGTTGCACAGTCTCGCCATTTATAAGGACCCTCCCCGGAGAGCCTGCAAAGCTTTCATGACACACGACATTATAACAAGAAAATGTGAATATATAGAAGCACTACAGAAAAGGTTGTAATTGAATGTATTATCTGAAAAAAATGTACCGAAGCAGCTAATAAATTAAATGAAACATCTTTCATTCACAGTCTCATGCAACAATCTCGTAGTTAGTAGAATTAATGTTGTGATGCTCATAAAGACAATACAAGATAGCAGAAATGCAGACACAAGAAAAGACTCACTTTTACATGAAAAAGATCCTTCTGGATTTAGGACAATATGAGTCTCTTTTACATGGACCTTGTTTCTGCTGAACATCATCAACATCTAAAGAATTAAAAAAAAAGATTCTAAAGGCGCTTAGAAAATTATCCTCAATGAGAGTTAGCATGAGGACTCCAAGCATATTGTATGTGACATTCAGCTAATATCTACTCAAAGACTTGCTCAGAGTGTCTAAGCTTGGCACAGGCCTTAGTTTTTGGTCAATTTTGTCAAAGTTCCTCCGGCCAAAAACCACAGTTGTAGATGAACTCACTAGCGACATTTATCTCATAGGAACTGGACTTGGGCCACCAAGTCAACATGGGCCAAACTTGGCACGTGTGCAACTATACCCTTTGCGAGACAAAAATTCTGAACCATCCTTCAAGGCTGCCTCGAGCAGATCCACACTAACCATGACGAAGAGTGGTCTGACCTCCAGCACTGTTAGTAGGGTTACACGGTTCTGGTGATAACCCCGATCAATCCTCCTTTACAGCAGGTCACTGAAAGCCTATAGACTAGGTCGTCTGTAGAACACTATAATTCAGCATAGCAGGGCTTCTCATGGCAGAAAGAAGAGGTTGAGTTGTGTCCATCGTTGTCATTGGTACTGCTCTAACAGGCTCAGATCACAGTAAGATGCGCAGCCAGATTTTAACTATTCATTTTATCGTGGGCTCCCTCTTTTATCCTATGCGATAGCGCAGGGTAATAATTTTGCGATCTAAACCACATTTATGACTTTCCCGAGTACCACAAGAGAGTGGTCTGTAAAAAAATTTGGTTGACTGTAAACGGGAACGGACATTCCGCGGTGTTGGTTTTAGTTTTATCTGTTATTTTAGTTGAAGTCAGATGAGCCACAATGAAGATAAGGATATAATAGTTTTTATTATATCAAGTTTCAACTAATAACCCATTATCAATTCATTAGTGTTGATTCAGCAAATTATTACCACGTGTGGAATGGAATGACAAACAGAGATGCAATTTTGTGGGCATGTAGCTCCATAATTGTATTGGAAAAAAACAGGGTGGCCCAAACATGAAAAACGTGAGAGTTGCAACATCGCTTTTCCTTACAAGCAGCCAGACTATGAAAAGAAAAATGGATGTGTGAATAGTGCCATGCTATTGCGGTTCCTTTTTCATGGATGGCAACATGGATGACAAAGTCGCCTTAGCAAAGAAACAAGTCAGTAAGCGCGTCTTTACTAACAGTGTATGACACAAACCTAACGCCGCCATTCTTTGGGTCGCATCCTCTTTACAATCCTTGCATGCCTGTAGTAGTGGGCCATTACACGTTTACAGGATTCATGGCCTCGTCAACAAATTAGGAAGTCTTATTTTTGTAAGTGTTAAGGTTAAAAATACAATCACTACTACAAACAAAAAAAAAACGAAAAATTCGTGATTATGGATTAGTGGAAGGCAGTTTTACGTGTATCTATTGGCAACAACTACATTGTTACCATGAAACAAACCAAAATAACATTTTCATTGGAGGAATAAGGTATTGGACCAGGCCCAAATACCGAGGTTAGCCCCTATACACTGGAATCTCAAAAAAAAACGAAGGTTCTGTTCACTCCTTAATCATTGGAGAATCAGCTCTGCCAATACGGTTCTTCTTCTACTGGCACTGTTGGAATCTAATTCCATGAACAGGTCACCATCATAACATCATAATTATTTCACCTTTGGCTGACAAGCATGTGGTGTGGCACGAGCAGAAGTGTTCAATTCATTTTAATGAGAAAGCATGTTTAATTATTTGATTCAGATTACAACATTATTGAAGTTAGGACCAAACTGCAGAAAGACTTAATCAGAAGTGATGTAAAGAAGTCACTGAACGGTGGGGGTGTATTTTCTGCAGCAGGAGTGTTGGACCTCTGATACCTACAATGCAGAGTGAATGCAGGTGTGTATCGAATCTTCTACAAAAGCACCTGGTTCCGTTATTTGCGTTCCTTGTTCAGCCAGCAATATGTAGGACAATTCCCCACACCCAGCAAACATTAAGCAGTTTTTTTGCAACAGAAAACTTTGAAACCATGAAATGGCCTGATCTAAACTGCAAAAAAAAAAACAAACACTGGAAATCTTTGGTGAGCAAAGTTATGGCCAAGAAACCCACACAACGTCCCACAAGAACTTGTGAAAGAGACTAGTGGAAACAATAGAAGAGTGTGAAACGATGATTGTGCACAAGAGTTAAGTTGTACAGCAGGCTGTACTATACTTTTGTTATAACTTTAAAAATGTGTATCTTGTGCAACTTTTTTTTTTCAACAAGGGTCATGGAAGAATTGGTGTGGAGACCCGGGACTTTACCAAAAAAAAAAACATGTTGCTGACTGTGTCGCAGTTTTAAACCTCCAAGTGTAGCAGGCCTTCAAAACATATAATATAAAATGGCCATATACTGCATAGAACTTAGTATTGCTGTTACAATAAAACCATAGATGATACAATCGAAGACCATATGTTACCCAGGACAGGCTCATAAAGGGGTTAAGCCTTTTTACTAGGTCCTTTTCCATTATTGTTCCATGTTTTTACTCTTCTTTTCCAAAAAGCCATAAGATTTATTTTTCTGTTTAGAGAGTATCGCTGGGTTATCCATGGGACCAATTGTGGTTGTTTGGTTCACTGTAAAGAAGAGCCAGGAAAAAAAAAAAATAGTCGAACATTGGTGAGACCAAAAAAAGTGTGATTTCCATTGTACGAATGTGGACTGTGTACAACCTTTAGATTATTTTATTCGACATTTTAGTGTTGCAACATATGAAAAAGTGTTAACCGAAAACATAATGTGGTTTTGACCATAAATGTGTACCTCTAAATTTGTACATGCTATCTCATGGAAAGAAAAGAACAGTGTTACAAAACTGTCTGAATTATGTTCATGGTCTACACAATAAAGTTCTATGTATTTCCAGGAGAATACAATGAGAAAAAAGATGAAGAAGGGAGATTATTTTAGCAATTGGATTATTCTGGTTTGAGTAATATGCACATGAACATATCATTCAAGAGATTAGTATAAGGGCACAACATAAATGATAATATAAAAACAGTGAAGAAACAATGGTACCATGCAAAGTAAATATATAGATGAATTACCACTGCAAAAAAAGAATGGGGGTCATTTCTTCCGTACTGAAGTAATCCGTTATCTGCACATCAAGGCAAAAGGTCCAGTATACTCTGCCTGCAGCGACCGGCTCCATCTCCAAGCGGGGGGTGCCTCAACACTAACAAAATTACCATTCCATGTACATGTTCCGACTCGGCTCCTACCACATAGGACAAGCTAGAAATAAATAAACAAACCAATTTAAAAATATATATGAAGTATTATTTAAATTATATCCAACCCAACAAAATATTAATCATTGGAATCAGTGTTTCCAGGAAGTTACACCTCAATGTGTTAAAGAAAAGAAAACCTGCCTGCTTTTGGCTTCCCCTCCCCTATTCAATTATATCACCTTCATCAGGCTAGATGTTTCATATGGTGGATCTTCATCAGTGCCCCCGACGCCCAATTCCTCCATTTGAGACCGCTGAGGCCTACAATTCAGTAGGACAGGCCAGCTAGACGGAGCATGAAGGCATGGTTTATATTATTGGAATAACAAAAGTGTATGTTCACCTTTCACGTTATTGTAAAAAATACCAGTACCGCACAATGTGTGTACCTGAAGAATAATGGTGTAAGGCTACATTACATGCTCGTTGCCACCGTACCGTAAGCTCGGGCCGGGCAAGGCAGCGCACGTGGAGGGAGAGAGAGCGCAGTACCCACCTCGCGCATAGGAAGATATGGGCGCACTGGCGCCGTACAGGAGAAAAGGTAGGACATGTCCTATCTTTTTCGGGGGTAAACGGAGCGGTCGGTGCCACCCGTGTGCTGCACCGTACGGCTCGCCGTTGTGCGCTGTGCGACCCATGCCGTCTGTGGGATGTATATCGAGTATACGGTCGCGAATACGATCCCTCAGTGGTGGAGTGCCTGAAAGCTAGTGTTTTCTATGTCAATGTAAACCCGCCTACCAGATTACCCGCTGCTGTCTGGTAATCGGAAATTTTGACAGTTGTGGTCAGAGTGTATTGAGCACCTAGCTGTGTGAACTCCTCACTTTTTCTCCATCATAGCCCTTATGTATTGGCATCTCATCAGCTCCATCCATCACATTGTCTGAATGTATCTGACAACCTAAGCATTTATTTTATCAGAGGGGTTCATGCCTGTTAAATAACTGACAAATCTTTTAGAACTTTATTTAAGTAATAACTAACTAAAGGAAATAAGAGGCAGAGAATTAAAAAAAGTATGAAATTAAAGGTTTCCTGATAAGCCAAATATAAAATTTAAGAGAAATACTTTTCAATCCTCGTCTCTCAACTACGCAGTCAGTTCAATTATGTCCACAGAAGGCAGCACACTTAATGTTCTAGCAAAACCAGTTCTTCAAATCTGGATACTTGTCTTCCCTCCGTCAACATAAAAGCCAACGTATAAAACACAAAGTACAAGGTAATAAACATTGGCCTTTATTAAGCAGTCAACTTTTGTACTTTCTCTCTTCCCTTAAAAACAGACCTTGGATGATCAATTTGGGGCCCTAACGACCTACAGGTCCTCAGGACACTGTGGGTTTAGGTCTCAAATCAACTTTAGAGGGCTGGGGTGGGCAAAAATGTAAATAAACTTTTGTGCTCCACTGAGAACGGGGGGGGTCCAATGAGACACAGCGGACTCAATCTACGGAAACAGTGTCAGTTCTATTCGCTTGGCATCAAATGAAGCCAGGATAATAACCCGCTTATGTGCATGGATTGTACTAATGTACACACGACTAATTCTCATGGCGATGATAAAGAGCATACATTTGGTGTAAATGATAAATATTCACCAGTTAAATTTCACATACTTAGCAACAACTCAAGACGTGTCTAGGTTTTGGCTGATCACTCGTGCCTGTGGCAATGAACATGGGACAAGAGCCTGTTATTACATCATGATTGAGAGCCAGAGTCTTGCTAAAAAAACTTGTCTGACTCTGTTTATCAGCTGAATAGGATCTTGAGCTCCAGCCAGGAGCATTGGAAGTGGTGCTCACAAGACGAATCAAAATACGCAGATAAGTTGTACACAAATAAATTGGTTCTTTTATGTAGAGCTACGCGGTTGCCAGTAACCAAAAAAAAAGTCATAGAAAATCCTAAAACAAATACAGCAGTTTACATTTAATATGTTTTTTTGATTATTTATTGGTGACAATTCCATTAAGACAACAAAATTAACTTTAGTAATTAGTGATAATTAAACGTAGACCCCAATAATTCCTTCCTACTAAGAAACCAGTTTGTCTGCTCAGCTTGGAGTGAGGTGTATTGGGGAACAAGCGTGTATTATCATAGAGAGGGCATTTATCATGCTTTGTAAACCTGGCACACACATGGAAATTGTAACTTTTACCCCTCTTTCCACATCCCTTATGCAACTTTTTGTTTTGTTATCTTTGATTTACGACTGATTTACAGAGCCTTTGATATAATACTGTCACTTTATAGAGCTAAATCTAGATTTCATTTAGTTGTTGGAGTACTAATGTGGGGCGAAGGCCTCTTAGCAATTTCAACATGCAACACTGGTATAGTAAATAATAGGGGGGCACATGGCTAGTGAGTAGCTAGCCTCTTGCCTTGCAGCGCTGGGGTCGCGGGTTGAATCCACCCAGGTCAACAAAGAGTTGTTATGTTCTCCTCAGTGTGGTTTGGGTTTCCTCAGTGGGTACTAGCCGTTGTTTTCTCCCACAACGCCAAAACATACTGGTAGGTGTTGTTTAGATTGTGAGCCCCATGCTGCAGGGACCAATTTGACAGCATTGTGCAGAATCGTTTTTGTAATCTGTAGGCTCTATATAAAGAATTATATCTACAGGCGGTCCCTACTTAAGAACACCTTGACTTTACAGAGACCCTAGTTACAAGCGGACCCATGGTAATGGTAATGGTAATTTATTTACTGTAGCCTAGGCTATATAATCAGCTGTAACAGTTATCACAGGTCTCTGTGATGAAGCTTTATTGTTAATCCTGGTTCTTAGGACAATCCACATTGTTAAAATCTGATTTCAGAGACAAAAGAATGTGGTTGGGGTTACAATATAAAAATACAGTTACGATTACTTACCAAATTCAACTTCAGGACAAACCTACAGACCTATACTTGTACGACACGGGGACTGCCGTAAAAAAAGAATGTGACCACTGATGGTGGGGTGTCTAAGGTTATGGTTGTTATAAAAAGTCTTTTGAAACCTCTTTAGCCATATGTTGTTGAGCCTACTTTAGAGCACCTTTTTTTGTATCTGTTTGAAGCTTAGAAGGCATGTACATATTATAGTGGCTGCCTAAGTTTAGTAGACTAAATAGGAATTTTTTTCTGTGCTGATGTGAAAAAATTGCCAACTCCAAAAAAACTTCCCACCAAAATCTGAAAAGGAGTTAGAGAGACACAACATTGCCTAGTCATAAGTCGGCCAGAGAGAGGAATCATACAGAAAGTTATAAACTCTTGGCACATAAGCCATGCATCATTTTTTTACTTTTAAGAAGACATCCCCGCTTCGGTTCATGCACACGTATGGCCGGGCGTTGATACGCGCCCATATAATTTGCCTAGTCGGTTGCATCACGGCCCCCAACGAAGTCTATGGCGACCGATGCACGCCCATTAAACCCACAAGGGAAGCATAACGCACTCACCCCTCCTGACACCGGACGTAGCAGGCAGCACTGTTCGCCAACGAGACTATAGGGGCGATTCACACAGCGTGTCCTGCACAACAGGAATCCCTAGTCCTCCCAAAGACAAGCATATGGCTGATGCACCCAGATTACCTCCCCCTTCCCAATGACAAGACTATGGCTTATGCACAAGATAAGACACAGGTACAGATATTAATGCTAGTTAATACCATGAATAATGAAGTAGGAGACATACTCACTGCTAATATAAGCTACCGGTTCTAAGTACAAAGCTTCAGAGAAGAGTGAAAATAAAATATGATGTGACTCCAGTGCGTTAAATACATACATGTCAAGAAAGAATAATTAGCGATAATAGTATCATAGATAGAGTAGATAAGGCTGGAAGGAGAAGCAAGTCCATAAAGGCCAACTTCAAGAGTTAAATATAAAAATGTTTTATCACTAACAGGGATTTTTTCTCTCCAGCAAAGTCATCCAGGCTCTCTTGACACACGTACTAGAGTCAGCCATAACAATCCACTCTGCGGCAGATTAGTTCATAGTCTCACTGCTCTTACAGTAAAGAACGTTGTCTATGGTGATGGTTAGAAATCGCCTCTCCTCATAGGAGAGAGATGCCCCTCGTCTGGTCACAGGCCTAGGTCTTAAAAAAGATCTTTGGAGACGATACTGTAGTGTCGTTCATGGTGTTCGTACATTGTAATGAGGTTTCCCTCAGTCGTCTCTTTTTCTAAAACTGAATAATCCCAAATTTTGTAATCTGTCATTGTATTCTAGTCCCCCATACCATAATCAATCGGTTGCTCTCCTATGCCACCCGTTTCAGCTCTACTCATATCCTTTTTATAACTGGTGTGCCCAAAATGTACAGACTTCCATGTGGGGTCTGACAGGGATTTGTTATAAGGGCAGAACTATGTCTTATCATGAGAATTATTCCTCTTGAACATCCCTATTTTTATTTGTTTTAGCAGCAGCCGCCTGGCTCTGGTCACTGAAAATTAAGTTTACACAATCCCCAAGTACGCCCCAAGTCCCTTTTCAGCTTCAGTTTTCCTAAGTAATTATATAGTCATTGTTGTTCCCTGTCTGTACTACATTCAATGGGGGCCGCCACCATATTTTGCGCCCAGGGGCCCCCACCAAGCTTAATCCGGCCCTGATTGTGATGCTACTTTAGTTACGATTTCACAAGATCTCTGACCCAGCAGAGAGCACAGAACTACATTTTTATGTCCATGACTCCATTAGGACAAATACACATATGTCCCAAGCAGTTTTGATCAAGTAAATGGGCTTCAGTTGCTATACCATGCACAGCCACTATACAGCTTAAAATTCACGGCTCAAAGGGCAGCACGTTGGCTGAGTGGGAAGCACTTCTACCTTGCAGCGCTGGAGTCCTGGGTTCAAGTCCCACCCGGGTCAACATCTGCAAAGAGTTTGTATGTTCTCTCTGTGTTTGCTTGCCCCCCCCCCCCCCCCCTCCAAAACATACTGGTAGGTTGTTTAGATTGTGAGCCCCATGGGGACAGGGACCAATTTGTCATGTCTATACCAGTGATGGGCAACCTTTTGAGCTTGGTGTGTCAAAATACGCCAAAAAACCGAGCATAACTTGGTTGGTGTGTCACCTCTAGAAAAAAAAAACTATGGTATTCCCGTAATCGTATCGACCCATGGAATAAAGATAACATGATTATTAGTCTATACGGTGAACACCAAAAAAGAAAAAGTAATTGATACAGAGTACAGAATTGATGCTTTTCTACTCCTGCCGTAAAAAATAGTTCCTAAATTTTCAACAATAGGTGATACCAACCCCAAAATGGTAACACTGAAAAAAGCATCTCATCCCACAAAAAAAATGCCATCACATGGCCCCAATAACGAAAAAGCAAAATTTTTATAGCCTTCAAAAGGGACCAATGAGGAAACCCTAAAATCCTGGCAGCGGCAGGCGCTCCTTCCCTCTGCACCTGTTTGCGCCATAAAACAAGTCAAGGCCAAATGTGGGGAGGTCTGTACTCGAAAGAAAGAATATAGAATGAAATTGTATGGGGGGTTCTATTTTTATCTATTGGAAATGTGTACATTTTAGCTTAAATGAACGTAAAAGGCACCAATTTTGACACCCCTAAAGGAATGTGCACATTAATTAACCCCCCTCTAAGGCCTCGTCGAGACCGTCTGGCAGTGCTCAACTTCCTCAATTGACGGGTTCTCTCTCTTTTGATCCCCCCCCCCCCCTAACAAATAACAAGAGATTTTTTAATAGTTTAAGGAACATTGTGTCCTGAGAAGTGACACCAAAGCAGTTTACATCACAGCACAGCGGTAGAGAACTCAGAAATAACTTACAAGGCTCGAACGAACCTCGCGGCCTCTGTTACTCCTTGTGTGCAGATGTTCCCGCGCAGGCATAGCAAAGGTCGCCGGGGCTGCTCTGTCTCCACACTCTGACGTCAGTGCGCGGCCTCCGCAGAGCAGGATGGGAAAACAGGAGCAGGCTGTATCATCGACCGTCCACCCACCTGACCGGCCACCGACAGCCACGGCCAGTCCGCCCCTGCAATTTTTCTCCGGCGGCCGCGTGTCAGCGAAAATGACTACACGTGTCAGGTTCGCCATCACTGCGCTATACAAAGATTTATTATGAACACTGTGGTCTCTTCATACAGCTTATCGCTAGGGTACAGGCTGTTTCACCCCTGAGTTTTCATATACCACTAAATAAACCCTTCAGTTAATATCTGTTAGCTACAGGCAGTCCCCAGGTTACGTACAAGGTAGGTTCTGCAGGTTTGTTCTTAAGTTGAATTTGTATGTAAGTCGGAACTGTACCACCCACCACCCCACACCCCCCCCCCCCCCCCAGAGCATGCTAGACCCGGGACTTGCTGTTGGTAAAAACTATTGGGAATAAAAAGTTGCACACCACAAAAAAGTTCAAAACGTGAGACTAAACAGGCAACTCATCCCATGTATCACAAAGGGGATAAACTTACGATACATTGGATAATTAAGTAGGCCACCGTAAGAAAACTGAAAAAGTGGCAGCTACAAAACTTAGATAAGTTTGAACCACGTATGCGTCCCAAGACCTGCCTTTGCCCTCTCAATGCGACAGTGAATGACTGAATCAGTTGAAGGGAGGGAGAGTCGTTGACTTGCCAGCAGACATGAAGTGAGACACACCACTGCCTAGATGAATAGCATAGATCCTTGGGAAGGAAAAAATTTGCAGTAAGCACAAAGTTGTATATGTTATGGGAACACTCGTATTAGGCGATCTATTGATCTGATGACAGGTTCCTTCAAGATCAATTTTTTGGTTCAAGTTAATATTTGTTTGCAAAAAAAAATTGTTGCAGTGATCTTTGGTTTAATATTGAATGTTCGGGGAATATATTTACGTATATTGTGCAAAGTGGAGCAGCAATGATATATGGATAACGTAAATAAAGTTCAGTGCATTCCAGTCGGACAAGGATCTGCACTTACCAGTAAACAGTTTATACAAATATTATAGCAAAAAAAAGACCCATTTGGTTTATTGAAGAGGGATGTGTGCAGCATTTGGGGACAGATCCAATTTGAATACCAGATAAACACATTTCCATCAGTGATCAAACCTACAGTAACTACAGTATTTGAGTGCAGAGATGGAGTCCAATAACTAAAAAAATATCTAAATAAATGTTAAAGTGCTGTAGATCATAGATCTTCATGAAATCCAGGATCTTCTGCTGCACTTAGTGATATGTCTGTCAGCAACTTCCCCAGCTTCTAAAAAGTAAAGAACAATCAAAAAACACGCAACAAGGACAAATGGCAATATTTAGACAAGACTTCTCAAGTTCAGACTTTCTGATGCGACTTGTAACCCCTTAAGGACCAGGCCATGATTTCAAGTCTGCCATGTGTTACTTTATGACATTATAGTTTTAGAACTCTAACTTACTAGGTGATTTTCTGATTGTTTTTGTGACATGTTGTACTTCACTTAGTAATAATTTTGGTTGAATGTTTTGCATTTATTTATGAAATGAACATTGTAAAAATTTAGAAAAATTGCGCTTTTTGATTTCTAACTGTTATGCTCATCATACCAGGTTCACCCCCCAAATTGGTTGATACCCAACGTAATCAAAGGTATGCTTATGTTGAGTTTATGAGCCTATTCAAATTTCTAGGGGTGTTTTTTTAAAAATTCTAATTTATTAGAAACTTCCCAATAGTACCACATATTTAAATAGCCCACCCCTCAAACTAATAAAAACAGGCCCTTGTTACCCGTTTAAGCATCGAACATGTCTAGATAACAGAATTTTCCTTAAAATGTACGATTCAGGCAGGATAAATGCATTTGTTGTGCAGTTCTCTCAGGTATGGCCAAATACCCAGATGCCAGATGTTAACCCAACTTAGGGCCCATAACGGAGTGCAGAAGTGAAGGAGTAACCATCACGCAGTTGGAGGGCAAAACTTTGCGGAAGCAAATTTAGGAGCTATGTGGCATTTTGCGGGCCTATAAACATAAAAAAGAACAAAAGAAACTCCTCTAAAAAGTGAAACCATTTGACAAACTACACCCTTAAAAAACTATAGTATAACACTATTTTGAAGTGACTATACCCCATTGATTACATTTAACTTTTTTGGCGGCGGGATACAGAAATATCAATTCATATAGCTTCTTTTTAGTAGAAAATGGTGTGAATACAAAGCAGATGATAGGCTGAACTGAAATGCACAAATGACAGATCTGGTCACGACAGGATATTGCCGTTTCGTAGGCGCTTGGGGTCCACGTCCGACCTGGGGCCGCCATAAAGACAATCGTGAAAACGCGGCGGGGATGGGCGAAGGGGGGAAGATGGCTCTGACGGGAGCATGGGTAGATGCTCTATAAGAGGCATCACGGTCATGTTTACCGCGGCGCATAAAGGACTAAAACGCTTTGATCACGGCTAATCGATCCCAAACTGTTAATGGGAGTCACGGGTGGCGTGCAGCTCGGCTCCCGCACTACTGTCACCATTAACAGAGCGGATTGTGGAGCAGCTCAGGGAAAGATCTCTACGCAGTTGCTCCAAGTACAGCAATAATCCTAAAATATAAAAAGCATTTTTTTTTTAAAATTCATGCTGCTAGTGGGAAACACGGTTAAGGACTAAGCTGTCTCCAGGGGGACAATACTGAACACCATCTAACTTACACAAGTGCCATCATCAACTCTGCTACAAAAATAAATTCAGTAAGATGAAAACCCCAATACCTGTCTCAATTATTTTTTGTTCAACCTATTGTCCATCACTGTCTTCATACCCTCCGCAAGGACACATTATAGCTCCAGGGTAAGTATTCACAAAGTTCTAATTGTCCTTAAACAAACCTTCTCAGAAGCATCACACTCATTGATATCTAGAAGGAAAGGACGAAACATTGAGTATGCACTTACAAAAAAAATTAACAATTTCATTGTAAGAAACATACACAGCATAGGGAATGTTACTGTCAGTTGGGGTCTCTGTGATGGCCCCCACAGATTAAAAGGATGGGGCATCCGTATACACCATTGTAACCAGAAATGGCTCTATTATCCATAGCAAGGACAAAGTTTGTCCATCATAATCATAGAGATCAAGGGAGCAGGGGCGCATGTAGCGCAAACCGCCTGCTCTCTTCATCTCGGGGTACAAAGGGTGTAATTTACAAAGCTTATGAAATTTGGGGGCGCCTCTCTGCATTGTTTTAAAAAATTAGATTTGGTTTGTGAAAAAGTTAAAGGAAATCAGCGTGTCAGTCACTAGTATCAGCCTTCAGACAGAAACAGTTCCTTTGATAATGTTAAAAAGTAGAGACTTACCAGTACATGTGTCCTCATCCAGCAAATATCCAGTTGCACAGTCTCGCCATTTATAAGGACCCTCCCCGGAGAGCCTGCAAAGCTTTCATGACACACGACATTATAACAAGAAAATGTGAATATATAGAAGCACTACAGAAAAGGTTGTAATTGAATGTATTATCTGAAAAAAATGTACCGAAGCAGCTAATAAATTAAATGAAACATCTTTCATTCACAGTCTCATGCAACAATCTCGTAGTTAGTAGAATTAATGTTGTGATGCTCATAAAGACAATACAAGATAGCAGAAATGCAGACACAAGAAAAGACTCACTTTTACATGAAAAAGATCCTTCTGGATTTAGGACAATATGAGTCTCTTTTACATGGACCTTGTTTCTGCTGAACATCATCAACATCTAAAGAATTAAAAAAAAAGATTCTAAAGGCGCTTAGAAAATTATCCTCAATGAGAGTTAGCATGAGGACTCCAAGCATATTGTATGTGACATTCAGCTAATATCTACTCAAAGACTTGCTCAGAGTGTCTAAGCTTGGCACAGGCCTTAGTTGGTCAATTTGCAGTTCCCCGGCCAAAAACCAAGTGTAGATGAACTCATAGGGACATTTATCCCATAGGGAACTGGATTGGGCCACCCAAGTCAACATGGGCCAAACTTGGCAGTGTGCAACTTCCCTTTGCGAGACAAAAAATTCTGAACCATCCTTCAAGGCTGCCTCGGCAGATCCACACTAAGATGACGAAGAGTGTCTACCTCCGCACTGTTAGTAGGGTTACACTGTTCTGGTGATAAACCCCAATCAATTCCTCCTTGTACAGCAGAGGCACTGAAGGGCCTTAGACTAGAGTCTGTCGAGAAAAACTATAATGTCAGCATAGCAGGGCTTCTCATGGCAGAAAGAAGAGTTTGTTGGGCAGTCTTGTGCCAGTTGGGAACTGCTCTAACAGGCTCAGATCACGTTAAGATGCGCACGCCAGGATTTAATATTCAATTTTATCGTGGCTCCCTCTTTTACCTATGGATAGAGCAGGGTAAAACTTTTGCGATCTACAACCAACATTTATGACTTTCCCGAGTACCACAGAGAGTGGCTGTACAAAAAAATTTGGTTGATGTAAACGGGGACGGTACATTCTCTGGTGTTGGTTTTAGTTTTATCTGTTATTTAGTTAGAATCAGATGAGCCAAAGAAGGATAAGGATATAATATTTTTATATAAAATTTCAACTAACCCATTATCAAATTCATTAGTGTTGATTCAGCAAATATTACCACGTGTGGAATGGAATGACAAACAGATGATGCAATTTTTGTGGGCATGTTAGCTCCATATATTTATATGGAAAAAAACAGGGTGGCCCAAACATGACAAACGGAGAGCTTGCAAACATCGCTTTTCTTTAAAGGCAGCCAGATATGAAAAAGAAAAAGGGATGTGTGAAATAGTGGCCATGCTATATGCGGTTCCTTTTTCATGGATGGCAACATGATGACAAAAGTCCGCTTATCAAAGAAACAAGTGAAGAAGCGGCTCTATTACTAACAGTGTTATGACAACAAACCTAACAGCCGACATTCTTTGTTCCATCCCTCTTTACAATCCTTGCAGCTGTAGTAGTGGGGCCATTACACGTTTACAGGATTCATGGCCTCGGCAGACAAATTAGGAAGTTTATTTTTTGTAAGTGTTAAGTTTAAAAATAAATCAATACACAAAAAAAAAAAAAAAAAAAACCGCAAACCAATGTTTTTCGTGAATTATGGATTAGTGGAAGGCAGTTTTACAGTGTATCTAGTTGAGCAGGAAAACATTGTTACATGAAAACAAACCAAAATAATTTCAATTGAGGAATAAAAAGGTATTGACCCACCCAAAACTACAGGTTACGCCCCTATACACTGGGAATCTCAAAAAAAAAAAAGTCTGAAGTTCTGTTCATCATAATAATTGGAGAATCCAGCTCTGCCAATACGGTCTTCTTTATGGCACTGTTTGGAATCTATTCCATGAACAGGTCAACCATCATAACATCCTAATTATTTCACTGCTGAAAAAGATGTGTGTGGGCAGAGCAGAAGTGGTTCTAAGTTCATTTTAATGAGAAGCATTGTTAATGTATTTGATTCAGATTTAAAACATTATTAAGCAAGTTAGGACCAAATGCAGAAGACTGAATCAGAAGGAGTAAAGAAGTCACAGAACGGTGGGGGTAGTATTTTCTGCAGCAGGAGTGATTGGACTCTCTGATACGCTACATGCAGAGTGAATGCAGGTGTGTCTCGAATCTTCTACAAAAGCACCTGGTTCGTCTTATTGCGTTCCTCGTTCAGCCAGCAATAGTGTAGGACAATTCCCCACACCCAGCAAAACATTTAAAGCAGTTTTTTGCAACAGAAAACTTTGAACAATGAAATGGCTCTGATCTAAACTGAAAAAAAAAAAAAACTGGGAAATCTTTGTGACAAAGTTATGGCCAAGAAACCCACAAACAGTCACAGAACTGTGGAAGAGACTGAAAGAAGAGTGTTTTTGAAAATTAAAGTTTACATTGATATACTTTGTTATTTGGTAGAACAACGGGATGGAATGGTGTGAAGCCTTTACAAAAAAAATCCTTTCCTGACTGTGTCCAGTTTTAACCTCCAAGTGTAGCAGGCCTTCAAAAACATATAATATAAAAAATGCCATATACTTGCAAGAACTTAGTAGTGTGTTTACAGTAAACCATAGATGAACAATCCGAAGCCATATGTTACCCAGGGAGGCTAAAAGGGGTTTAAGCCTTTTTACTAGGTCCTTTTCCATTATGTGTTCCATGTTTTTACTCTTACTTGTTCCAAAAAGCCATTAAGATTGATTTTCTGTTTAGAGAGATATGCTGGGTTTCCATGGGACCAATTGTGGTTTTGGTTCACTGTAAAGAAAGAGGCAGGAAAAAAAAAAAAAAAATAGTCGAACATTGGTAGAAGACCAAAAAAAAAAAAAAAAGGTTGTGCCATTTCCTATTGTACGAATGTAGGACTGTACAACCTTTAGATTATTTTTATTCACATTTTTTTAGTGTTGCAACATATGAAAAAGTTGTTATCCGAAAACATCTGTGGTTTGACCAGTAATTTACTGTATCATGCACATGGAAAGGAAGCAGTGTTACAAAAAACTGTCTGAATTATGTTCAGTGGTCTACACAGAAAGTTTATGATTATCCAGGAGAATTACAATGAAAAAAAAGATGAAAAGGGAGATTATTTTAAGCAATTTATTCTGGTTTGAAAGTAATATGCAATCTGAACATACGTTTCAAGAGAAATTAGTATGGCGCCAACATAAATGATAATATAAAAACAGTTAAGAAGAAACACATGGTACCATGCAAAGAAATATATAGTTAGAATTACCACTGCAAAAAAAGAATGGGTGGTCATTTCTTCCCGTACTGAAGTAATCGTTATTGCACATCAGGCAAAAAATGGTCCAGTATACTCTGCCTTGCAGCGACCAGGCTCCATCTCCAAGAGGGTGGGGTTGCCATCAACACTACAAAATTACATTCCATGACATGGCCGATCGCTCCTCCACATAGGACAAGCTAGAAAATAAATAAAAAAACCAATTTAAATATATATGGTATTATTTAAATTATATCCAAACCCAACAAAATATTAATCATGAATGAATCAGTGTTCCAGGAAGTTACACCGCAATGTGTGTAAAAAGGAAAAGAAAACCTGCCTTCTTTTGGCTTTAACCTCCCCTATTCAATTAGTACACCTTCACAGGGTAGAGTTTCATAGGGGAACTTCATCAGTGCCGACGCCCCAATCATTCCTTTATGAGACCGTGAGGCCCTACAATTGGCCCAGATAGAAGTTAACAGTGAGCCAGCCTTTTAGAACCGGAGGCCAATGCAAGGCATGGTTTATACTATTGGAATAACAAAAAGTGTATGCACCTTTCAGTTATTGAAAAAATACCAGTAGCACAATGTGTGTACCCTGAAGAATAAATGGTGTTCAAGGCTACATTCACCATGCTGTTGCCCACCGTACCGTAAGCATCAGAGGGCCGGCAACGGCAGCGCACGGGGAGAGGAGAGGAGGGAGCGCAGCTCACCCCACCCCTCCCATAGGAAGATATTGGGCGCACGGCGCGTACGACGGAGAGAAAGGTAGGACATGCCTATCTTTTATCGGGGGGTACGGAGCGGTACGGTGCCCCACGTGTGCTGCCACCGTACGAGTCCGTTGTGCGCTGGCGCCCATTGCCGTCCTGGGGGATGTATATCGGAGTATACGTCAAGCGGTAATACGTCCCCAGATGGAGTGTGAATATAGCCCTAGAGTTGTTTATGCAATGTAAGCAGCATACCAGATTACCCTCTGCTGTCTGTAGCGGAAATTTGACAGTTGTGGTCAGAGTGTATTGAGCACCTAGCTGTGTGAACTCCTCACTTTTTCTCCATATAGCCCTTATGTAATATGGCATCTCAGTCAGCTACCATCCATCACAAATTGTCATGAATGTATCTGAAAACCTAGAGCATTTATTTTTTTCAGAGGGGTTCCTGGCCTGTAAATAACTTGACAAATCTTTTTTAGCAACTTATTAAGTAAGTAACTAACTAAAGGAAAATAAGAGGCAGAGAATTAAAAAGTATGAAATTAAAGGTTCCGATAAGCCAAATATAAATATAAGTTTTCAATCCTCGGCTTCTCAACTACGGCGTAAGGTTCAATTATGTCCAAGAAGGGCAGCACACTTAATGTTCTATGCAAAACCATTCTTTCAAATTTGGATACTTAGTCCTCCTGTCAACATAAAAGCCACGTAAAAAACACAAAGTACAAGGTATAACATTGGCTTTATTAAGCAGTTTGTACTTTCTCTCTCCCTTAAAAAAAAAGACCTTGGATGATCAATTGGGGACCTAACGACACAGGTCCTCATGGACATGTGGGTTAGGGTCTCAAATCAACTTGTAGAGGGCTGGGGTGGGCAAAAATGAAATAAATTTTGTGCCCACTAGAACGGGGGGGGGGGGGTCCAATGAGACACATCGGACTCACATTACGGAACAGTGTCAGTATCTAATTCGCTTGGCATCAAATGAAGCCAGGATATAACCGGCTTAATGGCATGGTATTGTACTAATGTACACAGACTATGCTCATGGCGATGATAAAGAAGCATCATTTGGTGTAAAGATAACATATTGCACAGTTAATTTCAACATAATTAGCAAAACAACGTCAAGAGTGTCTAGGTTTTGCTGATACTTGCTGTGGCAATGAACAGGGAACAAGACCTGTTATTACATCATGATTGAGGAGCTCGAGTCTTCATAAAAAAACTATGTCTACTCTGTTTACAGCCTGAATAAGGATCTTGAGCTCAGGCCAGGAGCAATTGGAAGTGTGCTCACAAAGACGAAATCAAATAAGCAGTAAGTTGTACACAAATAAAGTGGTTCTTTTATTAGAGCTACGCGGTTCGGCCAAGAAACCAGAAAAAAGTCCATAGAAAATCCTAAAACAAATACAGCAGTTTACTTAATATGGTTTTTTTGATTTTTTTGGTGACACATTTCCCATTAAGACAACAAAATTAACTTTAGAATAGCTGATTAGCTGAGCCTCTACTAGTTAAAACTGTAGACCCCAATTAATTCGTCCTACTAAGAAAACCAGTTTGTCTGCTAAGCTGGAAGTTGCGTGTATGGGGGAAAAAAGAGGTATTATATAGAGAGGGCATTGATCATGCTTTGTAAACTGGCACACACATGGAAATGTAACTTTTACCCCCTTCTTTCCACATCCTTATGCCAACTTTTTGTTTTGATGTGAAGTTTGATTTACTGATTTACAGAGCCTTTGATATATACTGTAACTTTATAGCTGAATCTAGATTCATTAGTTAGTTGGCATTACTATGTGGGCGAAGGCTCTTAGCAATTTCAACAGCAACATGGTATTAGTCCAAAAAATAGGGGAGGCCACATGGCTAAGTGGAGTAGCTAGCACTTTGCCTTGCAGCGCTGGGGTCCGGGTTGCAATCCCAACCAGGTCAACAAAGAGGTTGTATGTTCTCTCAGTGGGTTTGTGGGGTTTCCTCAGTGGGTACTAAGGGTTGTCCCACACGCCAAAACATACTGGTAGGTTGTTTAGATTGTGAGCCCCATGCTGCAGGACCAATTTGACAAGCCTTGTGCAGAATGTGTAATCTGTAGGCGCTATATAAAGAATTATATCTACAGGCGGTCCCTACTTAAGAACACCTTGACTTTACAGAGACCCTAGTTACAAGCGGACCCATGGTAATGGTAATGGTAATTTATTTACTGTAGCCTAGGCTATATAATCAGCTGTAACAGTTATCACAGGTCTCTGTGATGAAGCTTTATTGTTAATCCTGGTTCTTAGGACAATCCACATTGTTAAAATCTGATTTCAGAGACAAAAGAATGTGGTTGGGGTTACAATATAAAAATACAGTTACGATTACTTACCAAATTCAACTTCAGGACAAACCTACAGACCTATACTTGTACGACACGGGGACTGCCGTAAAAAAAGAAGCGCACTGATGGTGGGGTGTCTAAAGTTATGTTTTTATATAAAAGTCTTTTGAAACCTCTTAGGCCAATGTTTTGAGCTACTTTAGACACACCTCCTTCTTTTTTTGTTTTCTTTTGATAGCTTAGAAGGCATGTTACATATTACGTGGCTGCTAAGTTTTAGTAACTAAATAGGAAGTTTTTTTTCATGTGCTGATGTGAAAAAATTGCCAACTCCAAAAAAACTTCCACCAAGAATCTGAAAAGGAGTTAGAGAGACACAACATTGCCTACAATAAGTCGGCCAGAGGAGGAATCATTACAGAAAGTTATTAAACGCTCTTGGCACCTACCAGCCATGCATCATTTTTCTTTTAGAGAAGACATCCCAGCTCCGGTGTCATGCACAACGTATGGGGGTGTGATAGGCCATATAATTTGCAGTCGGTGCATCACGGGCCCCAACGAAGTCTATGGGGTACCCATACCCCAACCGCACTCACCCTCCTGCACCAGCGTATGCAGGAGCATGTTCGCCAAGAGAACTGTTAGGGGGATTCACACAGGGCGGTCCGTGCACAAACAGATCCCTTAGTCCTCCCAACGACAAGAATATGGCTGATGCACCCAGATTACCTCCCCTTCCCAATGACAAGACTATGGCTTATGCACAAGATAAAGACACAGGTACAGATATTAATGCATAGTAATACTCATGAATAAGAGTAGGAGACATACTCACGCTATTAAGCTACCGGTTCAGTACAAAGTCTTCAGAGAAGGTGAAAATAAAATATGATGTGAATCCAGTAGCGTTAAATACATAAATGTCAAGAAATGAATAATTAGCGATAATAGTATCATAGATAGAGTAGATAAGGCTGGAAGGAGAAGCAAGTCCATAAAGGCCAACTTCAAGAGTTAAATATAAAAATGTTTTATCACTAACAGGGATTTTTTCTCTCCAGGAAAGTCATCCAGGACTCTCTTGAAAACGTACTAAGTCAGCCATAACAACCTCCACCTCCTGCGGCCAGAAGTTCCATAGCTCACTGCTCTTACAGAAAGAACCGTTGTCTATGGTGATGGTAAAATCGCCTCTCCTATAGGGTAGAGATGCCCCCGTTCTGGTGCACAGGCAGAGGTATTAAAAAAGACTTTGGAGGCGATACTTGAATGTGTCGTTCAGGTATTTCGTACATTGTTATGAGGTCTCCCCCAGTCGTTCTTTTTCTAAACTGAATAATCCCAAATTTTGTAAAATCTGTCATTGTATTCTAGTCCCCCATACCATAATAATCCGGTTGCTCTCCTCTGCCACCCGTTTCAGCTCTACTATATCCTTTTTATATACTGGTGCCCAAAACTGTACACATATCCATGTGTGGTCTGACAGGGATTTGTTATAAGGGCAGACTATGTCTTATCATGAGAATCTATTCCTCTCTGAACATCCCATTTTTATTGATTTAGCAGCAGCCGCCTGGCTCTGGTCACGAAAATTAAGTTTACCATCCCCCAAATACGCCCAAGTCCCTTTTCAGCTTCAGTTTTCCTAAGTAATTTGACCGTTTAGAACATAATTATACTTTTGTTTCCCTGGCCCTACGTGCATAACTTACAGTTTTTATTACATTAAACCTCATCAACATTTAATGAAATGATGTGTGGATAATTACATTAATGAATCCATGTTTCTCAATAGTGGGTTATTGGCATTTAACCATTTACACCACATTTTCCAAGACCTTCACGCAACCAACCAACTGGGCTGGCAAATGCCCCACAAATGCAGTGTTAATATGATTGGTTAGCCTTAGATGGTAAGTTATGGGATCATTTTGAAAATAAAAATAAGTTACCTTTACTTGCACCTATTTTATTGGAAGAAAAATGTATGATATTTGCTTAAAATCATTCAAAACTGACATTTGAACCACCATTTCTCAATATAGTTCTTCATTTCTCTACCATAAATTGAGTCAAAGTCAGCGGCTGTCACACAAGGTTCTCAATACTCCAAAAGGCGTATTTCACTGCAAGAATAACTGGACAGCATTAGTACACTGGCTCTTATTACATACAAAAGCAAAAGCAGGAAAAGAAGTATAAACCCCACCTTTAGGCTGTAACAGTGGCAGAAACTGCAGAGGATATGTAATTATTGTGCCAACGTAGAATTGTTGATGGGAGTTCTAGAGGTTGAAGGTAAATATATGGGTTTACTGACCTAAGAAATAGACATCCAAAGCATTAGATTAATTATCAATTCAAATAATGGAATTCACGGGAAGTAAAGGAAAGACAAACATCAACTTTAGATATGTTGTTTTTTTTTAAAGGGGAAATCATACATTGCTGTGGATTGTAGGCAGACCATACGAAAACAAACCGGCACAACTCTGTGTGTTACTCCAATATCCATGTATGACAGACAGATGAGGGAAAAATCAGTGGCTACAAGCAGTAACTACTAGCAGCAACAAGGAATATGCACCCGACTTATAGTGGTCCACATTACTCCCAAGTCCACAGCTACCACTTGTCCCGTGTTTAATGAAAATCAGGGAAATACTTCGTACCTGGTTTCATATTTGGATAGAGTCTTTTCCTCCCAAGCAGTATTTCCGCCTCCAAGTTCTTTTGAATGTAATCTTCAAGTCCTGCAATATAATAAAAAATATACAATTAAAAAATACATCAGCAATGTGAACTACTTTTGAGGAGGCGAAGTGTTTCCTCTTAGCTATGTCCGGGGAGGGGGAAAGGACGTTGAAAGATTTTTCTTATAATTATTTATTATGTTCTATAATATTTTCTTACAAGGTTTTTAATATTGCAGCCCAGGGTCCTGTCAGCCTTGGCTCACAGAAGCCCCAATGAAGGAATAGGTGTATATTTTACCACTTCATAACATATAAGGAAGTTGTTCTAGATCTGCAGAACACTATTTGGTAAGTGTCTATTTGTGGATAGAGGTGACAGAGATCTCCTCCAGCATCCTGAACCACGAAGACAACTCAAACGTTACTGAGCCGTCAGGGACGAGAGTTATGAACAAGGCTGGGTGCTCTCTGTCTGTGCAGCCGGAGGCTGCATGTATGAAAGAGCTGTGCGTCAAGGACAGAGGTTATAAAACAGGTTCGCTAACTACCGTGGTAGCAGATGCTTGTGGGGGCCCCCTCATATGGCCTGATAAACTAAAAAGTTGGAGGATGTCCACTTTATTATACATATTAGCGGCACATTGTACATTATGTGAGGTATATATGCTGTATGTGTACGATGTTATGGTTGTGTTATTTTTGAAGTGGGAAGGGGGGCACCAGTCAGAAGCCAGCTATTGGGCCCGCCTCTCATAGTTACGCTGACTGTATGACACAGAGCTGGGTGCTCTCTGTAAGTGAGTGCGGGAGGCTGCCATGTAGCAATAGCTGAGAAGGTTTGAAACGTGGATTGGGGACGGTTGTTGTAAACCTTTTATAGGAGGTGTGTATCGCATCGCATACCATGTCTGGCTCCACATGGGGACATGATAAAGGAACCCTCCCTGACAGGCGGATGCGCTACCATGACCAGTGCAGAGACGCTAGTCTTGGGCACCCGGACGGTCTTTAACTTGTGAACCTGTCCACCAATTTGTGAAGGTGTCGCACGGGTCTTCTCAGTAGAGGAGGACCGGAGCAGGCGTGCAGGCATAAGCAGCAAATAGAAGGACCGGCAGCTGGATGAACATATTGCAGGACACTCATTTAGCCAGGGTAAATACACCACAAGGGCAGAGAAGCCGCAGTCAGCCGCACTCATCACATTCATTCCAAGCGGCATCCCGGCCTCTGTCTGCCGCGTCCTGCCCGCCTCCTTTCTCATTGGCGTTAGTCGAGTAGTCGGATGGGACCAATTGCTTTCGCCACGCTCGGACAATCAGCTCCCCAACGAGTACCACGGTGCCGAGTGGAACAGTGCGGAGCGCGCTTACCCAGCATGCTGTGCGGCGGGCATAGGTTAGCGCGAGCTCACAGCTCACATCCACGGGGGCGGGAATTCTAAAAACCCAGACCCAGGACAGAGCCGAGCACGACGCTATTAATCTGTCCAGCAGTGGGACGGCCATCAGGATAACGTCGTGACATAACGAGAATCAGTATTCGCCTGAAGGCGTGTCCGGGCTGTAACATGCAGCTAAGAGGAGCCTCGAGGGACAGGCTTTTGCTATTACTGCTGCTGGTGTCCGGTGGCGGCGGTGCACCTAATTGACTGTCCTTCAGTAAGGTGGAAGGAGGCTTTAACATGCAGGTCGTTGCCAGTGAACGTGCTGTACACAGGCTGGCGATCCTCTCTCCCCCCCACACAACACCACTCTCCCCCTCCCCAGCCACCATAAAACCCCCCTGCAACCCACCCCTTGTCACCCTAGACCTTCCACACACCCGCTCTCACACCTCGTCGCTGGAGCAGAACCCGCAGCCGGTATTAGGGAGGTGTCACTGCTGCCCGGGCCGTCTGTGTAACTTGGTCCGGCCACCAGTACGACCACCACGAGTACCGGGTCGTGCCCAGGGACGTTGTGAGCGCGGTGTGTTAGTGGGAGCGCAGTGTCATGCCCCCGGTGGGGCTCTGCGTCCGCCCTGCAGCGGGACAAAGTACTACTTCGCAGTCCAGGTACGGAGGTCCTGCTCCAAGCACTATACACAGCTAGGGGATTGCAGAGGCTGTGAAAGGGTGGAGAAGCCTCTTCAGCTCCTTATGTGATGTAGAAAAATATATCAGGTCACATGTGGCCCTGTATTAGTGCCAAGAAACGCAAGCACCAGCATGATTGCATCTGCGCTTTCAGTGATACGCGTTGTGATTGGTAAGGGGATGCCAATGTTGCGTTTTTGGACATTTTGAAAGGTTTTCAGTCTGTTTATTTAGTTTTTAACCCGTAACGCTCTTGCCGCCATCATAGCCTCTACACGCGAGGTGTATGAGGAGGGATCAAGGGGCAATCGCGGGACTATTAACTCATCAATGCTGCAGGCGGCATTAAAAGACGATGGCGGAGGGCGCCATGTTGCTCCCTGAACGTCATCGGGGGACAGCGATAGGTTGCCAACAGGTGCTTCCGCAGGACCCGAGGGCGTGGTTTCTGCAGTTTTCGTTACAAAGGAAGCCAAGTGGCTAATTGTAACGTATCATGTGCAGAAATGCCATATACTGCAATACAGTAGTATTGCCAGTACATGTACGGAATGCTCAGACACTCTAGGGTTAATGATACCCTAGAGGAGTGGTGGCGAACCTAGGGGGGGAGCACTGGTGCCAGAGCTGCAATCGGAGAGGCCTCTCGTGGGCACACAGTCTGCACCGGTTTTGCCAGACTGGCCATTCTTCCTGCAGTTTCAGGCCAGTCCAAGTAGCGCCCTTCTATTTTAAAGTGACCCATCATGTAGCTACTTGTACAATGTCCGAAAAGTGAAAGGTGTAGACAGGCGTTGATTGGGAGCTCAAAATTATGGTAGCAAACGTTGTTACTGCCTGAATTTGCTGGTTGGGCACTTGGGAAAAGCTAGTGTTTTTGGGTTCATTTGGACACTTGCTCTCTAAAAGGTTTGCCATCACTGCCCTAGGGTGTTCTAACAACCTGTAAAAAAGAAAAACAAAAGTTTTAAAAATAATAATAACAAATGTTAAAAAACCTAAAAGTTCAAATCGCCCCTTTCCCTAGAACTGACATAAAACATAATGAACAGAAAAAGTCCCGACCATAGGTATCGCCGCGTCCCAAAATGCCTGATCTATCACAAATATAAAAACGGTTATAAACGGCGGTGACCTACGAAATGCGGACTTTTACACATTTTACATGACATAAAAAATGTAATGAAAAGTGATCAAAATGTCACACAGTCTCTCAAAATGGTAGCAATGAACGTTGGCTCACTTTGCAAAAAAATTAGACCCCCCCCCCCCCAGCTCCGTACAGCCAAAGTATGAAAAAGGTATATGTCAGAACAGAAAAATGATTTTTTTTTCTACACATTCATTTAATTTTTTAAAGGTATTTAACAAAAAAAAAACAATAAAACCTGTATGAATTTGGTATCACCGTGACGTACTGAACCAAGAATAAAGTAGAGGGTTTGTGATTTGGAGCGACAGTGAAAGACTTAAAATGAGCCCACAAGAAACGTGAAGTGAAACGTGATTTTCTTTTTTTAACTTATTGCACATTTGGAAATTTTTTCCAGCTTTCCCCATACAAGGCATGGAATAAATAATAAATAATGCGAAGAGAAGTAAAATTTGTTACTACGAAATAAGCCATCACACAGGTCTATGGGAAAATGAAAAGTTATGGATTTTTAAGGTGGGGGGAGCAGACTGAGTGAAAAACCCTGCGTCCTAAGGGGTTATAGAGCAACGGAGGTTAAAGGCACTGTCCACCTGATTTACTACCGAAACTAACTTTCTATGTTACATTGGGCTATGCCCACCTGCTATACCCACATACTAAAAAAGTTATTGGCCTCGGAATATGACAAAAAGAAAAAAACGTGGTTTTGTGTTCCACAAGGGTCTAATTTAAAAACCCCCCAAAAAACCTAATTAACTCTGTCCATTTTGGAGCACCCTATGAAAGCTAGTGATGGGAGTCCGGCTCTTTATGAGTCTGAGACGGATTATACGGCTCTGATCGTTTGGCTCCTGAACGGCTCCCCTATGTAATACCAGGGAATCATGTTCAGGCAACAGCACCCAACCCAATCCACTTTAACCCCAAATTTCAGTTTAAATATGGGCATGATCGAAGCAGGGCGGAGATGACTAGTATTGTGTCTGTCAGTTTTGATCAAGTAAAATGGGCTTCAGTTGCTATTACCTGCACAGCTATACACAGCTTAAAATTCCCGACCAAAGGGCGCACGTTGGCTGAGTGGGAAGCAATTCTACCTTGCAGCGGCTGTGAGTCTGGGTTTCAAGTCCCCCGGGTCAACATCTGCAAAAGGTTTGTATGTTCCTCTGTGTTGGCTTGCCCCACCCTCCCCCCCCTCAAAAATACTGGTATAGGTGTTTAGATGTGAGGCCCCATGGGGAAAGGGACCAATTGTCAGTGTCTTACCAGTGCTGGGCAACTTTTGAGCTCGGGTGTCAAATACGCAAAAAAAAGGAGCAAACTTGGTTGGTGTTCCCCTCTAGAAAACAAAAAAAACTATGGTATTCCCGTAATCGTACGACCCATGGATAAAGATAACATGATTATTTAGTATATACGGTGTGAACACCAAAAAGAAAAAAAGTAAGAATGATACAGAGTACAGAATTTGATGCTTTTCTACTCTGCCGTAAAAAATAGTTCCTAATTTTCAACAATAGGTGATACCAACCCCAAAATGGTTTAACACTGAAAAAGCATCTCATCCCACAAAAAAAATGCCATCACATGCCCCAAAAAATAACGAAAAAGCAAAAATTTTATTAGCCTTCAAAAGCGGGGGACCAATGAATGAGGAAACCCTAAAATCCTGGCAGCGGCAGGCGCTCCTTCCCTCTGCACCTGTTTGCGCCATAAAACAAGTCAAGGCCAAATGTGGGGAGGTCTGTACTCGAAAGAAAGAATATAGAATGAAATTGTATGGGGGGTTCTATTTTTATCTATTGGAAATGTGTACATTTTAGCTTAAATGAACGTAAAAGGCACCAATTTTGACACCCCTAAAGGAATGTGCACATTAATTAACCCCCCTCTAAGGCCTCGTCGAGACCGTCTGGCAGTGCTCAACTTCCTCAATTGACGGGTTCTCTCTCTTTTGATCCCCCCCCCCCCCTAACAAATAACAAGAGATTTTTTAATAGTTTAAGGAACATTGTGTCCTGAGAAGTGACACCAAAGCAGTTTACATCACAGCACAGCGGTAGAGAACTCAGAAATAACTTACAAGGCTCGAACGAACCTCGCGGCCTCTGTTACTCATTGTGCAGATGTTCCCGCGCAGGCATAGCAAAGGTCGCCGGTGGCTGCTCTGTCTCCACCACTCTGACGTCAGTGCAGCGGCCTCCGCAGCAGAGAAGGATGGGAAAACAGGAGCAGGCGGTATATCGGGACCGTCACCCACCTGACCGGCCACCGACAGCCACGGCCAGTCCGCCCATGCAATTTTTATCGGCGGCCGCGTGTCAGCGAAACATGACTACCACGTGTCAGGTTAGCCATCACTGCGCTATACAAGATTATATGAACCACTGTGTCGCTCTATACAGCTTATGCTAGGGTACAGGCTGTTTCACCCCTGAGGTTTTCATTATACCACTAATAAACCCGTCAGTTTTAATATCTGTAGCTACAGGCGTCCCCAGGTACGTACAAGGTAAGGTTATGCAGGTTTGTTCTTAAGTTGAATTGTATGTAACGGAACGTATAATTTAGAATTGTACCCCCAGGCAATTTTTTTTTTTTGAGTCTCTATGACTATGGGGTTTTAAAAATGTTGGATTGTCGTAAGGAAGTTATTTTCAACATGTGTGCCGCGGACCCCACTAGTGTGCCGCGACACAAGGTTGAGTGTGCGCGGGGGAAAGT
Source organism: Engystomops pustulosus (assembly GCA_019512145.1). Lineage (NCBI taxonomy): Eukaryota > Metazoa > Chordata > Amphibia > Anura > Leptodactylidae > Engystomops > Engystomops pustulosus. The sequence goes on along the minus strand of CM033644.1, from coordinate 110,042,152 downwards.
TGCCCGAACTAGGTGCCCCCGGTGTCGAGCTGCCGCCGCGCCCCGATTTCTGCCCATACTTACCCCAAGTCCCGTCGTCGGCGATCCGCCTGTCTTCTGTAGCTCCTGTACCGCGCGGCCATGTCACGTGATGACGCGGATCATGACGTCAGGTCGCGTAAGCTACGTGACAGAGGCGCGCGGTGCAGAGCTACGAAGGTCGAGCGGTAGGCCATTAGGAGTGACGGTACGCGGAAGAAGACATCAAGGGTAAGTATATAGGGGATTAGTTGTATAAGGAAGGTTGCAAGGGTGTTTTTTTTTTTTTTATTAGTAAAGGTAGGCTGAGGGCTTTTTATTGTTAGGGGGGCCTATAGGGCCTCTTAATTAGTAAAGGGGGCCTCTAGGGCCTTTTAATGTAAAGGGGGGCCTATAGGGCCTTTTAATTAGTTAAAGGGGGGCTCTAGGGCCTTTTTTTAATAGTAAAGGGGGCCTATAGGGCCTTTAATAGTAAAGTCGGGCCTATGGGCCTTTCAAGTAAAGGGGCCTCTAGGATTTTAATAGTAAAGGGGGGCCTTAGGGCCTTTTTAATTAGAAAGGGGGGCTCTAGGGCCTTTTTTATAGTTTAAAGGGGGGCCTTCTCGGGCCTTTTAATTAGGAAAGGGGGGGCCTCTAGGGCCTTTAATTAGTAAAGGGGGGCCTCTAGGGCTTTAATTAGTAAAGGGGGCCTCTAGGGCCTTTTTATTAGTAAGGGGGGCCTCTAGGGCCTTCTAATAGGAAAAGGGGGGGCATCTAGGGCCTTTTAATTAGTAAAGGGGGGGGCCTCTAGGGCCTTTCATTAGAAAGGGGGCATCTAGGGGGGGGCCTTTTAATTAGTTAAAGGGGGGGCTCTAGGGCCTTTTAATTAGTAAAGGGGGGCCTCTAGGGCCTTTAATGTAAAGGGGGGATCTAGGGCCTTTTAAATAGTAAATGGAGGCCTCTAGGGCCTATTAATAGTAAAGAGAGGCCGCTACGGGATCTTTATTTGTAAAGGGAGGCCGCTACGGGCTCTTACTTTTTGGTTTAAGGGAGAGAGCCGTAGGCCTTAGTTTTATTAGTAAAGGGAGGCTGCTAGGGCCTCTTGATTAGTAAGGGAGGCCGCCCCGTGTGTTTTTTTTATTAGTAAAGGGAGGCAGACAGGGCCTTTTTATTAGTAAAGGGAGCCGCCAGGGCCTTTTCGTATTAGTAAAGGGAGGCAGAGCTAGGGGCTTTATTAGTTAAAGGGAGGCGCTAGGGCCTTTTTTATTAGTAAAAAGGGAGGCCGCCAGGGCTTTTATTAGTAAAGGGAGCGCTAGGGCCTGTGTATTAGTAAAGGAGGCGGACAGGGGTTTTTATTAGTTTGAAAGGGAGGCCACCAGGGGCCTTTTTATTAGTAAGGGAGGCAGCCAGGGGCTTTTTATTAGTTAAAGGAGGCTGCTGGCTTGTTCTTAGTAAAGGGAGGCCGCCAGGGGTTTTTATTAGTAATAAAGGGAGGCGCCAGGGCTTGTTATTAGTAAAGGGAGGCTGCTAGGGCATTTTTATTAGTAAAGGGAGGCGCCAGGGGCTTTCTTAGTTAAAAGGGAGGGCGCTAGGGGCTTGTTATTAGTAAGGGAGGCATCTAGGGGCTTTTATTAGTAAAGGGAGGCAGCCAGGGGCTTTTATGTAAAGGAGGCAGCAAGGGGCTTTTTTATTAGTAAAGGAGGCAAAGCCAGGGGCTTTTTATAGTAAGGGAGGGCAGCCAGGGCTTTTATTAGTAAAGGGAGGCAGCCAGGGCTTTTTATTAGTAAAGGGAGGCAGCCAGGGGCTTTTTATAGATAAAGGAGGCAGCCAGGGGCTTTTAGTAAAGGAGGCAAAGCCAGGGGCTTTATTCAAAGGGAGGCAGCCGGGGGCTTTTTATTAGTAAAGGGAGGCACCAGGGGCTTTTATTAGTAAAGGGAGGGCAAGCCAGGGGCTTTTTATTAGTAAAGGGAGGCAGCCAGGGCTTTATTAGTAAAGGGAGGCAGGCCAGGCGTTTTTATTCGTAAAGGGAGGCAGCCAGGGGCTTTTTATAGTTAAAGGGAGGCAGCCAGGGGCTTTTATTAGTAAAGGGAGCAGCAGGGGCTTTTTATTTAGTAAAGGGAGGCGCCAGGGGCTTTTTATTAGTAAAGGAGGCAGCCAGGGGCTTTATTCGTTAAAGGGAGGCTAGCCAGGGCGTTTTATTAGTAAGGCGAGGCAGCCAGGGGCTTTTTGTATTAGTAACGGGAGGCAGCCAGGGGCCTTTTATAGTTAAAGGGCGGCAAGCCAGGGGACTTTTTATTAGTAAAGGGAGGAAGACAGGGCTTTTTATAGTAAGGGAGGCAGTAAGCTAGGGCATTTTATAGTCAAAATAGGGAGGCAGCCAGGGCTTTTTAGTAGTAAAGGGAGGCAGCAGGGGCTTTGATTCGTAAAAGGGAGGCAGCCAGGGCTGTTATTAGTAAAGGGAGGCAGCCAGGGGCTTTTTATTAGAAAGGGAGGAAGCAGGGGCTTTTTCTTTTCTTTTTTATTAGTAAAGGAGGAGCCAGGTGGCTTGTATTAGTAAAAGGGCAGCCAGGGGCTTTATTAGTAAAGGGAGGCAGCGAGGGCCTTTTTTTATTAAGTAAAGGGAGGCAAGCTAGGCCCGTTTTATAGTAAAAGGGGAGGCCTTTTTGACTGTTTTTAGTTGTCATTTTGTTGATAATTTTGGTGTGGGTGGTGTGCCGTAATTGACCGTTTAGAACATAATTATACTTTTTGTTTCCATGGCCTAAGTGCATAACTTTACATTTATCTACATTAAACCTCATCAACCATTTAATGAAATGATGTGTGGATAATTACATTCAATGAATCCATGTTTCTCCATAGTGGGTTATTGGCATTTAACCATTTACACCACATCCAGACCTCACGCACCAACATCACTTGGGCTGCAATGGCCCACAAATGCAGATGTTAATCTGATGGTTCAGCCTTAGATGGTAAGTTATGGGCTCATTTTGAAAATAAAAAATAAAGTTACCTTTATCTTGCCACCTATTTTTTATTGGAATAAATAATGTATGAAATATTTGCTAAAATCCTTCAAAACTTACATTTTGAACCACCATTTCTCAATCTGTTCTTCATGTTCTTCTACCATAACATTGCATTCAAAGTCAGAGCTGTCACACAGGTTCTCAATAATCTCAACAAGGCGTATTTCACTGCAAGATAAATGGACAGCATTAGTACACTGGGCTCTTATTTACATACAAAGCCAAAAGCAGGATAACAGAAGTATTAACCCCAACCTTTTAGGCCTGTAACAGTGGCAGAACTGCAGAGATTATGTAATTATTGTGCCACTTAGAATTGTCTGATTGGGAGTTCTAGAAGGTTGAATGTAAATATATGGGTTTACTGACCTAAGAAATAGACACTCAAAGCATAGATCCTTTATCAATATCAGATTAATGGAAATTCACGGGAAGTAAAGAAAAGACAAACATCTCCATTCAAGATATGTTGTTTTAAAGGGGAAACTTCGTACATTTTGTGGATGTAGGCAGACAATAAGAAAACAAACAGGCACAACTCTGTGTAGTCCTCCAATATCCATGTCTGACAGACAAGACTGAGGGAAAAATCAGTGGCTACAAGCAGTAACTACTAGCAGCAACCAGGATATGTCACCCTTGACTCATCAGTGTGTCCACACTTACTCCCAATTCCAACAGCTACCACTTAGTCCCGTGTTTAATGAAAATCAGGGAAATACTTCAGTACCTGGTTTCATATTTGGATAGAGTCTTTTCCTCCCAAGCAGTATTTCCTCCTCCAAAGTTCTTTTTTGATGTATCTTCAAGTCCCTGCAATAATAATAAAAAATATACAAATTAAAAACTACACTCAGCAATGTGAAATACTTTTGAGGAGTATGAGTAAGTGTTTAATCTTAGCTATAGTAAAGGGGAGGGGAAAGGACTGTTGAAAGCATTTTTCTTTATAATTATTTATTATGTTCTATAAATATTTTCTTACAAGGTTTTTATATATTGCAGCCCAGTGTCCTGTCAGCCTTGGCTCACAGAAGCCCCAGAAGGAATAGGTGTATATTACACTTCATAACATCTAAGGAAGTTGTGTCTAGATCTGCAGAACACTATTTGGTAAGTGTCTATTGTGGTGGTATATAGTGACAGAGAATCTCCTCAGCATCCTGAACCCCCGTAAGACAACTCAAGTTACTGAGCCGTCAGGGACGAGAGGTTATGAACACAGCGCTGGGTGCTCTCTGTACTGTGCAGATGGAAGGCTGCCATGTATGAAGAGCTGTGCCGTCAAGGACCAGAGGTTATAAACAGGTTCGTAACTACAGTGGTAGCAGCTGCTGTGGGGCCCCATCATCTGGCCTGATAAACTAAAAGTTGGAAAATGTGCACCTTTATATACATATTATGCTGCACATTGTACATATATGTGATGTATATATGCTGTATGTGTACGATGTATGGTGTGTATTTTTGAAGTGGGAAGGGGGGCCCCATTCAGAAGCCAGCTATGGGGCCCTGCCTCTCCTAGTTACGCTACTGGTTATGAACACAGCGCTGGGTGCTCTCTGTACTGTGCAGATGGGAGGCTGCCATGTATAAATAGCTGAGAAGGTTTGAAACGTGGATGAGACGGTTGTGTAACCTTATAGGAGGTGTGTATCGCCTCCGCATACCATGTCCTGGCTCCACATGTGGACATGATACAGGACTCTCCCTGACAGGTCGGATGCGCTACCACTGACCAGTGCAGAGACGCTCAGTCTTGGCACCACGTGACGGTTCTTTACCTTGTGAAACCTGTCCACCAACTTTGTGCAGGTGTCGCACGGGCTCTTCTCAGTAGCGGAGGACGGAGCAGGGCAGTGCAGCATCAGCAGCAAATAGAAGGACACGGCAGCTGCGATGAACATATTGGCAGGACACTCATGTAGCCGGGTACATACACACACAAGGGCAGAGAGCCGCAGTCAGCCCCGCACTCATCACATTCATTCCAAGCGGCATCCCGGCCTCTGTCTTCCGCGTCCTGCCCGCCTCCTCTCATTGGCTGTCTCGTCGAGTCAGTCAGGATGTGGACCAATTGCTTTTCGCCACGCTCGGACCAATCAGCTCCCCACGCGTACCACGGTGCTTCGAGTGGAAAGTGCGGAGCGCGCTTACCCAGCATGCTGTGCGGCGGGCATAGTGTTAGCGCTAGCTCACAGCTTCACATCCACGGGGGCGGGAATTCTAAACACACAGACACAGACAGCGCCGAGCACGCCGCTATTACTCATGTCCAGCAGGGGACGCCATCGGATAACTTCGTACTATAACGAGAATCAGTATCGCCTAGCAGGCGTGTCCGGGCTGTAACATGGCAGCTAAGAGGAGCCCTCCGAGACAGGACCTTTTGCTATTACTGCTGCTGGTGTCCGTGGCGGCGGTGCACCTCATTGCCTGTCCCTTCAGTAAGGTGGAGGAGAGCTTTAACCTGCAGGCGTGCCATGACGTGCTGTACCACAGGCTGGCGCTGGAGCAGGTAACCCGCGGCCGGTATAGGGAGGTGGTCACTGCTGCCCGGGCCGCTCTGTGTAACTTGTGTTTCCTCCACCAGTACGACCACCACGAGTTCCCCGGGGTCGTGCCCAGGACGTTTGTGGGCCCGGTGTTCGTGAGCGCAGTGTCTGCCCCCGGTGTGGCCCTGCTGTCCGCCCTGCAGCTGGACAAGTACTACTCGCAGCTCCTAGGTACGAGGGTCCTGCTCCAGTCACTATACACAGCTAGGGGATTGCAATGTGTGAACAGGTGGAGAGCGTCTTTCAGCTCCTTATGTGATTGTATGAAAAATATCATCAGGTCACATGTGGCCCTTGTATTGTGCCAAGAAAACGCAAGCCCCAGCCTGATTGCATCTGCGCTTTCAGTGATACGCGTGTGATTGGTAAGGGTGATGCCACATGTTGCGTTTTTGGACATTTTGAAAGTGTTTTCAGTCTGTTTATTTAGTTTTTAACCCGTAACGCTCTGCGCCATAGCTCTACACGCAGAGGGTGTATGAGGAGGGCTCAAGGGGCAATCGCGACTATTAACTCCATCAATGCTGCCGGCGGCATTTAAAAGACGATGGCGGATGGGCGCCATGTTGCTCCCCTGAACGTCATCGGGGGACAGCGATAGGTTGCCATAACAGGTCTTCCTCAGACCCGAGGCTGCGTGGTTTCTGCAGTTTCGTTACAATGAGCCAGTGGCTCATTGTAACGTATACTGTGCAGAAATGCCATATACTGCAATACAGTACATTGCAGTACATGGTAGGAATTATCAGACCCTCTAGGGTTAATGTACCCTAGAGCAGTGGTGGCGAACCTATGGCACTGGTGCCAGAGATGGCACTCGGAGGCCTCTCTGTGGGCACACAGTCTGCACAGAGTTTGCCAGACATGGCATCTTCCTGCAGTTTCAGGCAGTCCAAGTAGCGCCCTGCTATTTTAAAGTGACCCATCCTGTGCTACTTGGTACTGTCCGAAAAGTGAAAAGGTGTAGACAGGGTTGGATTGGAGCTCAAAAATTATGGTAGCAATACGTTTGTTACTGCCTGAATTGCTGTGTTGGCACTTTGGGAAAAGCTAGTGTTTTTTGGGTCTCATTTTGGACACTTGATCTCTAAAGGTTTGCCATCACTGCCTCTAGGGTGGTCTAACAACCCTGTAAAAAAGAAAAAAAAAGTTTTAAAAATAATGAATAACATGTAAAAACCTAAAAGTTCAAATCGCCCCCCCTTTCCCTAGAACTGACATAAACATATGAACAGAAAGTCCCAGACACATTAGGTATCGCCGCGTCCAAAATGCCTGAATCTACATCAAATATAAAAACGGTTATAAACGGCGGTGACCTACGAAATGATGCGACTTTTACACATTTTACATGACATAAACAAATGTAATGAAAAGTGATCAAAATGTCACACATGTCTCTCAAAATGGTGCCAATGAACCGTTGGCTCACTTTTTCAAAAAAATTACCCCCCCCCCCCCCCCAGCTCCGTACAGCCAAAGTATGAAAAGGTTATGCTCAGAACTAAAAAATGATTTTTTTTTCTACACATTCATTTTAATTTTTTAAAGTTTTAACAACAAAAAAAAATAAAACCTGTCATGAATTTGGTATCACCGTGACGTCTGAACCAAAGAATAAAGTAGATGGGTTGGTATTTGGAGCGCCAGTGAAAGACTTAAATGGCCCTACAGAAACGTGGAAGTGAACTGATTTTTTTTTTAATTATTGCCACTTTGGAAATTTTTCCAGCTTCCCCATACAAGGCATGGAATAAATAAAATAATGCACAAGAATAAAATTTGTTAACTACGAATAAGCCCTCACACCGGTCTGATGTGAAAATGAAAAGTTATGGATTTTTTTAGGTGGGGGAGCAGAAATGAGTGAAAAAAACCCTTCGTCCTAAGGGGTTTAATAGAGCACACGTGAGGTTAAAGGCACTGTCACCATGATTTACCTACCGAAACTAACTTTCTATGTTAACATTGGGCATGCCCACACTGTAACCCACACTACTAAAAAGTTATATGGCCTCGAATATGACAAAAAGAAAAAAAGTGTTTTTTGTTCCACAAGGTCTCATTTTAAACCCCCCAAAAAACCTAATAACTCTGTTCCATTTGGAGCACACACTATGAAAGCTAGTGATGGGAAGTCCGGCTCTTTATGATGTTGAGACGGATTATAGGCTCTGCTCTTTGGGCTCCTAACGGCTCCTCCTATGGTAATACCATAGGGAATCATTTTCAGGCACCAGCACCCAACCACCAATCCACTTTAACCCCAAATTTTCAGTTTAAATATGGGCATGATCTGAAGCAGGGGGGCGGAGATGACTCGTATGGTGTCTGTCATTTTTGATCAAGTAAAATGGGTCCTTCAGTTCTTATACCTGCACAGCTATACACAGCTTAAAATTCCACGACCCAAGGGCGCACTGGCTGAGTGGGAAGGCAATCTCTACCTTGCAAAGCGCTGTGAGTCCTGGGTTTCAGTCCCACACGGGTCAACATCTGCAAAGGTTTGTATGTCTCTGTGTTGGTCTTGCCCCCCCTCCCCCCCCCCTCACAAACATACTGGTATGGTGTTTAGATTGTGAGGCCCCCATGGGGAACAGGGACAATTGTCTGTCATTACCAGTGTGGGCACAACCTTTGACTCGTGGTGTCAAATACGCAAAAAAAACCGAGCCAAAACTTGGTTGGTGTTCCCCTCTAGAAAACAAAAAAACTATGTTAATTCCCGTAATCGTACGACCCATGGAATAAAGATAACATGATTATTTAGTATATACGGTGTGAACACCAAAAAGAAAAAAGTAAGATGATACAGAGTACAGATTGATGCTTTTCTTCACTCTCCGCCGTAAAAATAGTTCCTAAATTTTCAACATAGGTGATAACCAACCCCAAAATGGTGGTAACACTGAAAAAACATCTCATCCCACAAAAAAAATGCCATCACATGGCCCAAATAACGAAAAAGCAAAAATTTTATATAGCCTCTCAAAAGCGGGACCAATGATGAGGAAACCTAAAATCCTGGGCAGCGTGCAGGCGCTCCCTTCCCTTCTGCCCCGTGTGCGCCCATTAAAACAAGTCACGGCCAATGTGGGGAGTCCTCTGTACTCGACAGAAAAACTATAGAATAAATTGTATGGGGTGGTTCCTATTTTTATCTATTGGAAATGTGTAATTTTAGCTTAAATAACGTAAAGGCACCAATTATTGACACCCCTAAGACAGTTGCACATATTAACCCCCTCTAAGTGCCCGTCAGAGACCAGTCTGGCAGTGCTCAACTTCCTCAATTGACGGTTCTCCTCCCCCCCCCCCCCTAACAAATACACAAGCGCATTTTTAACTAGTTTTAAGGACATTTGTGTCCTGAGAAGTGCACCCCAAGCAGTTTACAATCACAGCACCGCGGTAGACGAACTCAGAAATAACTTACAAGTCTCGTAAACCGACCACCTCGGGCCTGTTACTCATTGTGGCAGATGTTCCCTCCACCCAGCTCAGGCATAGCAAAGGTCGCCGTGAGCTGCTCTGTCTTCTCCACCACTCTGACGTCAGTGCGCGGCCTCCGCAGAGACAGGATGGGAAAACAGGAGCAGGCGTATACATCGGACCGTCACCCACCTGACCGGCCACCGACAGCCACGGCCAGTCCGCCCCTGCAATTTTTACTCCCGGCGGCCGCGTCGTCAATCGAAAATGACTACACGTGTCAGGTGTCCCATCACTGCGCTATACAAGATTATTATGAACACTGTGTCGCTTCTAACAGCTTATGCTAGGTACAGGTGTTTCACCCTGAGTTTTCATTGATACCACTAAATAAATCCCGTTCAGTTTTAATCTCTGTAGCTATCAGGCAGTCCCCAGGTACGTACAGGTAGGTTATGCAGTTTTGTTTCTTAAGTTGACTTGTATGTAACGGAACGGTATAATTTAGAATTGTACCCCCCAGGCAATTTTTTTTTTTTTGAGTCTCTATGACTATGTGGGTTTTAAAAAATGTTGGATTGTCGTCAAGGAAGTATTTTCACATGTGTCTCCGGCCCGCACTAGTGTGCCGCGACCAAGGTTGAGTGTGCCGCGGGGGAACAGTTGCCCGAACTAGGCTGCCCCCGGTGTCGAGCTGGCCGCCGCCCCCTACCGATTTTCTGCCCATATCTACACCCAAGTCCCGTCGTCGGCGATCCGCCTTCTTCTGTAGCTCCTGTACCGCGCGGGCCATGTCACGTGATGAGCGGATCTGACGTCGGTCGCGTAAGTCCGTGACCAGAGCGCGCGGTGGCAGAGCTACAGAAGGTCGAGCGGAGCTCATTAGGAGTGACGGTACCGGAAGAAGACATCAAGGGTAAGTATATAAGGTTATTAGTTTGTAAGGAAGGGTTGCAAGGGTGTTTTTTTTTAATTTTATTAGTAAAGGTAGGCGGGGCTTTTTATTGTTGAGGGGGGACCTTAGGGCCTCTTAATTGTAAAGGGGCCTCTAGGGCCTTTTAATGTAGAAGGGGGGCCATCTATGGGCCTTTTAATTATTAAGGGGGGGCCTCAGGGCCTTTTTTCTAATAGTAAAGGGGGCCCTCTAAGGGCCTTTAATAAGTAAAGCGGGCCAGGGCCTTTCAAGTAAGGGGCCTCTAGTTTAATTAGTAAAGGGGGGCCTCTAGGGCCTTTTTAATTAGTAAAGGTGGGCACTCTAGGGCCTTTAATTTATAGTTAGCAATGGGGGGGGCCTCTCTGGGGGCCTTTTAATTAGAAGGGGAGGCCTCTAGGGCCTTTTTAATTAGTAAAGGGGGGCCTCTAGGGCCTTTAATTTATAAAGGGGGCGCTCTAGGGCCTTTTTAATTAGAACGGGGGGCCTCTAGGAGGCCTTTAATTACGGTGCCTTAGCTTAATTAGAGGGGGTGCATCTAGGGCCTTTTAATTAGTAAAGGGGGGGCCTCTAGGGCCGTTTATTAGTAAAGGGGGCCTCTAGGGGGGCCTCTTTAATTAGTTAAAGGGGGCCTCTAGGGCCTTTTAATTATAAGAGGGGGGGCCTCTAGGGCCTTTTAATTATAAAGGGGGTCTAGGGCCTTTTAATAAATAGTAAATGGAGGCCTCTAGGGCCTATTAATTAGTAAAGAGAGGCCGCTACGGGTCTAATTATTTGTAAGGGAGGCCGCTACGGGCTCTTCTGAATACCGTAGGCTTTTATGTGGTTTAGCTCTGAAAGGGAGCCCCGCTTTATGTAAGGAGCCGTAGGCCTTTTTATTAGTAAAGGGAAGGCCGCAGGGAGGGCCTCTTTTATTAGTAAAGGGAGGCGCCGTGGGCTTTTTTTATAATGGCCCTAGCTTTATAGTAAAGGGATGCCGCCAGAGCAGGGCGCTTTTTATTTAGTAAAGGAGGCGCAGGGCCTTTTGTATTAGTAAGGGAGCAGACTAGGGGCTTTTTATAGTTAAAGGGAGGCCAAGGGCTTTTTGATATTAGTAAAAAGGGAGCCGCCAGGGGGCTTTTATTAGTAAAGGGAGGCGCTAGGTGCTGTTTTTAATTAGTAAAGGGAGGCGCGACAGGGCTTTTTATTAGTTGAAAGGGAGGCCGCCAGGGGCCTTTTTATTAGTAAGGGAGGCAGCTCGGGGCTTTTTAATTAGTTAAAGGAGGCTGCTGCTCATAGAGGCGCCAGGTTTTTATGAAAGGAGCCAGGCTTGTTATAGTAAAGGGAGGCGCCTAAGGGCATTTTTATTAGTAAAGGAGGCGTCAGGGGCTTTTTTAATTAGAAAGGGAGGGCAGCTCAGGGCTTTTATCTGTAAGGGATGCACAGGGGCTTTTATTAATTAGTAAGGGAGGCAGCCAGGGGCTTTTATAGTAACGGAGAGGCAGCACAGGGGCTTTTTTATTAGTAAGGGTAAGGCAACCGGGCTTTTTATAGTAAGATTAGGCAGCCAGGGTCTTTTATCTTAGTAAAAGGGAGGCAGCCGAAGGGGCTTTTTATTAGTAAAGGGGAGGCAGCCAGGGGCTTTTTATAGATAACGGAGGGGCAGCCAGGGGCTTTTATAAGACAAGCCAGTTTATTAAAAGGGAGGCAGCCGAGGGGCTTTTTTATTAGTAAAGGGAGGCGCAGCTATTAAAGGCAGCCGGGGCTTTTATATTATTAGTAAAGGGAGGGAAAGGGCACCGGGGCTTTTTATTAGTAAAGGGAGGCACCAGGGCTTTTATTTAGTAAAGGAGGCAGGCCAGGCGTGTTTTATTGTAAAGGAGGCAGCCAGGGGCTTTTTGATAGTAGCAGGGCTTATAGAAAGGGAGAGCAGCCAGGGGCCTTTTATTAGTAAAGGGAGCAGCAGGGGCTTTTTATTTAGTAAAGGAGGGCAGGCTTTTAGGAGGCAGCCAGGGGCGTTTATAATTAGTTAAAGGGAGGCAGCCAGGGCGTTTTATTATGTATAGGCGAGGCAGCCGGGGCTTTTTTTATTAGTAAAGGGAGGGCAGCCAGGGCTTTTAATTAGTAAAGGGCGGCAAGCAGGGACCTTTTTATTAGTAAAGGGAGGAAGACCAGTGGCCTTTTTATTAGTACAGGGAGGCAGAAGCCAGGGGCATTGTTTATATAGTAAAAGGGAGGCAGCCAGGGCTTTTTATTAGTAAAGGGAGGCAGCACGGGGCTTTATTCAAAGGCAGGTTTATTAGTAAAGGGAGGCACCATGGGCTTTTTATTAGAAAGGGAGGACCAGGGGCTTTTTTTCTTTTTATTATAAAGGGAGGAGCCAGGTGGCTTGTATTATAAACCAGGGTTATTAGTAAAGGGAGGCAGCGAGGGCCTTTTTTATTAGTAAAGGGAGCAGCTAGGCGTTTTTATAGTAAAAGGGGAGGCCTTTTCATGACTGTTGTTTATTGTGCATTTTGTGATATTTTGGTGTGGGTGGTGTGCCCCCGGATGTTCTAAGTATAAAAAGTGTGCCGCGGCTCAAAAAAGGTTGAAAATCACTGGTCTTAAGAACCAGGAATAACAATAAATCTTAATTGTAGACACATTTAATAACTGTTGTACATGTTTATTTTAGCCTGGGACTTAAGCACATTAAGTTACCAAAATCCAGAGGTCTGTTTGTAACTAGGGGTCGTCTGTAAGTCAGGTGTTCTTAAGTAGGGGACTGCTGTATAGCTCTCTCTGTATATGCAGTATTAAGTGTGTTATGTATGAAACCATTTTCTGTTTTTATGTCCACAGTGCGAGGGACTTTGGGTCTCACCGTCATTTTTGCTCTATGGCAGCTGCAGAAGGAAGTAAGGAAGCAGTTTGGTTCCCAAGTATCTTTGTTTCTCTGCCTAATAACAGCCACTCAGTTCCACTTGATGTTTTATTGCACTCGTACCCTCCCTAATATATTTGCCCTTCCCATTGGTAAGTATTCTTTCTGCATTTGATGGTTGTAAAGTTATCTATTTTGAATCCACTTTCTACTGTATTCTTTACTTTGTATGTTTGTGGCACATAAAACCGCCCCAAAATGCGTCCAGCTAAATAAATTTGTAGAATGTAGAAAAGTGGGTAACTTTCTGATCAGCGGTTGTACCAGCGGTTGGACCCTGCTGATCAAAACAAATTTCTTTTTGCTTACTAAAAGGAGCAACAAGGCAACATGGCCCCTGTTCTTGTTACTTAGGGATTGCCAGCAAGTTGGGACCTACCCTTTAACAATGACAGATCAAGGGGGGGATTTATCAAACACTGGCGCATTGTGTGTCAGTGCTTGATGTTAACTTCCCATTTGCTTGCGCATACTATATCCAGTGGTCAGACAGTTCTACCATTCGCCCTGCCTGGTGTGGAAATGCGCTATGACCTGAGGGCAGGTTAGCACTAGCCTTCCACGGCCCGGATCGTCCCACTTCTTGTGGAGGTGGTTTTTAAAGAAATCAACCACTGGGAAAAAAAAGCGCTCCTCTTCATCCAGATTCTGGCACTGTCTGTTGCTAATCTTGATGCGCTGGGATCGCCTGGAAAACAAACCCATGAACCTGATGTCCGGCGCTCAGAGCTGCTAATTATGCACCTCCCTTCACTTGCTGGGTGCGTTTCACATGATACCAGTGTGTCAAGCTTGACAACGGACAGTGCAGGGATCAAGATGAAGAGGACCGGAGGTGAGTATTTGTAGCCTTTGTTTGTTTGTTTTTTTTTTTTTCAGTAGTTAATTTCCTTTAAGGAGAGAGCAAAAAATTCACATTTCCTGATTTCATACCAAGAATTGCAACTTTATCAAGGCTTGTACGTCAGTAGCTTTATGAAAATGTAATCTATGTTTTTATATACAAGTGATTCTAGTTACAAGTTATTATTCCCTAAAAGGTCTAATTTGTTTTTGAAAAAATTTGAAGCAGATTAGAAATAAGTGTGACTTTAGACGCAATAGTACTGCATGGCTGAAAGTAACCTCCTGCGTCGTGCTGTACAAGTATGTTAACCCCTTTACAACCAGGCCTTTTTACTCTCCACTTTAAAAAATCAATAACTTTTATTTTTCCATATAAAGAGCTGTGCGAGGGTATGTTTTCTGTGCAACATGTTGCACTTCATAGTGACTGTATTTAATATTCCATGCCATGTGCTGGGAAGCAGGAAAAAGAATATCAACTGCAGTGAAATTGAAATTAGTGAAAAAACGTATTTGCTCCATTTTATTGTGGGCTTGGTTTTTACAGCTTTCAATGTACACCCCAAATGACATGGCTCCTATATTCTTCAAGTTGATACGATCACAGGGATACTAAATGTACAGTATATTGGTTTTCTATTGTTTTCATAAATGAAAACCTCCTGTACTAAAAAAATTACTTCATTTTGCCATCTTCTGGCGCTAATAACTTTTTCCATACTTCAGTGTATGGAGCTCCTACCATACTGAGAACTGTACGGCCTTTTGATCACTTTTTATTACATTTTTAATGTTGCGATATGCTGAAAAAGTGGCATTTTCAAATTTAGGCGCTATTCTCAATTGCAGGGTTAAATGCTGGAAATAACCGCTATTATTTTTACTGTTTATTTCTATGGATGGTTTTTTTTAGCTTTTTTTTTTTTCAGACCCCCTAGGGTACTTTAACCCTAGGTTGTCTGATCTTACCATACACTGCCATAAAACAGTATAACAGTATACAGGGATTTTCCACATCATCTATTACAATGTGCCAATCGCACATTGTAATTGGCTAAAACAAGATGGCTTCGGGTCTTTGTATGACCCCAGGCTGTTATGGTAACAGATCGTCGATCCCCTGTGTTGTAACAGAGAGCGACAATATTGGCCAATATGACAGCGCCCCTGGCTTTTTGCCACCGCCAGCAAAGCTTGAAGGGTTAACACCAGCTAGCACCAATTGCGGGCGTTTCCAGTGGGTGTTTGCTGCAGTATGTTAGGGGATTCTGACAATTTCCCCCATGGATCGTTATTTACTATTATTTAGGGCTTTCATAGTCACTTCAAAGATGATCAGGTCCCTAAAAATCGAATATTTGACGATTTTTATTTTATATTTATTTTTAAAGACAGGTTGCAGAAGCCCATATTTGCTGCATTGCAAATATGTCTTTCTGCTTTCTCTAAGCAATTGTCTTTACAATATAATTGTGTTTTGTAACTTACCTTGCACCCTGAAAGAATCCTCTGTGTAGTCCCAGGGGTTGGGCTTTGATTTGGATGCATTTCAAAAAACAGGTGACTTGTCTGTGCGGCAGACTGCTCAGTACTCAGCCCCCACCTTTGTGCTCTTGTACAGCTACTCCACCACGGATGTCAGCTCACCAGGCTGTAAGCGCTGTGAAGGAGCAGGAGGGAGGAGCTGTATAGGAGCACAAAGGTGGGGGCTGAGAGCCGAGGCATCTGCAGCACACGTTTTTTGAAATGCATACAAACCAAAGCCCAGCCCCTGGGACTACACAGAGGATTCTTTCAGGGTGCAAAATAAGTAATAACAATTTTATTGTAATGCAAATGCTAGAGAAAGCAGAAAGACATTTGCAATGCAGCTGTAATTGGCTCCTGCAACCTGTCTTTAGTGAAAATAAGGTCCCTGGTAACCCTTTAAAAAAAAAAAAAAGCATGCTAACATAAAGCAGACATTTGATAAATGTTAATTTATTTTTATAGTATAAGTACCTGGAAAGCGGACTTTTTTGTTTTGTTTTTACTTTGAAAATGGAGAATTTTAAAGGAAACCTACAACTTGAAGTGGTAGGAGTAAAATGCATAAACCGAGCACCAGCTCAGGGTGAGCTAGTGCCGGTGCTTACTTTCATTAGTGCCCTAAACGGCTGTATCGCGGTTTAAACACTTTTTATTCTTTAGAGCTTCGGCGCACGTTTTTTTTCTTCGTAAAAGTTATAGATGTCACCCAGGTGTTTCAACTAACTTGAAGTACAATGTGTTATGACAAAATAGTCTCAAAATGACCTGAATATGTCAGTGTGCCAAAGTTCTAACCACTTTTAGTGGTTATAAAAATTGGCTTTGGCAGCAAGGGGTTAATAAGTCAAAAAGAAAATTGGCCATGCACTCCCTGAGAATATTCCTAGCCTTTCAACATACTTTGCAGAAATCGGTTTGTACGTGAGGAGCAACCTCTTTTATGGCCGTTATGTGACTTGTAATCTTCATTTCTCAACAGCTTTCCCCTCTGCAGTCTGTCTGCAAATTTGCAATTCACTCTGAATTGATGGGTGGTGACCTAGCTGCTCTTGTTAGAGCTAAAGTAAGTGGATAAGGGCTTTGTTCTGATAAGACTTGTAATAAAGTTTCCTCTATTCACTAGTACTATTGATTTATGCAAAGTTAATTGAAAAGTTAGGATATTTATTTCACCCTTGGTTCTGGCTTGTAATAAATAATGCCACATACTGCTACATTAAATAATGTAAATTGTATCTTGGTGACCATTTTAACTTGGTTATTACTGGTACTTTGCCATTATATTAAACTGCAAATGCACCAGGACCACTTGATACAGCCATGTGTCAGCAATACAACCATTGTATTTGGGAGGATAGATGACAAAATAGATATTGGTAAATGGTAGTCCCTATAGCAGGCCACTTTCACACATGGTGTATTTGTTGCAGTTTGCAGATGTGTATCCTTCACAAAAATAACTACTGCACAAGAAGTTAATTTATGCAAAAAACAATGTTTTTTTGATAACTGACCATAGAATTTAAAATCCTACTATGATCTGTCTGTCACAGATGTAATATGCTTTGCAGCTGATTACTTTGCCTCCTCTGTCTTGTATATATTAGTACTACTTGCCGTCACATTCTGGATGAAGCAGAAGTCTGGTCCGTTCATTTGGCTTTCAGCCTTGGCCATTATTGTCTTCAGATCTGAGCTATGCATATTGATGGGATTTATGCTGCTGCTGTCTCTGAAGAAGGGAAGCCTCTCATTTCCTACAACTCTCTTACATGCAATTCCAGCTGGAATAACGTGGCTAAGTAAGCTTTATTTTGAGCTTTATAGTCTATGAGTATTTAGCATAATTGGATAGTACAGGCCTTATTCCTCAATCCTACCAGGTGAAAGCGAGATATTTTATTATTTATATAGCATCATTAATTCCATGGTGCTGTACAATTAGTAAGGGGTTCACATACATTTATTTTTGTGTTGATGTTATGTAAGTACAAATACAAAACTACTGTGATCAGGAAACAAATAGGAGGAGGAGGGAGCAGAGGAGTGCACTTATTGTGTATTGTATGCAATTCTGAACTGGAGGGTTTTCATACTATATATGAAGATTTGCAAACTGCCCACAATAGTGCTTCTCATGCATGCTCTTTAAAGGGAAAGTGTTGCCACCAAGGTTGTGTTTTCAGCACTCAAAGCACTGCTATTCCGGTCTACCTTCTTACAATGTCGCCCCATGCTACTCACAAGATAAATCTTCTGCTTTGAGAGGGTAGTGGTGCAGGCAGGAATAGCAGTGCTCAGGGTGCACATGATATGCCCTTGGCGCACCAACTGACTCATTTGCATACAGATTAAAATGGGAATTTCTTAGAAAACTCATCATGGACAGAAATAATAAAGGTTGACTCTAAACCTCTATGTTAATGAGACTCCTGTATGTCACATCACTTAATTCTCAGAAAAGATAACCAGATAACTTTTTCTATTTTTTATTAAGTTTAATTAAAAATTGGCAACACATTCTTTAAAGGAGACGGGCTATCAGAGTGCTGCAGATGTATACTCATTATATTAGTAAAACAAAGGCAAATGCAAGTTTTGATGCTTTTTTTATACTATAATATGAGAAACACATTATCTATGTGTTGTTTTTCCCATTCACAACACTGTTTTATTTTTACTATTGATTTATATCAGGTTTAACCGTTGTGGTGGACTCCTTCTTCTGGAAACGCCTTCTTTGGCCTGAAGGAGAAGTTCTGTGGTATAATACTGTTCAGAATAAAAGTTCAAATTGGGGCGTATCCTTTTCAAAGTGTATATAACTCTAAGTATACAAATGTATGACTAAAATAATGTCTGTATTCATGAGGATTAGGGGATAAATGCAGATTCCTGGGGGTTCTGCTTTCACATATACAGTGCTGCTGCAGACAGCTGTCCCGGAAGTCCCATAGCAATGCTGGTCAAGGAAGCACAATACTTCTCCATATATACAGTATTGAATATTGGAAATGCATCAGAGAGTACACCCAAGAAACTCTGAGTAGTGTGAGTAAAGAGCTTGTGGTCAGAAAGGAAATTTTATACTACATCCGGCTTCTGCCTTTGTGTATGTCTCTCTCAGCTTTTCTTCAGTTCCCCCTTCACACACTATTTACTATTTCTGGGGGCTGCTAAGATTTTTGTGTGGGGGAGGTAGGCAGGTGCATTAATCCTATCCTGCTCATTTATTATACGCTTTCGTTAAGTGCGCCAAGTATAATGGCGCTGCCGGGGCTCTTCTACACCAATTCCAACCTGGCATAGTACTGCGCCATAGCCTGCACCTGAATGGGGGTAAGATGGTGCTCAGGCACGGGACAACTGGCAAATTGGGCCGGGAATTGCAACTAAATAGCGGCTTGTACTGCCACAGACTGACTTGTACATGACTTGTACTGCAGACGTACAAGTCATGATAAATGTGGCCCTATATTCTAGGCAGCTGGTTTGGAAAGCAACATGTTTGCTTAATTAATTCTTGAGCAACCTGTTTTGAAAGAGTGTTAGTTTTTTCTTTTGTTTTTTTTTTTGTTAAGCCCAAGTCACACCAAATCTAATTTTACTTGATGAGGTTGTAAGGATTATGAATTAATATTGCTAATATAACAAACTGATAAAGAGGTTGTTGTTTTTTCAATAATTTAGCAGATATCCTCTTTTATCATTTACTGATTTGAAATGTTTTAGTTTAAGATTTGCACCACTAGCTCTTCCTTAACCGGCTCCCAAGACTTCCCCATTCCTGTGGTATTTCTATTCGGTTGTGCCACGAGCGCTGGCATTTAGCTTACTTTTTCTGCCATTTGGTCTCTTTGATAAAAGGATGCGACTTCTGATTACACCAGTTGTGGCTTTCATATTTTTATACTCCTTCCTTCCTCACAAAGAGCTTCGGTTTATCATTTACACATTTCCTCTACTAAACATAGTGGCGTCTAAAGGATGTTTATATATGTAAGTATAAAGGAAGCTTGCCACATACTGCTTCAAGTCTGCCTAACTACGGTATATATTATGTATTGTAAAATAAACCGCTTAATGCAGCACTTCACTTTACCATTGCAGACTTCAGAATTATCAAAAATCCTGGATATTCAAACTTGGCAGTTTCTTTGTCGTGGCCCATCTTTTAGGGAATGCAACTTATTCTGCTGTTTCGCTTTACCTGTCCCATTTGAATTACCCTGGAGGTACTGCAATTGTGGAATTTCATAAACTGGTTGACCCATCCACAGGTAGTATAACTTCCATTGGTTGCATGTTTGTTCTATTGTTCATGTGGTCATATACTTCAGTTTAGTTGTTTCTAAGCATAAAGACCTTTATATCTTTCAGAAGTATTTGTTCACGTAGACGTGGCAGCTGCTCAAACAGGAGTTTCACGTTTTTTACAGTCTCATTCACATTGGAGGTAGGTTTGAAATGGTGTTTTTTCTTTCTTTGTCCTTGCCCTTCTTTTTACTGTCCATCTTTATTAATTACTTGACGCAATTACGCAATAAATCTGGGAAGGTGCACTGAATATTACTGGGCATACAATGTTTCAGTTTTGAAAGGACGGAATTAAAGAACAGGAAAATTACAGCCTTTTAAACACCATGAAGAGAGCATGTCTCAATTAAAATGCAGATAAATATTTAAAGCATTTTCTAGAGCAGGTGTATCTAAGAACATTGAAATATACAATGTGAAGTCAATAAAAGGTGGTCCCTCGCATCTGAGGTAATAAAAGGAGTAGCCGCATCTGAGGTTACACAAGGCGGCTACTCCACACCCCGGTAGCCTATTTTTCCTCTACTCACCATTTTTCGGCGCGCAGTGCTCGTAGCCCTCGTCCGACGATCCTGGCATCTGCGCATGTGCAGAACAGCAGGCTGCCCCTGGCAGCCCGGCTTCGGAGCAGTGACCGCACAGGCGCGGGCCTGCTGTTCTGCGCATGCGCAGACTGCGATCGTCGGACAAGGGCACGCAGCTACGAGCAGCTGCACGCTGAAGATGGTGAGTAGGAGGGGAAAGAGGCTACGGGGCGTGGAGTACCGCGCTCGGGTAACTCAGATGCGGCTACCACGCCCGTAGCCGCATAATAAAATTAGCATAAACGATTGATAAATGTACCAAAAAATTGCGGGGGGACGTGAGGATTAGCCCTTGAAAAGGGCTATCCTCACGTCCCATTGATCCACCTACCACCCGATCTACCTTTTATAGGTAGATTTGTGGTGGTAGGTTCCCTTTAAAATAAAAACTTAGGGCTGATTCCATATGTCGGAGGTGTCCCCTGAAGAATGTGGATTTTCTTCATGTAGCATTCGGATGTCAGAAATTAAGGGATTATTGGAGTAGGATACTGGACTATATAAAGGGTACTTATAATTTGAGACTTAATTTCTCAGCCCGGGTCTTGCTCCTTAGTCTCATTGACTTGGGGAGAGAAGAGTGCAGGAAAAGGCTGATAGTTCATAAACTCCTTTTTCTGGCTAGATTGATCATTGCTAGGAAATGGGGTAGCGCAGAAATCCCATCCTATGGAGAATTTATGACAGAGGTACAAAAATGTAAAAGCTATGAGAAACTCACTGCAGAAAGAGGCAGATTCATAGACAAATGGAAGAGGGTTTGGTGTGCGGGTATATAAGACAGCAATTCCCTCAATTAAGAGAGAGTAATGTTGTCCGTTTTTTTTTTTCCTTTCTTTCTTATAGTTTTTTTCCTTGGCTCATATGGGTCTGTCTCGATTCCCCCCATCCTCCTTGCAGGGTTGGTGCTGGAGAGGGTGGGAGGGTTGGGGGAGGTATGGGTATTATAAGTTTAGATGTCACTTTAGTTATATGTGCAATAATGTGTAATTTATATGGTATCTTTTTGTATATATGGATCTTGAGGATTGGTATTGTACATGTTAATTAGAATTTTTTCAATTAAAAAAAAAAAAAAGCAGCCCATTAGCTATAGTTAAATCCTGCCTATCAAAGCTGAAGAGGCACATGAACAATAAAGGCAGACACAAGGGTTGTTGAGAAGAGGTCAACATCCTACATTGCATGCCTCCCCGACGCGCATTTCAACTGGTGAAAGGTTCCCCAGGCAAAGACAATGGAGCTGATGCTTTGATTATAATAGGTGCAGTCACACCCATAGGAGGGCTCTAGGACCCCTCCTTCCTGGTATTCGGTCCAGAAACTTTGATAATCTTCTAGGTTCTCAATAGGATGTCATAGGGTCGGGGTTCTGCTCTCATTAGATCTGGATGACATTGATACCACGTATGACCTGTTTTCTATGCTCCCATTCAGAGATTCATATTTCTGTGTACAAGAATGCTAGAACCTAATTAGGTATATGATACCATGGCAATGCCCAAAAATGTATCTGGTCTTGGGCTGAGAGCGATTATAACTCCATTACTGTTCATAACCGACATATTGGTCTGGTACTAGCACTGATGAATATATTGCCACCTCCCACAGGTAAATATTTTCCTATATTTCCATCAAAGGGAGTATTTATTAAAACTGGTGTATTGATTATTTTAATTCCACCCCCACCCCACCCGACAGCAAAAGGCTTTGGTGTCTAAGTTAGGCTTAGAAAATCCAGAGGTGCACTCCGCTAATCAGACCTGTCGAGATTTCAGCTGCAGTATTCACCCATGTTCCAGTAGAGACTGGTAAATAATGTGTGCTGGAGTACTTTAGGAGAATTGTGACATTGTCAGACAAGGCATATTAAATCTCCCCCTAATGTGTCACAAGAAAATTCTCAAAATCATCTTGATATTATGTTAAGGTTATAAACACTTGGAGCGACCCCATGTTAGCTTACGGGCTTTTTCAGGATTATAATTTGTTTTGACAAGTGGTCAAACAAAGAGAAGAAAGTGTCATTACCTGGCTGTATTGGTACCTGGCTTATGGATCAACAACTGAAGTGTTTTGGTCAAAAGTGTGATTTAACATTGTCCTTTTTTTCCCAAACAGATATGACAAAAGAGAGGACCTATTGCAGGAAGAAAAGGCAAATGCTTCTTATACTCATCTCATCATGGAATACAAAGCTTCTGATCTGCAGCACTTCAAAAGAAATCACAGAATATTGAGAGAAATACCTGGATTTGATGGACTAGGCTTCAATGCTACATTTCCACCAGTTTATTTCAAATTCTCGACAAAAATAATAATCTTACAAAGTACTCATATTACATAACTTTTGTGCTGTTTTTAATTATGATTATATCAATTGAGCCCACACAGCATGACTAGGCATTGTTGCCTCCAAAATCCAATCCTGATAGCGGGGGTATAACATCTGTAAGGAAAGCACCGTCAGTTACTTTGGCCGATTTGTTCTTCAACAAACTGTAACTTCAATCAATGAAAAATCTAAAGGCTTCTCTGAAGGAATTAAAATTTTTTATTTTTTTTGAAAGTTTTATAAAGCTGTTAACAGGTGTGATGGGAATTTGATTTAGCCCTAACATTTAATTGAATGTAATATGAACTGCAATGAATGAACGCCATATGTATTATTACTTGCCTTCCCATTCCATCCCCATGTGTAGCAAGCTTCGTTTTCTATAACTTTTGGTAGTACTTCTTAGAAAAATAAGTTTAAAACCTATGCAAATCAGCCATAGTAGAATTTATTCACACCCCGTGGTGGCTGGCACTGCCCTGAGAGCGTTGTAACATCAGACTCTCTTTTCAAACGTCTTGCTGGGTAGCATGTCGGCAGCACAGGGAATGTTTAGATTTTGACATTGCTGCAGTTGATGACCAGTGCAATATTTTGAAAAGGGCGCTGGTGACGTCACTGGCTCTCGCAGCGGTGCCAGCCTCAATAGGTAGGACTAAATTATACTACGGTGAAGCCCGGTGGTGTGGCTAATTTGCATGTGTTCTAAACTTATTTTTCTCAGAAATGCAGCCATGCAAAGTTATAGGAAATGAAGCTTGCTACATGTGAGGATGAGATGGGGAGGTAAGTAATAATCTACCATCAGGTAATCTGATAGTAGATGTCTTTTTATTCAATGACGCAGCCAGTTTATAGCTTAAGGCTTAGTCCCATTTTTTGGATTCTGACTTGCGTCGCTTTATACGGTTATAACTTTTGAACACTGTTACTTATCAAAACGATTCTGAGATTAGTTTTTTTTTTTTTTTTTCTTCACATGCTGTACTTCATTATTGAAATTTGGCTGGTGAGTTTTGCGTTTCAGGCGGTCCCCTACTTAAGAACACCCGACTTACATACGACCCCTAGTTACAAACGGACCTCAGGATATTGGTAATTTATTGTACTTTAGTCCTAGGCTACAAACACATTGTTTACCAACCGAATATTGGTTTTCCATATTTTCAGAATTGACCATTTTGGGGATAAATACAGTTTTGATTGAAATTTTACATATTTAACATCAAAACCCCCTATATAATCAACCCATTTTCAAATCTGCCCCCTCAAACTATCAGAAACAGCTTTTAGGAAGATCATTAACCCCTTGAGATCTGCATGGTAATTGCATCAAAATGGAGATGAAATTTAGAATGGTCAAATTGTGTCGGTTATACATTCATTTAGCCCTAAAATTTACACATTTCCTAAAGATAAAGAGAAAACTCATCTTACAATTTGTTCTGCAATTTCTCCCGAGTACAGAGACCCCCGACATGTGGCCGTTACTTGTTTAATGGGCGCATGGCGAGGTGCAGAAGGGACTTTCCTCATTGGTCCTTTTGTATGCTATAAAATTTTCCTTTTTTTGTTATTGGGGCCATGTAGCAGCTTTTTTTTGCGCAATGAGATGCTTTTTCCGGTGTTACCATTTTGGGGTTGGAATCACCTATTGTTGAAAATATAGGAATATTTTTTTTGAGGGCAGAAGTAGAAAAGCATCAATTCTGTACTGAATTTTTTTTTTTTCACTCTGATCAGACCCCAGAGTTGCCATAGCAACGATCGGAGCCCCCCTGAAAACGGTGTGAGGCATGCGAAATGCTGTAGTCACGCTGACTGCAGCATTTAATGGGTTAAACACCCACGAGCCCACTCCGACCGCGGATGTTACATCGGAGTGTTGGCTATCGGCTTGAGCTGAACCTGCATCAGCGCTGCGTCTGACATATCAGACGCTGAGCGCCAACAGGTTAAATGTGTTACTTGTAGTGAGTTTTTGGATGCAGATTTGCCTGCTTTTATTTACAACAGCATTTTCTTTTTTTCACTCCATTTTTTTTTAACCTCATCTGACGCAATTTCAAGTTAAAATCTGCATGATATTGCAGATTTGATGTGGATTTTCACTCCATAGCCTACAATGTAAAAAGAACAAAGTCATTGAAGGCTGTATTATGCTGTAGATTTTCCACAAGACGTGCAGATACCCTACGCCTCGGTCCACATGGCATAGCAGTAATGTTCAGTAGCAGCATACCCGATCCAAACAAATCATGTTGAAAGGCTTTTCATGAATAGGAACAGATCACAATACCTCCAACCATTGTCTTCCTGTCCATCCTAGGGCTTCTCAGAGTTTGGGGGATTCAACTGTAGGATCCTAGCACGGCTCCCCTGCGGTTCCTGATGGGATCTGTGGCAGTCAGAGCACTCGCCTCCAGGCCTTGCATGACTTCTGGCATGCTGGAAATTGTCATCAGGAGGCCTGCCTTCAGGATTGAAGGCAAAAACTACTACTACAAGCGGAGATGTCCATACTCTGCTGTGGTCTCTCCTTCTTGCTGTTCCTATAATGGTATTACAATTTGGATGTGGGTCATCTTTCTAGTACACATGCTGTGAGTCTTGTGAGTCGGGCAGGGGTTATGTGGCTGTTGTGCATATGTATATTTACACACTATTACACATCATATATACCCCATTCTATCTTGTCTAAAATATTGAGGAAGGAAAAATCCTCCAATACTGCGTCTAACGTTGACCCTGTGATTGAAGAGGTCTGTTCTCCTAAAACAAGGTAGACACCACTAAATATTTCCTCTTCTATGAAAAATTGAGGATATAGTGGAGGAAAAGTCCATTCAAGACAAATTTACAAAAGTCAGTTTTGGTAGCTTCAAGCTCCAGAACCTTTCTAAGATTCAATAACCCAGCCATCTTACCTCCCACAGGAGAAAATTATAAAGAAATTCTGCACAACAAGAGAAGCCATGCAAATGCTGGTCCAACTGACAGCTTGATTATGATGTTGTTGCCTGGTCAGAATCACTGAAGGACTCATCAGACCTGGTTGCTAAAAATGTGGAACAGGAAAATATTGCCCCTAGACAAGAGCGCGAGAATTCAGTGACATTGTCCTGGAATCCGTGGCATCTTATACCAATCCATAGCAATACAAATGGGGATGGGGTCCTGTCTTACCAGGCAGGTACATACAAGGCATCTGGTCTGCAAGAGTGTTGGTACTCCACTCAAAAGGTCAGAGGGCTAAGAGCAATTTGGGAAAATTGGACCTCAACACACATCTCTTACTGGAGTATAATATACAAATCCTATCAGACAACACAGGAACAATAGCCTGAGATGGCAAGGGGGAACAAATCCCTAGCCCTGCAATCACTTTCTCAAAATATACTTTCATGGGCCAAAGAAATTGTGAGGTCTGACAGCCATCCACCTAAATGGCAAAGACGACACTAGCAGATTTCCTGCTATGAATTAAATAAAATCAAAAGGTCTATCTCCAGAGGGTGGAAAGATGGGACAAATCGTCAAAACCTCTTTGCTTTAAGAGACAACCGTAACCTCTCGACCAGGTTTTGGGACATGGACCTAGCATATGCCTTCCTGCTCTGCTGATTGCCAGGGTCCTTCGGAAGTTATTTTCCAGCAAAACTACTCTGATTCGGGTAACCCCATTCTGGCAGAAGAAAATGGGAATTATTCTCACCGTTTATTTGTTTTCCACAAGTCCACCATGATGGCCACAACTGGAGTAGGACCCTTGACCTCTGTAGGGACTAGATGCAGAGAGGTAAAAAGACCCACCCCTGCATCCACACTCTAGTGACTACCAAATAACTACACTTGCCGTTGATGCAACTCCAATTTATTGCATGTTATTTTCACACACATAGAAAATCAGGTAAAAAATAAATAGATAAAAATAAACATTATCTACCACCTCAAGCAGTCTCTAGTAGGGGAGGGAATTATACATGGGCCATCTTGGTGGACTAATGGAAACCAAATTAATGGTGAGAATAATTCCCACTTTACATGCCCCCAACTAGAGATGTACCAAATGAGTATTCTTAGGGAGGGACTACTGCCTGCAAGACCTATTTACCGAAAACTATACTGAATGTCCAACCTATAGTGTGTAGTAACAGTCAAATGAATAGACCAGGTAGTCTTGAGTACTTGAAAATGCACCAAAAAAATGTGCATGAAAAACTGAGATACTGAACAAACTCTACTGAAAACTGATAGAACTCTGATGAAATATGTCAGTTTTTCACTGACCAAACCGTGATCTGCAACACAAGTGTGAAAGAGGCCTTAGGGAGACTTTCATTATAGACTCTCATCATGGCTCTTTTGTATGCTTGGATTTCTCCAAGCCTTCTCGCTGATGTCATTGCTATATGGAAGGTTGATAAAGGTTTTATCATGTGTTAGGGTGATTATCAAGTGTTATCCTTAAAAATAACCTTTCTTTTAGCAATAATAGCAGCTAGAAGGCTTGGAGAAATCCAAGCACTCTCTACAAAAGTGCCATACCTCAAAGTCTACGACGAGTCAACCTAATACTTGATAAAAACTTTATCATCATAGACCTTCAGGCATGGCTCTTTTGTAGAGAGTACATGGATTTCTCCAAGCCTTCTAGCTGTTGTTATTGTTATAGGAAGGTTAATTTTGAGGTTAACTCTATAGATGTTGCACCTCTAGGGGGCCTCAAACGAAGGACCGCAGTAGAGGGTTAGGGACTACGTGACGGTGCACAGTTTGATGTTGTTTATTTAAAGGGCGGCCCATTAGCTCTGGAAGTGGCCTGCCAAAACCTGTGAAATAAACTATGGTCCGCAAAGCGATTTGATATGGACTTGGTGAGCCACAAAAAAGAAAAATCCATATTGTAGAGATTAATGACATAGCTAACTGGGTCTGCCCTCTCTATGGTGGAAACTCCATTGTCAAAAGCAGCTCGTCGATGTCAAACACCCTTTCAGGATCCATCGATGAGACGTGATGAAGAGGGTCGAATGATAATACTGGCCTGGAACAGGAGATCAAACTGTGGGGGCAGAAGTAGTAAGAACAGGATGCCACCTCCCTCAAGGATGAGAACCAGTTCTTTTGTGACCATAACAACAAGATCACGCCTTTCCTATTGGTCATTTCTATTGTCTTGTAACCCTGCGCTATGGACTGGGTGGGGGGGAAGGAAAATGCATAAAAAAGGGGCGCAATTCCATGGTGATGAAAGCATCCCACTGTGAGATGGATGTTGGTCTAAGCGAGAAGCGAAAAAAAACATGTTAATTGGAGTTGGTGCGAGAAGCAATTGAGGTATATATTGGGACCCACCTATGTATTCAACAAAAATACGGTCATTAGACACATTTGTCCTGGTTGATAACTTTATGTTGAGGTAGGCCACGGTCCTGAAGAAGATGACATCCCGTGTTGTTCGACTGGCATGCGTCTGTTAAAGGAGCAAACCATATTATCCATCGATGCCACAAGGCACACTTTGCCCAAATTTGTTTGTTGTCCCACCAGTTTAAGAAGGACCTTTTGAACCAACGACCGCGAAAGCTCACCTTTTTGATTTAGAGTGAAGTGGTGTGCAAGGTTAACATAGACTCTAGACTCAATTGTATGAAATGAATGCATGCATATCAGGCCTAAAAAGACCTGGACTTTTAGAGAGCAGTGTGAGCTCTTCTGGAAGATAATAGTTGTCAACTCATATGGACATCTTTGACCAATGGAAACAAAGGGACATTGTTGCAGACTGAGTCTACAGACACCCCTGGGTGTATCAAGGTAGTTGCAGAGTTAAATTGTGCATATGTTCCTTGGAACAGACACATTTAAACAGGGGAGGTTAACTTAATTGCACATAATACATTGTTTTTTATCACAAAACAGGGGGGAACTAATGTCCCTGTTAAAGTCATAAGATGTGAGGGTCTGAGATGGCGCCGTTGTTGTTAGGATAAAGTTTTGGGGAGGAAGACGGTAAATTCTAGACTGTAAACATCTTGTAATATGATAGGATCCATGGGTTCCGATGTGATCTGTGACCACTGATGATAAAATTTTAAGTCTTTCTCCCACTCAGCGTCATTGCTTTCTGAAGGATTGAACAGATTACTTGAGCTAAGCGTGAAATCCTCTTACTTACAGTTTTGGGGTAGCTCCATCTACACTGTTTACCTTGCCTTTACAGAAACCTTTTTGATTTAGAGTCACAAAAAGACCTCTTTCTTCGAGTGACCCCAGACGAAGGGCAGCGTGCCGAACGCGCCATGGGAGGTGTCAGTCATCGGTAGGGGCAGGCGGGGTTGCGGTGTGACGGTATGCACTAAGTGATCTTGTAATTGCACATATAGAAAGAGGTTAAGAATGTCTTTTCCTCTCTAGCTGGAACATTGATGATTGACACTTAACCCCTTAAGGACGCGCCATTTTGTAGCTTAGGCTCAGCCCCATTTTCTTTGGATGATTGTCTGACTTGCTTTTCCATTGAACTGGTTATAACTTTTGAAAACTGTTACTTTATCAATCATTCGAGATTGTTTTTTTCTCCCACATGTTGCGGCTTCATCTTTAGGTAAAGTGCTGATAAGTTTTGCGTTATTTACCAACAAAAAAAAAAAATATGATTTTTTTTGCAAAAAATTTGCCATTTGAAATTCAAAATCATTGCGTTTAAGGGCCGATAGATTTGCCACCTAATTAAGATTGCTGGATAACATTCCCATTTGTCGTACTTTGACATTTTCATAATTTTTGAATGCACGCGGCTTCAACTCTAAAATCGAATTAGCGATTCTTACCACATTTTCAGAATTGACCATTTGTTGGGGATATAAATACAACGTTTTGCATGCAATTTACGATTCAAGGCATCAAAATAACCCCCTATATAACCAACGTTTAAATCTGCAACCCCTCAAAAACATCAGAAACGATTTTTGGAAGTACGTTTAACCCCTTGAAGATCTTCAGATTGTAATTGAATCCAAATGGTCAGAATTGCAAATTGTGCCCTTCTAGACTTCATTAAACGCCCTAAAAAGCTTTACACATTTCCAACAGAGTAAAAAGAGCAAAACCCCATAAAATTTGTTCTGCCATTCTCCCCAAGTAACAGTGACCCCCCACTGTGGCTAACTTGTTTTTCTTGACGGCACCAGTCAAGCGCAAGGAGGAAGGAGCGCCCTGCAGCCTGCCAGTGATTTTAGGTTTCTCCTTTGACTGCTCCTTTTGTAGGCTAACAAAAACTTTTTTTTGTTATTGGGCATGGACGGCATTTTTTTTGCAATGTCTAAAGATGCTTTTTCTTCCGTTTCTTCTTCAATTTTGGGGTGTGTGCACCTATTGTTGGAAATTTAGGAATGTTTTTGCAGGGAGGAGTAAAAAGCAAAATTCCTGTACTGGATTTTTGACGTTTTTTTTTTCCGTTGTTCGCCGTGTTAGGCCTAATAATCATGTTCTACTCTTATTCTCTGGGTCGATACGATTACGGGGGGATAGGAACTTTAATATATTTTCTTACGTGTTTTAATAAATTTGTCAATAAAACCGTTCAATGTGGGGAAAATCTATCATTTTGTATGCCGTCTTCCAATGGCATAACATTTTTTCCTTTTTTGGCTACGAGCTTGGTTGAAGTTTTCTGCGGGACGGACAGTTGTACTTTTCACCAGTACGCATTCTGGAGTACATGATGTTTTTTTGATCACTTTTATTGCATTTTTTGTAAGGTTGATAGGTAAAAATGATCATTTTTGGTGAGTTTCTTAACATTTTTTTTTAATGGCGTTCATTGTACGGGTTAATAATGAATTACTTTTATTCTACGGATTGTTACGGACACGTGAACTATACATGTGGGGTTTTTGTTATGATTTAGACTTTTTTGGGGTTATAAGTCTCTTTATATGTTATGAGGCTTAGGGCTTTTTATCGATTTATTACTTTATTTTTTATTGAATAACATTTTTTTTGTACTTTGTCACTTTTACCCATGGTACATGAACAAGCGATCATCTGATTGCTTGTTCATGATAATACTCTCAATACTGATGTATTGCAGGGTATTAGCAGTCTGTCCATGCCTATGCACGTCACAGACGCAGACGCCACCTTACCGGCAGTTCTGCAAGCATCTCTGGGTCCGATCCCGATGCGGCGCGGCGCCCCTGAAAAGTTTCAGGGGGCTGATCGTGGGGAAAGCCCCCCAGAGGC
Source organism: Engystomops pustulosus (assembly GCA_019512145.1). Classification (NCBI taxonomy): domain Eukaryota; kingdom Metazoa; phylum Chordata; class Amphibia; order Anura; family Leptodactylidae; genus Engystomops; species Engystomops pustulosus. The sequence goes on along the minus strand of CM033644.1, from coordinate 110,011,438 downwards.
ATGTTAGATGCCCGCGGGGTCGACGATGGAGCCCTCTCACCACTCAGCTCCCCCGCCCCCTGCCGTTCACAGCCGGTACCCCCCAGCCCCCACCCCAGTTTGCCCCACCAATTGCCGGTTCAGCATCATCTCAGCGGAGGATATTTCCACTGCTGAGCGCTGTCACTGCACTAAGCCATTTATTATCTGTGATTTCTTTGCTTCCCATATAAGTGATTGTTACTTAGTATTATCATAACCAGTGTATACTGCAAATATTATGTGATTTACTAGCATGGGACATTTGGTGTTACCGACATGTTGTTAGAGAGATACTACTAACACCACATGAGGTATTCTGCGATTGTAAATTCTGTTTTTTCTGTAAGCCCATGTTGTTGTGTGTCCCTGCCGTACAGCATATTTGTCCAAACTCCTTTCTGTGTTGAATTTTTTAACATGATAAAGTTTTGTTCTTTGATAAAAACTGTGGTTGAAGTCTGGCTTTTTTAAGTAGGATGTATATTTAAGTGCCAGTGTAGATTGTGTGATATTATGGAGAAATACTTTATGCAATGGCAATAATTGTATGCAGACATTTAAAATTTGCCCTCCATATCAAGGTTGTTCCAATTGTTTTGATATATTGAGGGTGTCCCTGACTGCTTGCAAAAGAGGTTCTAAATCCTCAGAGGCAAGCAGGTATCTGGATTCCGAAGACTGATGAAGATAGATGAAGACTGATCCAGGTCCAGAGACACTCTACAGGTGGCTCCTTTGGAGCCTTCTTCGGAGAAGGACTCAACTATCCTTTGTTTTTTTTTCTGGGGTGGTTCCTGTGGAATGAAGGCAGCTATCAGTGGTAGATTGTACCGCAGCTGAGCTGGCATTGGGCATCACAGAGTTTCGGTGGTAGAGTTGAAGCAGCATCATCTCAGAGCGCTAACTGCTGCCACCTGCACTGTAAGTGGTTAACCTGTCAACAGGGCACTTTGGAAACCATTGTGTGGTACTCTTATTTTGCAATTTGATGCTGCACCAGGATTGTTGTTCTATTATGTGCTCATCATTGACTGAACTTTCCTAGACATAATTTCATGAGAGTTATTTTATGTCCTAACTGTGCCTCAGTTTCATTTCTAAGATGTGGGGAGCGTGAAAAACATCCACCTGGGTCCTGATCTGTCCTAGGACCCTGGGATGGAGAGATACACAGGATCACTGGTGGAAAAATAATAGAAGCCAAATTACTTGAGTCATGATGGGCAAATATGAATCTTCTCTGCTCATGTGCATCTGACTTTTTTTTTAAAATAGGTAAACAGTTGTATTTCACATACAGAGGGAATTATATAAAGTACATTTCATACAATACCTGATGGTGCCATTAGTTTAAGGGGGGAATTTTCATTATTAGTTTTCCTACACTAGCAGACAAACGGAGAGGATTTAAACCTAAATTAACAACTTTTAGGAAGTTCTACTTTTCTTAATCTGTGTAGCACATCTGTGTTCATATTCTGAATTTGAAGATAATGAAATGAAAAATCACAAATTTGGTGTAAATTGACAGATGAGACATATTGAGGGGGAGGGGGGAGACAACTTACAACTCAGTGACGCATCCCTCCCAATTATTACAGTAGGGGCAAACCCTTTTAATAATAATAACCCTGCTACAAACAGAAAAAGTAAAAATAAGCAAATGGCCATTTCCATTTGGAATCTACCAAGAAGATCAAGTATTGTACACCACGAACACTAACAGGCTGTTGCGTTCCCCCTCGGCAGATCTGCTCTTCTTTTGCACTTGTTTTTACAAAAGAAAACCATTGAACTTATGCAAATGAGACTGAGGGGCTCTGGGCTCCATACATGGAGATGGTGTACAAACCCTTGATCCTGGTGGTAGATTTCCTTAAATAATTTCACCATCATATTTGCTATATGGTACAGACAGTCCCCAGTTAAAGATAGGTTTGTTCTTCTACCACCAAAAAGGATTGTAAACCACAATCACATTGACATGTAGGTATGTGCCCCCTCTGACAGGATCCACTTTTCTTTAACCCCTTAAGGATGCAGGTTATTTTTTTTCTCATTTCTTGCTCTCCCCGTTCAAAAATCCATAACTTTTTCATTTTTCTGTGTAGAGAACCGTGTGAGGGCTTATTTTGTGCATAACAAATTTTACTTGTCAGTCACATTATTTATTATTCCATGCCCTGTACTGGGAAGCTGGAAAAAAATTCCAAATGTGGAAGAATTGGAAAAAATATGTTCACGTTGTTGTGAGTTTTTACAACTTTCACCATGGACTCGAAATAACACCTCTGCTTTATTCTTTGGTTCGTTATGATAATGTGATAGGTTTTATTGTGTTTTGACACATTTTCAAAAGTAAACAGATTGTGTACAAAAAGTTATTTCACCATCTCCTGACACTTAACTTTTTCATACTTGTAAGGTGTCATTTTTTGCAAAATGAGTAGATGTTTTCATTGCTACCATTTTGAGATCTGTGCGACATTTTGGTCAATTTTTCTATGATGTAAAATGGTGTAAAAGTAGCATTTCGGATATTTGGGCTCTATTTTTCGTTATGTGGTTAACCGCCAACAATAACCATTTATAAACGATACCTATTATGTCTCTGATTTTTACTGTTTATTACATTTTATATCAGTTCTAGGGAGGGGGCAATTTGAAATTCTAGGTTTCTTTTTTTTTAATTATTTTTTAGACCCTGCTCTGATGGTTCCTACCATATACTGCAATACTACTGTATTGCAGTACAGACAGCCCTGGGTTACGTACAAGGTAGTTCCATAGGTTTGTTTTAAGTTGAATTTTTATTTTAGTAGGAATTGTATATTTTATAATTGCAGTTCCAGACAAAACTTACTTTTTTTTTTTGCCCCAGACAATTGGAGTTCCTAAATTATTTGACCAAGGATGATCAATAAAGCTTCATTACAGACATTTTACAGCTGATCATTGCAGCCTGGGACTTAAGTAAAACATTCAGAGAGCTTCACCAGATGTAAGTAGGGGGACACCTGTATATGGACTTTATGCACTGGCTCATTGTAACGAATCTTCAGAAACCAGACAGCCTCGGGTCTGACGAAGACCCCAAGACTGTCATGGCAACCGATCACCGGCATAGAAAGGGTTTATAGCCGCGATTGGTGCTAGCACCGATTGCGGTTATTAGAGGTGGGGGTTTGCTGCAATATGCAACCAACCCCCACCTGTGTATAAAGAGGGCTAAGCCCATGAGCACTCTTCATACACCACCCGCACCTCTGCGCCGTACAGCTACAGTGCAGAGCTTCAAGGGGTTAAGATCCTTGTTTAAATATTTAAAAAAAAAAATGCAAATGAGTGGCTCCAGGCTCTATTAAACCCTAAAGAGACCAGACCCCCTCAGGCACATTTGTAGTTTTTAAAAATGTATTTTTAAACCAATGAACAAGAGAAGAGGGGCACACACCAGCATGCTGATTTCCTGGGGGCAGATTTCCTTTAAGTTGAATTTATATGCAAGTCAAACTGGTATATTTTATGTATAGCTCCAGACAAAATGCCTTTTTTTTTGTCCCAGGAACAATTGGAATTTCTAAATTATATTCTATCAAGGCCACAAGGATTATCACTAAAACTTTATTACAGACACCTTACTGCTGATCATTGTAGCCTAAAAGAAAACCATTCAGAGAGCTTCAGGACATCCAGGATCAGGCACCTCCCCATTTCTAACTCAATAACTCGTTTACCGGAGCGGCTGCTTTGACAGGTATTTAACTGGGGATTGTGTTGCACGTGATTGGATTGTGGCGCAATTGCGCTGGTTTTCATGCAACAGAAATCGGGGGGGTGGGCCATCGGACGATCCGACTGATTCAGACTGAGCGTGGGATTTAATATTCAAATTGTGTCGCAACCAATGCACTTACAGACACCGGGAAGAAGAAGGTGAACTCCGGTGGACCTGAGCGGGGAAGAGACAGATGCAGGATATCGGGTGTACAATCCTTTTGAATTGCGGCAGAGTGCATTGGAGTCGAACAACACATGGCAGGGAACACACCCTGCCCTGCCCCCAGTCACTTAGCCCACGACCGCCAATGCCAACAGAACTCTTAAAGGGGACGAGCCAGTTCACCCCTATCTGGCCCCAAACTGCCTGCAGTGCCTAGCCCAATGGCTATATGCCTACGGGCTGTCAAGATGTACCATAAGGATGGATCAAGGATAAGATGTCAGCTGCCTTGAAGTCCATCTTCAGTAGCAGCTCAACCACAGGTGCCCGAGGGGGACACATATCACTGCCACGCCACCGAAAACGGACCACATTCCTATGGTTAGCACCCAAATCAGTGGTCAGGAGAGACCATGAAGGCTCCCTGACTATTTTCTCTTGAAAGGCAGACAGGCCATGCCTCTCTATCCAAAACAATAAATCAACCTCCTGCCCCGCTACATTGATCGTCGTTTCACCCTTTGTAAGGCCTGCAGGAGGCACCGTTGCAAATACCCATTGCCAGAACCCAGAGACTAACCCAGCCGCTTATCTTCAACTGCATCTGAACTTGGATCATCCCCAACACCAAGGGCCGGATTTAGGGTGGTGGAGGCCCCTGGGCGCAAACTGGTGGGGGCCCTTTTAACAATGTTTTTGGGGGGGGGCGTGGCTAAGCGGCCGACGAGAGCAGTCGCATGTAAGAGCAGCTCCGCACTTACCCAGCGTTACTTACCTAATCCTGCAGACATCCTGCTGTCAAGATTCCGGGCAACAAGGTCAAACGTGGCTCCGGCCTTGGCCAGCGGAGAATGAGCAAAGCCAGAGCCTCCGGGGCCGCTGCAAAACTCCGGGAATATGCATGGCGTGGCTCACAAGATGGCGCCGGCCCTTCAGAACCAGCGACTCCCGCCATTCCTCCCGCACCTGGTGATCAGGATCAGGATTTCGAATCTGATTTAGAAGACGCCGACCTCACCCTCAAGGAGGTTTCTAGCCAACTGCTGACGGCTATACAGACCTCCACCACGTCCCTCACCTCTAAGATAGACGAGGTAAGAGTGGATGTAGGCCTGATTCGGCAGGACCTGCAGAGACTCAGAGATCGGGTTAAGGAAACCGAGACCCGCATATCGCAGGTGGAGGATCTGACAGCCCCTATGCCGGAACGCCTGCAGTCTCTGGAGAAGGCGGCGGCCCTTTGGGCCCTCAAGTCGGATGACGTAGAGAACCGTCTTAGACGCAATAATGTGCGTATATTGGGCCTACCTGAAAGGTCAGAAGGGAACGACCCAGTCGCCTTCATAGAAAAGTGGTTCAAAGATGTCATACCTACTGTCAACACTGTCTCCAGCCTACGCGGTCGAGCGAGCCCATCGCGTTCCCGCTAAACCACCGCCTCCGGGTGCGAGACCTCGGCCTTTCTTGGTTCGCCTGATGTGCAGTAAGGATCGAGATGCCATCTTACAGGCCTCAAGACGCATGGGGTCCATCTCATACCAAAGTGTGGACATTTCCCTGTTTCCAGATTTCTCTGCAGCGCTGCAGAAGACCAGAGCATCCTTCCTAGGAGTCAAGAAAAGGTTGCGGGAACAACAAGTGGCGTACTCCATGCTATTTCCAGCACGACTACGTGTGGTGTATGAAGACCGCACCATTTTCTTTGAGACGCCACAAGAAGCGGACGACTGGCTTAACACCAGGAGAAGGCCTCCTCGGCGCTGAAACCTCCGCTGGCGCCTGGGACTCAGTTCTCTAAAGGGACTGGTGTGATAAGTACCCAACATCTGTGAATTCTTTTGTTTTTCGGTCCTGATCCCATACTCTGTTTAGCAGAAGGTCTTCTGCCATTACATATATATATGTTACTAGTAGGCCAAATGGCCATAGAGGCGCACGAATTAGTCTATGCCATCCATAGTTTGCCCCGGATGACAGCCGTTATCCGAGCGCTGGGTGTTCGGCGCACAGGTCTGTAGTTTTCCACCAAACTTACACAGACCTCCCCCGTTTCATTACTTGTTCTATTGGGTGGTCTCCCCCCGGGGCTCTCGCCATTGTCTCCGGAGTGACGGGAGGCACGGCGGGTGCGTCGAGGTGCACACGACCCACAGATCTGGTCTGTCCCCGATGTGTACTGGACAGACCTAGTATATATAAATACCTTGTATTTTACCTGTTTTGTTTTGTGGTAGTTAGTTAGTTAGTTAATTGGTAACACTCAAATGGCTTTGTCTGTATTAACGTGGAACGTCAGGGGTATGAGAGACACCCGCAAACGCAATATAATATTTTCTTTCATAAGAGCTCAGAACCCTCATTTAATATGCCTGCTGGAAACTCATATAGCCACCGGCCAATCTACTAGAATAGACCGCCCCTGGGTCCAGTGGTCAGCACATGCGATGCTATCAACGCATTCAAGAGGGGTGTCTCTACTGGTTCACAGAATGGTTAGGTGGGAGGTGGGCTCTGTATTAGTAGACCCGGAAGGGAGATACGTGTTTACCCAAGCCTGGATAAACTGTGTGTCATATGTCATCCTGTGCTTATATATCCCCCCCTCTTCAGGCTTATCGCTTCTATATGAGGCTGCTCGATTTGCTTCTAACTACCCTGGAGCCATGACCATTTGTATGGGGGACTGGAATACCACATTAGACCCATCTGTAGATAGATTACATGGACCAAACTTCACCACACAGAGTAATCGCCCCACACCACTGGCCAGATTTCTCGGTGAGATGGGATGGTCGGATCTCTGGCGAACTAGTCACCCAGAGACTAAAGAATTTACATGTTACACCCCGGGAAGGGAAGCTTTGTCTCGTATAGATTATATCTGTGGAAACGATAAGGCATGTTTGGCACTGATATCAGTGGGGCATCTCCCCCGTGGTCCCTCGGATCACTCACCAATACTTGCAATATTTCATCTTCCAGACCAACCAATAGGGGGTGCTAAGCGCAAAATACACCCGTTTTGGTTAGGTGTGATAGGCGACCAGGATCGCACTCCTGCGCTACTAAACGATTATATTTTGTATAATAGTCCTAACAATGATTATAGTTATTATTGGGATGCACTCAAGTCATATTTGAGAGGTTGCCTGCAGTCTGCCATCTCGCATATTAAACGCTCAACGGCCAGGGAGGAGGAGGCGTTGGCACAGAGTTGTAGCAGCTTGGAGGCAACATTTGTAGCTTCCCCCACTGAAGGAAACAGAAGGGCATGGCTCCACCAGGGGAGACTCTACTTAAACTGTCTTTATGAGAAAAGTAAGAGGCGTTTATTTTTTATCCAGAAAAGATATTACGAGCTGGGTAACCAATCCAGTAGCCTTCTAGCACACTTAATACATCGCAACACGGCCTCCCCAGCTATTCTTAAAATAATGAATGAAACAGGTACGGTGGTAAATACGACCAGAGACATTCTTTCAGCTTTCTTGTCATTCTATAAAGACTTATACAGCTCCAAGGTAAATAGGACCCCACATCAAATAGATGATTACTTAGCTAATACTTCCTGTAAGACGTTGGATGCTGCGCAGAGGGACTCATTAGATGCCCCGATAAGTTTAGAGGAGCTACAGGAAGCCCTTTCCAGTATGTCTAAGGGTAAGGCCTTAGGGCCTGATGGCCTTCCTTTGGAGGCAGTAATAAAATACCAGGAATCACTACTCCCGGCCCTGCTCCAGGTTCTTAATGATTCATTTAAGGTGGGCAGCCTGCCGCCATCCTTTTATGAAGCGATCATAGTCATATTGCTCAAGCCAGATAAGGACCCCATGGACTGCGGATCGTATCGCCCTATCTCACTGCTCAACGCAGATTATAAAATTCTTACCAAGGTACTAGCTAACCGGTTGAACCGGGTAGTGACATCAGTAGTCCATGGGGATCAGACCGGATTTATTCCTGGGCGATGCACCACAGATAACCTCCGAAGAGTGCAGACCATGCTACAGATAGGTGTCGAAAACGGAGAGGATTGGGCCTTGGCCTCGCTGGACGCGGCCAAGGCCTTTGACTCCATTGAGTGGCCATTTCTGCAAGGGGTCCTCCGGGCAATGGGCTTCGGCCCAGTCTTTCAGAAGTGGGTCTCCATTTTGTACAAAGCTCCCAAAGCCTGTATATCTCTGAACGGGACCTGCTCCGATCAATTCCATCTAGCAAGGGGCACACGCCAGGGGTGTCCGCTGTCACCGCTTCTTTTTGCGCTGGCAGTGGAGCCACTGGCGGTGATGATCCGGAACGACCAGATATATAGGGGCATCACATACAAGTCCCGAGAGGAAAGGCTGGGGCTATATGCAGACGACCTCCTCCTCTTTTTGTCTGACCCCGAACAGTCCCTCAATAGGGCAGTGGATCTTATAGACGAGTTTGGAAGTTACTCTGGCTTAACCATAAATTGGACTAAATCCTGTGTTATGTACCTACAAGATAGACCGATTATGGGCCTTTCAGTTGCTGGTCAGGTACTGGAAAGGGTGCCTACCTTCAAATACTTGGGGATCCACATATCTAGGTCACCATCAGAGATGCTAGCTAAGAATATTTGGCCCTTGATCGCCCATTTCAAATCCAAATTTGAAATTTGGTCCAAACTTCCTCTTTCAGTGGCAGGGCGTATAAACCTCATAAAGATGGTCGTGCAGCCTAAATGTTTATACATGTCTACTAATGTCTTTGTTCCCATCCCCAAAGCCTTTTTTAAAGACTTGGATTCCATGCTCATTCCCTTCATTTGGGGAGCAGGTCGGTCCAAATTGAAATTGTCCAGCCTACAGCGCCCAAAATCCATGGCAGGGATGGCCTTACCAGACATTTACCTGTATTTTCTAGCGGGGCAATTAAAGCACTTGGGACCCTGGGTGGAAGACGTGATTCCTAGTTCATCAGATTCACACCTAGCAACATACCTCGATTTAGAACAGCTTTGGCACCTTCTACATGCCCCATGCTGGACAGGTAAAAAGCTCCTTCCGATACATAAAGTGGCTAGACTCGCATGGCGGGAGGGTAGACGTCTTACCAGCTACAAAGACATCCCCCTGGAAACACCTCTCTGGGGAAACCCTAGTCTATCTCATTTTTCTTCAAAGCAAAGCTCGATTTTTTGGAGCTCTCACAGGGTACATAGGATATCTGATGTTATGCAGGACAACGCTTTTATGTCATTTGAACTATTTTCCACTAAATACCAACTACATAAACACGATTTATACCGTTACTTCCAGCTTAGGCATGCCTTTCAGTCCCAATTTCCAGCAGCTGCTAACCATATTTTCTCATCTTGTCCTTTGATAGGGGTGGTGAGGTCCCAGGGACCAGCGGGTTTGATTTCCACGATTTACTCATTTCTTATTCAGGCTAAAGCCGATGCCAATCAGAGCAAGGCACTTTTAGATTGGAAGATTTTGATTCCTACCTTAAGCGAGGAGGACTTCGCGGACCTACTCGAGTCACACCGCTTCGTTTCCCCCTCCATTAATAACAAACTTATTCAACTTTATATAATTCACCAATGCTACCTCACTCCGATACGGTTGTACAAGATGGGCCGCATCACAGCCCCAAGCTGCCATAGGTGTAACCATTCACCTGCCAACTTTTGGCACATGATTTGGGCGTGCCCATTTCTACAGACCTTTTGGAAGGAGATAATTGACACCTTGATAGATATAGTCGAGACACCGATTGACATTTCCCCGACTATATGTTTATTCGGGCTCCTAGACGAAGAGCAATGGCCCCATCACACTAGAATTTTCCTTCGAGAGGCATTGTTTATGGCCCGTAAGGCAGTGGCGCTCCGTTGGATGGACCCTCGTCCACCCAGATGTTCTCGTTGGAAAGCATTGATCAATAACATAATACCATATGAGAAAATAGTATTCCTGCATAGGAATCGCCCTGAGAAATTTACTAAAGTATGGGGGAAATGGTGTGACTCGCCCCTTACTATGTATTCCACCTCTGCTATGTCCTCCTCGCTCGAGGCCTTAGCTTGCCCTTGATCGAGGAGCAAGCTTCATACATATTGAGCTATGGAACCAATGCTATGTATACAATCTTACATATTGCTCCCCTGATGTTCCTCCTATGTTCTGACTTATCGCGTAGCCATATGTTTCAGGTACAATTCGTCAAATGAGTGTATGCCAATACTTGTGTTTGGTTGTTCTTGTATATTTTATATGGTTGCGTTTATTGAATTTGTGCATATCAGTGCTTTTTGTGCCATTATATCATTTCACACCAACATGGTGCCTTTAATAATGATGATATTGCACTGAGAATAATGTCTATGTATGACTACTTGTTTTTATTATTCAATAAATGAGTTTAAAAAAAACAAAGTCAAGCAAAGTTTTCACTAAATTCTCCTTCTTAAGGTTAAAAAAAAAAAAAATTAAACAAATATAGAAAGGGAATAAAATGCTGTAATTGCAAAACTGCCATCAGGAATTAGACCAAAATGCTGTAAATAATGGTTTAATTTCAGAAACATCTGTTGACCATTTATAAATACACTAATACGTTGATGTAAAAAATTAGGACTGACTTCAGTACATCAAAACAAAAATTACAATTAAAATGTAATATAATATACAGCAACAACCTGGAAATAATACAGAAAAAACAGGACCAGTGAGACTTATTTCCAAGCAAAGAATCACTCATTTTAGATTTGTAGATTTTAAGTGGAAAAGTAGCTTTAAAAAATAAAACTGAATTGATTTATTACCCATATGTACAACAGCAAAATTTACATCATTGATGGAAAAAAAAAAATATCAGAATAAAATATGTATGAGGAGTGTCTTGGGTGCTTGATATGATTTGTGTGCAGAACCTCTCTGCAGGTTAGCCAGTGGCACAGCATTAAAAAGTTAGTCCACAAAAATTCATTAAAAACCCAACACCTAATATTAAATAGTTAAAAAATTCCCAATAGTTGAAAGTGAATATCAAACTGTCTCATATCCTACACAGTGTGTTCCACAAATTGTTGCCATTTTCACATTGACATTTGTGTAACAGACTAAATGCACAAGAGACTAAAAAGACAGAAAATTGTAAACATTGTTTCTCTATTACAAACCAGACTGACATGGCTGATGTAAAGGAGCCTTAGGAACCATATGTAAGGTCATCCCAGTCTTATAGAAGTCTTCTAATCTACAAAACCGCTGCTATAGACTACAATAAATTAGCACCTATGATGGAAACAAAACCTGATATATAAATGCCGCTTTTTTATCCATGACACACAAAAAAAAAAACACTACTAAAAGAACCATGGCTAAAATACAGTACCTCTGAATTTTGTACATTAAGTAAAACTACAGAATAAAATTGTTTACATCTTTTCTCCCTGGCCTATAACAAAAGTATTCACTTTTTTTTACACATGTATTTACAGTTTCGAAGACAAAACAGAACTTCCTGGATATGACAAGATATCTGTAGAACAATAGAAAATAAAACATACTGCCTGAATAACTGAGTAAGGACCGAGTAAGGCACATGAAGACAAGATTTAAAGCAAAACATTGTGACACAATAGTAAACTACTGTCACATCTTAAAATGTCATACATGGCCCCAATGGGAGCAATTTATCACACCTATATTCGATAGAAAACATGAATGTTCACCTGACTATCTTCAATACTGGAAGTAAATCAGAGGGAGATTAACTTTTAAAAATATTAGCTGCTCAAAGTGTTCCATCATTAACCTGGACTGATTGAAACTGCCACATTCGTTTGAGGTGTTAAAGAGTTTCTCTGAAGGAATAACGCTTGGTGGACAGCCAAGAAAGCGCACTGCCAATTTGGACAAAACCGGCCAAGATGATTTCTTTAAGTTCCAATACGTAAGGGGATCACAGTTATGCTCTAGCACTTCTTCCTCCAGGTAAGCCAGCACAATGTCTTCAGGTAATTTCTCTTTTAAACTCTTAGACTTTTTTATATTGGCCATAAGTGACCAGATGTTGTCGTCCTTACGGTTGGGTGGTGAATGCTTGTTACACCCATTAACAACAGGTGCATCATCTGAGGTAGAATTTAAGATTTCCAGTTCCCTGATTAATCCAAGTTTATATTCCTCAGCTTCTTCTTCTGCAAACAAAGATGCTTTGTACCGAGGGTCCAAAAGTGTGGCAAAAATGTATCTGGGATCATGAAGAGTTGATGACAAACGACAAACCATAGCCTCTTTCAGAGACTTGAGCATTGTATCTATGCCCATTGTTTCCTCAAAGAGCATTTCAATCTTCCGGTTTAGAATGTGGATCATGGGAATTACCTGACTTAAAGTAGCTGTATGCATGCTCATTTCTTTACTGGCCGCCTCAAAAGGCTTCAAAGCATGGCAAACAGACTGGATTACCTCCCATTGATCACAACTTATCAACTCCCTGAAGTTGCACTCAATTGACAGCTCATCAATGGCTCTTTTTTGCTCAATTAAACGTTCTAACATATGAAATGATGTATTCCACTTTGAAGGGACATCTTGAATTAATGGATGTTGAGGCAATTCATATTCCTTTTGCAATTCTGCCAGTTTCTCCTTCGCCTTTGTTGATCTGTGAACACGTTCACAAATTTTCCGAGAAATGCTTAGAAGGTTTTGGACCATTCTTTGACTCTTAATAGCTTCATTTACAATTAAGTCGACCGTGTGCCCAAAACATTCAACACTTGAATGGTCACTTTCATTTAGGGTTTTTCCTATGCTATGATTATCTGTTACAGTGATGCCTATTTGAAGGCCAAATGAGGTTATCCAAGACTCCCACAAGTATTCGAGATGTTTTTGAACACTCAACCCATTGTAATCACAATCTATCTGGGAGACATGCAGAAGTGCGGAACAGTGGTAATCCTCGCTGTGTGGCTTGAACGAAGAATCAAAAGTTACCCAGTGAGCAGTAAGTGTTAAGTATTCCCGTGTCTGACTGCTCATCCAAATTCCTGCAGTAAAATGTATTACACCGCTTTCAGCTTCTTTTAGGTGAGAGACAATTATGTGCTTCACATTTTCATACATATCTGGGATTGCAGTCCTAGAAAAGTATGTTGGAGATGGTAAGGAATATTGAGGTTGCAGGTATTCAAGAAGTCTATTAAAACCAACATTATCTACAAAAGAGTACGGTTGAAGATCAAGTGCAATCATTTCAGCTACAAGACTTGTGATTTTTTTGGCAACAGGATGAGAGTCACTGAATTTATCATTGGTTTCATCAAAAGAGGCGGCTGATAAACCAGCGTTTACCGGCATGTGAACATCAGCAGATGGTAAAGCTTCGGAAACACCATTATTCTGTAAAACATTGCCGTGAAATCTCTGCAGGTGCCTCAGGAGGCAACTCGTTCCTAAATTTGTTGGCTTTTTCCCTCTGCTTATAGTGCGTCCACAGTGCATACAAATGACTTTAGTTGAATCTGCAGAACAAATTGAGAAGTGATTCCACAGTTTTGAGGTCTTCTTGCTATTTGAAGGATAAACTATTTGATTATCATGGGGTGCAGCAGTTGACAGCTCAATGACTTTTGAGGAGGAGCATTCTGCTGATGCCAAGGTAGCATAAGGAGAATTTGCAAGACTAAGGTCAAAGCTTTTTTGGTTAAAAACTATTTCTGGATGTCTCCTGTACAGATGTCTCATTAAGCAACCAGTTCCTAAATCCCCTTTTTTTCCTCTACTGATCATGCAATTACAGTATCTGCAAACCGCTTTTAAGTTGTCAGTAGGAGATAATGTAAAATGATGCCAAACCTCAGACTTTAATCGTTTTATGGCCTTCTTATTTTGCTGAAAAAAAAGCGGCGAGTCACAAGCCAATGATTTGTGATAGTCATACGATTTTTCGGGAGAAGACATGGACCCTTCACCAATATTTTCTGAAGATTGCAAAACTGCTGTTCCATTGTCGATCAATATTTCACCATTAGCGACACTGTACTGTAAGTCTTCTGAACCTCTTTCAGGGGATGAGGGTACAGAAATAGCTTCCTTCCCATTTTTACCTGGAGAAACAGCAGTGGAAATTACTTCACTATCAGTTGATATGAGGGACGGCAACAGTGTAGGAGGAATTGAATATGGAGGAGGCAAGCTTGTGCCTCCGCTGTTTTCTTGCAACACAATTGACCGGTGAGCTCTCCACATGTGCCTTATCAGACAGCTGGTTCCAAGATCTTTTCCATTTTTTCCTCTACTAAATTCATTCATGCAGTGGATACAAACTGCTTTGGAATTATCCAGTGGCGACAAGTAAAAATGTTTCCAAACAGCAGATCTTCTCCTTGAACCTGATGAGTTTTTTTGAATGGACATTTGCTTTTCTGTAACATTTTCAGTTATTTCATCATTCTGATTATTTGGTAAAGATGAAGGGGAAACCGTAACATCTTCTCGGGCATTTTTATCAGAAATTGACACGTCTGAGGATATTTCATCAGAAGAAAGCATGACTAATGGTTCCTCTGTGATTTTCTCTGGAGGAGACATTTTGAGTTTTCTTATTTTTGTTGGGGTAACATTGGTTTCCACATCAGGAGGCTGCAGAGGTAGTACTAAGGTAGGAGGAGAGTATGTGGATATGCTGGGCATATTTCCATTTTCAGAAGCAAGAACTCTGGGGTGTGCTCTTCTTACATGTCTCATCAAACAGCTGGTACTGAGGTCCTTTTCATTCTTGCCTCTGCTGAACTCTTTCATGCAGTACATGCATATAGCTTTGGTACTATCCCGAGGTGAAATAAAGAAATGATTCCAAGCTGGGGACTTTTTTCGGTTACTCATATTTTTGTTTGTAATTATGCTCTGCGTGACAGCCTCCATTGCTGCATCATAGAGGGTAGTCGTATACTGTGAAAAAAGGACCCCATAGTCGTCTTCGTTTTCATTTGTTTGTGAGGTATCTGGACAATGTTGTTCTTTGTCTTCTTGTTCATCGCTACTTTCTGCCTGTTTGATGCTATCCGCCTCTTTCTTGATCGGTGTTTGAGAAAAATCTACAATTTCCTCCTCATCTTCAACTTTTATGTTGCTTTGTTTTTCCATTGTAAGGTTCTGTTCAATTTTTATTACAGAGCCCTCTTTTGTCATTACTTGCAAAATAGTCTAAGATGGTAAAACCTGTAGGTTTTGGTCATCCAATTTCAATAGAATGTTGTGATGAGTTTGGTCCACGTAGACATTCTTTTGGTCTTGTATAAGTAAAGTATCATGTGCTGTTTTTTGCTTGATTATTTTTGCCACAGAATTTTAATACGCAAGGTTGCCCTAAAAGAAAAAAAACAAGAACTTAGCAAGCAGATAAAGGTTTTTTGTTTTTTTTTTAAGTAAAATTAAATTAACCTACCATCACAGGATCGTGATGCATTGCACAATGCTATATTTTTAGAAGTGGCAGCACTGCCCATTCACACAAACATAATGTGGACCGATAAGCGGCCACATATAGGTCCCAATTGACGTATATGGTGCACAATCACTGTTTGGTGAGCACATGTTGTCTTGCTACACCGTGACCATGCAGGGCGAAATGAGGAGTGGGGAAGGGTAAGCAGCTCTCACCCCTCCTTCTTTGCAGCGTATGTGTACCCTAAGTAGTAGCCCATGAAAATGGTCAATAAGGTGTCAAGTAACATAGAAGTTCACAGGGAAAAGAGTTGGGTACAGAAGAAATAGAAGGGATTCTCTCCATTTAAGTCCTCTATAGAAACCTTACTTGATATAAAACATAATCCAGCAAATGGTTTTAGAGTGTAAGGGTCAGGATAAATGACAGATCTGCTCTCTAAGCGGCATGCCCTTAACTTATAGAGCATTTTAGTCAAAATCACATGCCCTGCTCTGTAATTTCTAATGCTCCACTAGTAGTGAATGACTTGTTGAAAATGCAACACCAGTTCTCTTGGGGGGTGGGGGTGGACAGCCACAAATCATAGTATAATACTTTACCCAATAACAAATTAAAAAAGGAAGGGGGGGGGGGGTTGGCAAGTGTCTGGAAGTTATATCATTTATCAGCCAATTGTTCTGATTTAAAAAAAAAATTATCTATACGGGTACTAGACAGTGAGACATTTACAATAATCACATTCTGTATAAAATTTTAATTCAAGTACCTTAAAGCACAATTTTCAACAGTATTTTTAATAACCAAAAGATTTCTCCATGTTGGCCAAAAAGCTTCACCTGGAAAAAAAAAAAAAAAGAAAAAAATTAAGATCTGCATTTCCTATTACAGGCAGTCCCCGGGTTACGTACAAGATAGGGTCCAGAGGTTTGTTCTTAAGTTGAATTTGTATGCAAGTCGACACTTATAATTGTAGATCCAGACAAAAAAAAAATTGACCCCAGTGACAATTGGAGTTAGAACATTTTTTGCTGTAATGGGACCAATGATTATCAATAAAGCTTCATTACAGACCCCTTACAGCTGATTATAGCAATCTGGGACTATAGTAAACCATCCAGAGAGCTTCACCAGAGGTCACAGGGGTCTGTCTGTAACTATAGGTTGTCTGCAAGTCAGGTGTCCTTAAGTAGGGGACCACCTGTATACAGACAGCAAGATATCCGTTTTAATGATATTCTAGCACTTTCCAAGTTTGGCATTCTCCTTAAGTTTAGTCCCATATAGCGTTTGATCGTTTCAGAATGCCCCATGTTCAACAATTAAAGGAGTTATCCGACTATTAGAAATAATTTGCAGAGGTTTTTTTTTTGTTTTTAAACCCCTTCCCAGCGCCTGCCAATTATATATAGGAAGGTAGAGAGGAGGGATATGCCCTTTAGGTTCAGTTCAGCCACCCAGACAGTGCTGTGGTAGATTTCTTAGCAATATACTAAAATGTTAAAAATGTCAAATCCCAATTGGACCCCACACAACATGGGTACATTCACACAGCGGTATGCCCGGCGTGTGCTGGAGAGGAGGAGGAGGTGACCCCTCCTCCCTCCATAGAGAATAGTGGCGCACGGCCGCACACACGCCAAGCATGCTCTATCTTTTTGCGGTGTGCGGGCCGGATTGGTGCCACACATGTGTGGCACCGTATCTGCGCCGCTATTGCCGTCTATGGGGACGTACATGCTACCGCATGTACATCCCCGCAGACGGCCATGTGAATGTGCTCTAAACATGCGTTATCATGACACAAGCTGACAACCCTTCTGGCGTCTGCGCTGCTGTGTAGAAGGGACTCCTTGTATCACAGATCCATCATAAATGCAAGGAACCCCATCCTCAGCAGCATAGTCAAACATGACCAAAGGATAATCACAGTATGTGAAACTGCCCAAAGTATTATGAAAATAATCTTGGGAGAACCTGATTATAAGTCACTTTGAGGCTAAAGTAGGAGTTTTACTTCAGATGCCTAGATCTTGCCCTCTATAGTACTCCCTTTACCCATGGTTTTGGTGTTCTATTAATTTACAGATAACAATTTCATCTTTCAGATCACATCTGGATTGTTGTTCTATAACCTACAGAACCAGCCAAATACGTGCCATAGATGTGGTTCTGTGAGACCTAGAACTGGAGATACAGAAAGCAAATTAAAAAGCTGATCTACAAGCATGATGGATTCTAATGTTAAATATGATATCGATTGTATGGTTCTACGTACTATACAGCCCAAGAGAAGGGTTTTTGTTTGAAGTGATGCTCCCCATTCAACCTCTAAAAGGTTGTTTATAAAAGAAGTTATACACGACCCTTTTGACAAGGCTGGGAATAGATTTAAATGCCCGGGAACTGGGTGGGCGCATGCGCAGTAGTGCATTCACGATGCGTGGTTAAAATTCTATCAAGCCTCTTTAAATAAGTTGTGGAGGGTGTATGAAAGTTAGTATGATTATAAACAGCTCATCTTTCCTATCCAGTTCCCCACAAGGATCTTTGGAACACCGGTAACTATTTTACAATATATGGCCTTTTATTACCCTATATACTCGAGTATAAGCCAAGACCCCTAATTTTAACACAAATAAACTGGAAAAACCTATTGACTCGGGTATAAGCAGAGGGTGGGAAAAACATTGGTCACAGCCCCCTGTAGTGTATAGCCTGCCAGCCCCTGCCACACATAATGCCTGTAGGAAAAAAAAACAAAACAGTGTTCTCTTCTATACAGCGATTGTGACATCAGCTGCTCGCTGACATCATAGCGTGTACAGATGCTGCCATACATAGTAGAACGGGAGCGAGCGGCTGACGTCACGATCCCTGCGCGGGGATGCCAGGGCAGCGCTGTATAGAAGGCGAGTACACTTTTTTCTTGATTCAAGTATAAGCCGAAGTGATTTTTTTTCAGCATATTTTTTGTGCTGAAAAACACTGCTTTCACTAATAAAAATAAATTAACTTTTTTACACCATCTATTTAAATCGGCATAGGTACTTCTGTTTACCTACCGTATTTTCTGGACTATAAGACGCACTTTTTTTCCCCAGAAAATGGGGAAAAAACAGTGGTGCGTCTTATAGTCCGGATGTAGCCTTTGCAGGAGGGAATGGAGGGCACCTGGCTGCGCTCTGCCAGCCGATGCTGGCAGTAAGCGCAGCCCTTCACAGTGAAGCGCAGCGGCTGTACTCAGTCCCGCTGCGCTCCTCTCCTCTTCTCAGCCCTCCACTGCTGGAGGGAATGGATGGCAGCACCCATGCGCTCTGCCGTCCTCAGGGCACCGATATAAATGATCATTATGCAGCATTGGAAGAGAGAGGGGGGAGAGAAAATCACTGACTCTGTCTGGCCAATCCCCACTCGGCTTTAAGTAGCCCGGGAGGCTCAGAGTGAAACACAGAAGATGAGGCTGCCGCACTGTGTGAAGAGGAGCCGAGCCTGTACAGCGCTCAGTGTCTGACCTGTAACTTCCTCTCCAGCACTCCCACACTTCTCTCCAGCACCCCCCCCCCCCCCCCTGTCTCTGCTCTCACATTCTTAACACGTTGGTGCCTGGTATGTAGTGGCTGCTGTCCCCCTGTAGATGTAGCTCTTGTAGCATTGTACAAGCACTGTCATCTCCTGTTCCCTCCTTCCTCATAATTGTAAGCCTTTGGGCCATTGTACAAGATTGTCACCTCCTGTTCCCCCTCCTCATAGATTGTTGCTCTGGGGACCATTGTACAAGCACTGTCATCTCCTGTGTCCTCCTCCCATAGATTGTCAGCTCTTGTGGCCATTGTACAAGTCCTGTGTCCCTCATCTCCTCAATGATTGTAAGCTCTTGTGGCCATTGTAAAGCACTGCATCCCCTGTGGCCTCCTCCTCTCATAGATTGTAAGCTCTTGTGGCCATTGTACAAGCACTGTCATCTCCTGTGTCCTCCTCTTCCTCATAGATTGTAAGCTCTTGTGGCCTGTACAAGCATTGTCCCCGCCAGTGCCATCCCTCCTCATAGATTGTAAGCTCCTGTGTCCATTGTCAAGCACTGTCACCTCCTGTGTCCTGCTCCTCCCATAGATTGAAGCTCTTGTGGCCATGTGCAAGCCTGTCATCTCCTGTGTCCTCTTCCTCATTGATTTAAGTCTCTTGTGACCAGGTGCACATTATCATACCTATACACCCTGGTAACTCTTGAGACCCCCGACTACGTGCCAGCATAATTCTATCTAGATAGGCTGCTCGCCCCTGCCCCTCTCCAAAGAGAACAGGCTCCACCTGCCCCTTTAGCTTTACTGTCACGCTTATAAAATATTTTAGCATACTATTTTGGAAAAAAACATTTTCTTATTTTTCCTCCTCTAAACCCAGGTGCGTCTTATGTCGCAGTGCGTCTTATAGTCCGAAAAATATGGTACTTGTACTAATTAGTCGTATAATATATATTTTTTATTTATGTATGACTACTTACATTTAAACCATCCATATGCACATACCGATGCCATCACCTATGATTTCTCATCTTTATGTCCATACTAACGAACTTTTATGTACTTTTGTAGGTTTTTTAATTTGAGGAAGAGAGCAGTATGCTCTCGAAACACGTTGTCCACCCATTTTGTATAGATAAATTAGCAGGTTTTAACATAAAGGAGAGAATTATAGAAATGGTACCCTACATAGGGGTGTTAGTAGTAAAGAACACCTGTCATCAGGTCTGTCAACACTACCTGTTAGAGCATCCCAGTCTTTATCTAGTAAGTTCATACCTTAATCATTCTTTAACCTTTAAACAAGGGACAGCTCCCCCCCTTAAAGAGAACCCGTCATGCAAAATAACCCCCCTAACTAAATATATTTTCATAAACTGCCATTAGAGGCATTGCCTCTATCCCTTCATTGTCCCTCTACATGCCTGTAAACACTACAATGAGTCCTAAAGCTGTATGCAAAGACCTGTGAAATGTCCAATGAAGCATTAGCGATATTCAGCTGTCCACTCTATTCATGAGTGGGAGCACAGCCACACCCCAGTGCTGGACTGACAGCTCTGTATAAGACGTGAGGCTTTGAAATGATGTGCTTCCTGGTGCTTGGTGCCCACTGCCCCTGCAGCCTGTGTGGCATTGTGTGTGGTTTTAGGAAAGATCAGCAGCTCCAGGCAGCATGTTATAGCGAAGAACTGTCAGATTCATGTGTAGCTGATGTCGTGTCTCTCACCTGTATAGTAGAGGATGCAGCACACAACTAGCCATGCTTTACTATACATTACACACAGACATGAGCAGGGGGAGGAGAGGGGAGTGGGGGACAGGGGTGACATTCACTGACTCAATGCCTCCCATGTGACCACCTCGTTACATACTAAAGAATAGATGATTTTACAATGATTTAATGTAGAGCAATACTAGATAGGCGGATGGGATCCTTGTGAGCTGCTCCAACAGGTAGAGGTGACAGGACAAGTGACACAGACCTGATGACAGGTGTCCTTTAAATTGGTTGTCACCCAGTTTGGATGAAAAACAAAACCCACACACAGACTTTACTGTATAAGACAATAAGCAACGTGAGAAATTCTGCTGTCATGGAGTAATCAAGCTAGAAATCTCAGTAATTAAAGCAAGAAATGTGGTCAAATATAAGTAACTAATACAAAAGAACAGGCACTCCAGCACGTCTACAGGAAATGTAAGAACACTTATTTTATTGGTTCCATTTTAAAATCCACTTTTAACATTACTTCATTGGTATGAACACAGCAAAACCAACGCGTTTCATACTAAAGGACTTAATCATGAATGCATGTGAATACAAATGGTAGACAGCTTTATACCGGACATTTCCAATCATGCAAGCAGGTGAGAATACTAACCCACCTGTGCATTAAGAGTCCACAAACAATGCCCTTTGGACTAATGCCAGTGTTGCTTTAGGCCAGTGGTGGCGAACCTATGGCACTGGTGCCAGAGGTGGCACTCAGAGGCCTTTCTGTGGGCACTCAGGCCATCACCCAAGCACACCAGACAGGACACAAAGAATCTTCCTGCAGTTCCAAGCAACTTATAAGATGCTGCCTATAATCATATATTTAAGTGATACGTACTTTGCTACATGGGGATGTAGGAAGAGGGAGAATGAGTAGACAGGGACAAATTATCTTTGGAAGACCTTCTGCTGGCCCCACAACTCTGTGTACAGAGGAGCACTGGAAAGAAGCTAAAATTATGCAAATTTTCCATCTTGTCCTCAGGAAGCCAATATGATCGAATGTTTTTGAAGAACAGGGAGCAATAAGTTACAGCTTTTTGGTGGCCAAGCATACGCCATAAATAAGGGGATTTTGGTTTGACGAGTAATGTGGGCAAGGCTCCGGCGCCTCTAAAAGGTTCGCCATCACTGCTCTAAGCGTTTAAACAAACTTAATAAAAAACATATACACGAGTTAAAAACACATGAACAGACAAATCAGGAGAACACTACATAAATAGGGGCAAACAATAGCTTCTAATAAATGTAAATAAAAACAAATATACTACATTTTTAATCATTTAATCCTGTTCATTATTTACTTTTTAGAAGAAAAATTCAATATGTTTCCCTATTTTGTAATAGGTGATCAAATTAAAAAAAAACAAACAAAAAACAGACAAAATAGGGAAACTTATTGCATGATTGGAAATATCCGATGTAAAGCTATCTAGCGTTTGTATTTACATGCAACCATGAATAAGTCCTTTGGTTTTTCTGTGTCAATACCCATGAAGTGATGTTTAAAAGTGTCCCCAGGATTTTACAATTCTGCTCTTTTGTTCGGCGAGGTCTCGACATCTCTCTGTGCACCTAGAGGATCGTGGGCTGGACTTTTTCTTACATAACTAATACTTACCTGGTAAACCACCCACTGCTATCGGACCATACTTCAGTGATTTTTGCTTACTTCCGTAATAATTACATGCTATATATCCCCAGTCTGCTCAACCATACACAAAGGCATCATCCGCAACATTTCTAGCCCCCAACCCTGCTGCAACACCTCCTCTCTGACGTTCCATTACATTGAACGGTCAGAGAACGGTGCGGTCTACACTTAGCGCTAACCCATTATTAGCAGTGTTAAACTGCTAGCTTAATCAGAACCTTCAGATTAAGCTAGCAAACACTGCTGTGCCATACTCACAGGGGTCCGGCATATTCATGATGTGGCGGTAGGTGGAGGTAGTGACTGCCGCATGAATCCTGGAAGTCACTTCCGGCCTGTGGCATGGGAGGGGCAGTCCAGCAAAGAAGCAGCGTTCTCAGTGTATGGCAGGGTTCACTAGCATTATCGGAAGGTTCTGATAAAGCAAGCAGCTTAACACTGATAATGGGGTATCACTAGGAGCTGGTTACTTTAATAAGCAGTTCCTAGAGCGTTTTTTAGTGTGACAGGTCCTTTTTACATATACTGTACTATACAGAAAGGGAAAAACCTGAATAATAACCTGGTGATTGAGGAGGTAAACAGGTGCAGAATATTCCTGTATGCTGTATTGTCAATTACATTGAAGGGGTGTTCTGTGCAGAGCTCTCTGCATCCATGATCGTACACAATCCATTAATATCTTGCTATAAGGACACCTGCGCACGCCGCACAATTTAGGATGTGCAATAGCCAGTTTTTCTACAGCTAGCACATGTCCTAACTCAGTACTTTGCGCTAATTGTCATGGATTCCACAGAATGAGCCGACTGCCCGAGATGCAAAGGTTGGAGCAAACCCTATTCCTGTTTGATTTTGAACCCAGAAAGCCATTTCTTCAATTGTTATTGCCAGAGGAGCTTACATAGAGATGGTACACAGGACTACTGTTTGCATGTAGCCCAAAGTAGATTTTCTGGATGATAACACTAGACCGGGCCATGAAACAAACTTGATTTGGAAGGTTTTTATCTGCTTGAAAACATAACAGTCATGGCTTATTAAGTCATGTACTGCTGACAGGTCCCTTCAAAAGGAAAACAATTGCTTCCAAAGTCACGTCAAGATAAGCCAAAAAGTAACTTTGCCTAAGATTATTCCACTTAGCATACAACTGAAAAAAAACAAAAAAAACATTTGTGTGAAAGCAGCCTGCTTCCCGTTCTGTAGCTCACAGAAGCATAAGTCTGATGCAACCTGAAAGATTTGATTCTTATCTTTAATACGCCACCATGTTTCCAGTTACTATAAAGCCAAAGACTGGGGCATCTGAAGTGATGGTTCCCTGCAGCCTCTAAAATTAACTAATCTCAGGCAAAATAACGCCTCTTTGCTCATTTTCACATTAAATCTGGGATTTCTTGAAAAGACATTTCAGAACCTACCTGTGGGAAATACGAGTTTAGTGAGGTAAAGTCTGCTATTGGATTGGAAGTCGAGGTGGAACCCCCATTAATATCTGACCCCTGCCAGTCCTCAGGGAAAACGATACAAAGGTCACCGCTAGCTGGAGGATTACTGTGTAGCACCCAGTTACGTGACAATAGTAGAGAATCCCCAGAGGAGAGAGCCCTGTGCTAATCCTCTCAGAGATAACCAGTGCAGGAGGACTCCATGTAAACAGGCGCTGCACGGGCGCCATGTGTGCCCAATGACAGCACTTTGCGAGAGGACTTGGCTGCCCAGGCGGCACCTGTGCAGTGCCCTGTGCCCGCAGCTCCAAGTAGCAGCAAGTTGGAGGCGGCACACAATAGAGCAGCGAGGATAGCACAGCCTGCATTGTAGGTCAGTGTGTGTGGCCAGGCCTTCCTCACACTACCCCTCCTGAAACCGGAACTCGAGCCACCCCCTGCCTACAAGCACAGCACTGTCCGCGCCAGGGCCACTTACCTGTCAGCTAGGTGCCTCTGCCGGGGCTCAGTAGCCGTTCACTATGTGCAGGCCAGCCTGTGCACTCTCTGTCCCCATTCATTAGTTTAATGCTTTGTCTCCCTCCCGTTCCCGCGACGCTCCGTCCGACTGCGAGATGAAGACGAGAGGCGGAGCGCGCCTTGCGTGCGGCTACGTCACCGAGTCAAAGGTTCACAAAATGGCTGCTTCCTGAAGACGGCTGTCCCATGGCGTCAGCACAGTGAAGGGCGGGGTTGAACGGCTGGGGTACCGCCCCTCACTGAACACAAGTACACACGGGGTGGCCACGCCTTCCCGCCTCCCAGCCCGCGTCGCGTTTGTTTTGGCAGATGGTTGTCGCGCTGTACGGGGTTTCCGGAGCACTTGTGGCCTGCAGCCAGGGTGGGGTGAGCTCTGAGCTGGAACAACAGCGGTGGCTCATTCATAACCAGGACGAGAGCACACAACATAACTCGGACTTTTGTTTTCAGAAGGCGAGACGAATGGAGGGCGCATTCTCTAGCGCTGCCCTCAGTATGGCTGCAGCGCGATCAGCTCAGTCCACATAAGAGACGATGTGTCTGTAGGGGGTAGGAAGCCATGGATTCCCTCAAACAATCGTCCACACTGTAAACTGGCCTCCTATGTGAGCCACAGGCTGTGAGGTGATGCCATTGGTGGATTGTAAGGGGGTCGTGGCGCGTCCATTGTCCTAGGATACAGGCCACTACTACCTGCACACAGTACACAGATACAGGCCACTGCTATATGCACACACTACACAGATACAGGCCACTGCTATATGCACACAGTACACAGATACAGGCCACTGCTACCTGCACACAGTACACAGATACAGGCCACTGCTACCTGCACACAGTACACAGATACAGGCCACTGCTACCTGCACACAGTACACAGATACAGGCCACTGCTACCTGCACACAGTACACAGATACAGGCCCACAGAACTGCCGCTCACTGGATGTTTTTTCTTTTTCGGACCATTCTCTGTAAACCCTAGAGATGGTTGTGCGTGAAAATCCCAGTAGATCAGCAGTTTCTGAAATACTCAGACCAGCCCTTCTGGCACCAACAACCATGCCACGTTCAAAGGCACTCAAATCACCTTTCTTCCCCATACTGATGCTCGGTTTGAACTGCAGGAGATTGTCTTGACCATGTCTACATGCCTAAATGCACTGAGTTGCCGCCATGTGATTGGTTGATTAGAAATTAAGTGTTAACGAGCAGTTGGACAGGTGTACCTAATAAAGTGGCCGGTGAGTGTATATCTCTTGTTTGTGATACATAGTAACATATTAACAAATACTGATGATATCTGTGTGGGATCTGTATTTATCATATTGCATTTGATGTCTATGGGAGGGTAGAGACGCAAGTACCACGACGAATAGGACCGGCTCTGAGTTTTTTCTCAGAGGCTCAAGTACAGTGCTAAGGAAACACAGAAATACTTGCAGACATGAGCCAGCTGCAAAAGCAATGGCTTTTACACACAGTAAATACAATACTGATCAGACACAGACAGGTGATGATTAAATCCAGAACTTCATGCTGCAGTTAAACATGGTGCTTGTGTGACGGGCTTGGCACAATTGTATAGGCATTTACATTGAATTACCTATGGGAGGCACCTTCACGTATCGGGAAATTGCGCCCAAGGATGAACCAGACTTGTGCAAGCCCACAATTCTCTTCTTGATTGATTTCTTTAGACTTTCCTGTGACATTACACAAAATAACATTGTGTTTCTGCTGTGCTTTCAAATACATCCACATGTCTCTATTTAAATGGGCTGGCCACTTTTCAATAACTCTGTTTCATTAGACATGTCTCTGAATATGTACGTGTAACTTATGTCCTCAGCATATAAACAGAACTTCTGGTATCTCACTCCTTCAGTTCTTCCTAATTAGGTCACCCACTGTTCATCGTTTTCTCACAATCCATCTCACTGACAGACACACTGAGACATAACTCTCATGCTACAGTCCTTCCCATGTATGAGTGCTCAGCATTATAAACAAAATTCCACAGAGTTTGCAGACAGCACTAAAGTAAGGAGCAGGATTGCTGAATCACTGGATGAACATTCAGGAATTATTATTAACCCCTTCACGTTGCAGCCTTTTTTCACTTTTGTACCCCACCTTCAAAAATCTTTACCTTTTTTATTTTTCTGTGTACAGAGCTGTGATGTACCTCTTAGTTACATTATTTATTATTCCATGCTGTGTACTGGCGTCACTTCGTTTTGGGCTCTGTTTTTATGACTTTCACTGTACGCTCCAAATATCTATTTTATTCTTTGGTTCGGTACAATCACGGAGATACCAAATTAATTTTTATCTTATTGTGTTTTTATTGTGTTTTAATACATTGTAAAAAATTAATGTGGGTGTAAAAAATTTTTTTGTTTCACCATCTTCTGACACTATTAACTTTTTCATGCTTCAGTGTGTGGAACTGTGAAAGACGTCATTTATTGCAAGATAAGCTGTTGTTTTGATTGCTACCATCCTGAGGACTGTGCAACCTTTTGATCGCTTTTTATTACATTTTGTGGTGAAAAAGTGATATTTAAGACATTTGGGAGCTTTTTTTCGTTATGGGATTCACCACCGGGAATAACTGTTTTTCTATTTTGATAGATCGACATTTTGGGCCACGGGGATACTTACATGTTTGTGATTTTTACTGTTTAATTTTATATCACTTCTAGGGAAAGGGGGTCATTTTAATCTTTTTTATTTTTTTACTTTAAGGGCATCTACCACCAGGATGAAGGACTGTAAGCAAAAGAGCTTGAGAGCTCCAGGCTCCATAGGTGTTAATGGAGCCATGAGCCCCTCAGGCACGTTTGCATAGTCTAATTGTTCCTACCATAAACTGCAATACTACGGTATTGCAGCATATTCTGTTTTTACACATGATTTATTGCAATGTTGGACTGCCACATTGAAACCAATGTGGAGAAACCATAAAGCCTCGGATTTTACAAAGACTGAGGGCCACTGGTTGCCACCAGACTTTGACGGCCAACACTGCAATCAAAGGGTTAACACCCACAATTGGCACTAGCACTGATAGTAGGTGTTGCCCCACGCCTGTGAGCCTTCTTCATAGTTAAAGGGCAGCTACCACCACGATTCTACCTATAAAAGTAGAATGGGTGGTAGGTGGATGAATGGGACGTGAGGATAGCTCTTTTTAGAGATAATCCTCATGTCCCCGCTAACTTTTAATAAACTTTATTCCCTTAATATGTAAATTTTGTTATGCGGCTACTGGGGCGTGGAGTAGCCGGACATAAGGTTCTGTGTAATTTTTATCCAATGTGGTGAAATTTCAGGAGCTCTTTCCCACTTTCCGCGGCTCTGGCTTCACTTTCCGAAATGATGGGGTGGTGTTGCTGGACTAGGAGGAACCCCCTAGTGCTCTACTCCCCGGCTTTGGGCTACTCATTGCTCGCCCTGCTTTCCTTTCCCTCTATAGGACAAACTCTCTTTTTTTTTGGTCCGTAAGGGCTGCTGTCTTCTGAGTTGTTTTATTACCCCTCCGAAAGCCCTTCTTCCTATCGGCTGCCTTTGTTCAAGAATGGTATCCAATTCTTGCTCCCTAACTATAGGTATTCCCCTTGGAATGGGAAGACCGACACTGTTTAGACATTTGAACTGACGCTCTCCTTTCCTCTGTCATTAGCCATCAGTGTTTCTCATTGCCGAATGGGAAAGTGCTCCTTCTTATGCGTAAACTTACAACAACCATTCCGCTGAAGCGTCCGCAACAAAGGCTGCCTGCTGATTTAAAAGTACAGGAATTGTTTCTAACAAGAATTTTGCTCTCGGTGTTCCTATCTTGAATGTGATTTTCTCTTCAGATAGCCAGTAACAAAGGGTACGAGAGACTTGACGTAGTGTGACGATGTCGATTATAAGATTCCACATAGCGTCCCATGTCTTTTCACAGCAGGCTGTCTGCTTTGCTTCCACTGGATCCTTGAGGCTGAATAATTCTTCAAGGAGATCGGTCTTTTTTCTATTTCGCAATTTTTGTGACCTGGACATCTACCTTATGAAAGGAATCCGATCTTTGATTCTTCTTCCCCACAGGATAGCACGACTCTTAACTCTCTTGAATATGATTCTATTTTCGGTTCTCTGCTCATTCCTCACGATTAGATCTTCAGGTCTTATTTATCGGAAAGACGCGTCTCTTTTAGCCTTAAGGATCCCCAAAAAGATCATCCTGAATAGTTTGGTTCTTCAACCTCTTCAATCTTTAGGGTGTCCTGTTCATGCTTAATAGAGGATCTATCCTCGGCATAACGGGTTTTGGATTCCTTTTTACTGCTGGATGTAGATTTTTTGGGGGAAAAAATTTTTTGATCTGGATCTCAGGAAGTCCTTAACCGAACCCCTCTAGGATTCTATATCGGAACTCGACTACTGATATTCAACTCTCTGTCTTTTTGTACAGGTTTTCCTGAGTAATTAGTTAGCTAGAGATGAAGCTAAACGACACTGACCTCCCCTTTTATAAAAGAGTCCTCATTTCCGTGCATAAAGGAGACTTTTCCTTCCTCTCTTTCAAGAGCTAACATATCAGTCCTTCGCAAACTGCTTTTTTATAACGTTAGAGACAATTTGTAAAATCACATGTTGGCAAATCGACGGGAGGTAAATTTTTTCTTTCTCCCCGCATTCTTTGGGAGTGGATCTTTAGATTCTCTATGCTTCTCCTTCATACTCTTTCGTTCCTACCAACAGAGGAAGGAGAACAGAGTGTTACTACTAAGAATAGTATACTAAAACTTTAGGCTAAATAAATTTGGATTTAGGATAAACCCATCATAACAACTTAGATACCCCGAAAGCTCTCTCGACATGGCTATCGACCTTGGATCTCTTATAGACACAGCATCCATAGTACCAGTTCCACGTTGCCAATGTACCACGGCACCTATGGTGTACACATATATATATATTACATACTTTCAAATTAAACCTCATTAATATATATATATATAATGACTGCTGTTCATACTTGCCTTGGACCCAAGATCGTGAAGGTAAGGCAAATTTTGATAAACAATATGGTGGTGCGAAAAAATATACAGCCCATATTAACTGAGTCATTGTATATTAATGTCTCAGGGCCGAGTTTACAAAAATGATACCTTAATAGATGGACCGCAGTGTGAGGATATGGTGCGCCGGAATAAACAGGACCCATTAGCCCCCATATCATGGGTGCGTCCCTCCGCCAGCTTTAATCTACCTCTCCCACCGGCCTGTTTTTCCGGACGCGTGCGACAGATTACCTCACTTCCGGTGCGCCAGCCGGAAGTTGTTCACTGGCGCCGTGGTTCCAGGCACGTCCGCCTGCCATTTTGTTGAAGTCCGTTTCCGTACCCACGGGGTCGCACATAGCCGGAACTATCCGCCCCAACATGCCGACAGGTCAGGTCGTATGCAACCGATCACTGTCCTGGACCGCGGAGGGGTAAGAGATCTCCGCCGCGGCCAACATGCTCCCCTCGACTGTCCCTCTTGGATGGGAAGATCAGAGGAGAGATCTTCTCTACCACCTGCCCCCGGTGTATGGACATGAAGACCTGCGAGTATGGCTGCCGGGGGTGGGGTATTTAACCTCTCTTGTTTCTGCCTCCCTACATGATGTCAAGGGTCATCCTCAAGTGGGGCCGGTCATGGGGACGCAATGAATATTAATTATGAGGGTCAGCATAGGAAATAATGTGGGGGCACATAGAAACAAATTAATTATTAGAGTTTCACCTGTTTCAATATGTCCTCCCTCCTGGATACACAGTGGCTGATCACATGATCGTGATCTCCCAGGCACGGTATTTTGATTCTCTTTTCTTTACACACACCTGTTTCTTTTCTACGGGGAGATTCTCATTTCCGTCTCCCTTATAAACACTCACTTCTATGCTACCCTAGGTTGACTAAGGACTATAACAAAATTGAACAAACTAAATATAGGGAAAATGAAAGCAACATGTGTGTTGTACCATGTAGTGTGTACTGTAAATATTGTAGTTTGACACTATGTGGCTTGTTGGTAATCATAAAGAAAACCTATTTGTTCTTCCTTGTTGATGGAAGAATTAATCCAACAAAAAGCACAAAATAATACAGAGAAATAATGACTCAAATGTTTATTTTATTAAAGCAAAATACTGTTAAAAACCTGGCCCCACCGCAGGGGGATCACAAGCAAAAGTTGTATTCCAGACAACAGATCAGGTCATGAACAGTGTGATTGAGTAACAAGCCACAATGGCCATAAGCATATGTATACGATACCATGTGGAAGCATAAGCAGATAACGACAGACAACATAACACATGGAATAAAGTGATACATAATGACAACAGTGACGACACGCGGCTTACCCATCGGACCCCAGATGAAGCTGCAAACCAGCCGAACCAACGCGTCGGGGCTGTTGTCTTCCAGGCACGATCAGTGCACCATGGGTAAGCCGTTATCTCTCATTTGCAGCAATCGGAGACTGCGGGCTGGTGGCTCAGAGATTAAATTACGTAATTTTGTTTGTCACGACAATGGCACATTGAGAAAACAATGCTATGTCTACACTAGACCATTCCACTTTGGATCACATTTGGGCCAGCATCTCAGGGTTAAAATGCTCATACAACCCTAGATCAATTCTTGAGGTGTGCCCTTTCCAAGAAGTGGGTCACTACTTGGGTTTCCTATTGCACTGGTACTCAGGGTGACCCAATAACATTCTTACTGAAAAAGTGCTCCAAAACCAAAATCTTACTCCATCCCTTCTCAGCCCTGCCGTGTCCCAGCCTGTCAATTATTACACAGCTGAGGTTTCGTACTGCGGACAAAACCCGCAGAATAATTTTTGGGGTGTTTTTGTCAAAGTGGCATGGGTTGGGCAACATATATGAGGACACTAAATGACTTTTTTGAGATAAAAACAGCATTTTTTTTACTCTGCACCATTTACTTTACATAAGATTGGGCGAGCATGTGCGTGGTGCGTGTGTGGGTGGGTTAATGTCTCCCAACCTCAGATAAATTCTTTGAGTGGTCTGTTTCCAAATGGTGACATCTTTGGGGGTGTTTTCTATTGTACTGTTTACTTCAGGGGCTCTTCAATTACACTGTGGGCACCACAAAACATTTGCACCGCCAAAATTGGCCTTTCAAAAACGCAATAGTACTAAACTCTGTTCTGGACACTGCTGCGGCAAAGCAGCAGTTGACATCCACATGTTGGTATTGTAGCTGTACTCGGAGAAGCAGGGCAAAAATTTTGGGATGTATATTTATTACCTCAAATTTCTTCTGAATGTGTTCGTTTAAGGGCTAAATGAGAAAAATCGTAATGAAAAATTGAAATTTCATATATAGTACATAAGCCTTAAGGAGTTAAAGGGTATGGACAATTGTTGACATAAGATTCCCATATGGGCCTTTACTGCCTCAACTTCTTCATAGAATCAAACTGTTAAAGGGCACCTACCACCACGATTCTACCTATAAAGGTAGATGTAAAGGACGTGAAGATAGCTCTTTTTAGAGCTAATCCTCACGTCCACCGCTAACTTTTAATAAACTTTATTCCCTTTATATGTAATGTTTGTTAGTCGGCTACATGGGGGCCCAAGGTACAAACGGCCCTGGCTACTCCACTCCCCAACCCATTAGCTTCCTCCTCCTACCCTATTGTGTGTGGCCCTCGTCTGACAAGCTGGAGTTCTGCGCATGCGCAGTAGCTCCAGCCTCAGAGCTGTGGCTGCTCAGCAGAGGGCCTACTGGGGCGTGGAGTAGCCGGGCCGTGGTAGCCTCAAGTCATTTTAGTGCCTCATATACTGTGCCCAACCCATGCCACTTTAGACAAACACCCCAAAAATCATTCTGCGGGTTGTCCCGAGTACGGCAATACCTCACATGTGCTAATAATTGACAGGCTGGGCACACGGCAGGGCTGAGAAGGGATGGAGTAAGATTTTGGTTTTGGAGCACTTTTTTCAGTAGAATGTTATTGGGGTTCCCCTGAGGTACCAGTGCAATAGGAAACCCCAAGTAGTGACCCAGTTCTTGGAAAGGGCACACCTCAAAGAATTGATCTAGGGTTGTATGAGCATTTTAACCCCTGAGATGCTGGCCCAAATGTGATACAAAGTGAATTGGTCAGTGTAGACATAGCATTGTTTTCTCAAATGTGCCATTGTAGTGACAAACAAAATTACGTAATTTAATCTCTGAGCCACCAGCCCGCAGTCTCCGATTGCTGCAAGTGAGATAACGGCTTACCCATGTTGCACTGATCGCTGCCTGGAAGACAACAGCCCCGACGCGTGTTTCGGCTGGTTTGCAGCCTTCATCTGGGGGTCCAGATGGGTAAGCCGTTGTCTCACTTGTGATCATTATTATCCTTTATTCCATTGTTATTTGTCTGTCGTTATCCGCTTATGCTTCCCATTGGTATCGTATACATATGCTTATGGCCATTGTGGCCTTGTTACTCAATCACACTGTTCACTGACCTGATCTGTTGTCTGGAATACAACTTTTGCCTTGTGATCCCCCCTGCGGTGGGGCCAGGTTTTTTAACCAGTATTTTGCTTTAATAAAATAAACATTTTGAGTCATTATTTCTCTGTATTATTTTGTGCTTTTTTGTTGGATTAATTCTTCCCATCAACAAGGAAGAACAATAGGTTTTCTTTATGATTACCAACAAGCCACATAGTGTCAAACTACATATAATTTACAGTACACTCACATGGTACAACACACATGTTGCTTTCATTTTCCCTATATTTAGTTTGTTCAATTTTTGTTATTAGTCCTTAGTCAAACCTAGGGTAGCATAGAAGTGAGTGTTTATAAGGAGACCGGAAATGAGAATCTCCCCGTAGAAAATGAAACAGGTGTGTGTAAAGAAAAGAGAATCAAAATACCGTGCCTGGGAGATCCGATCATGTGATCAGCACTTGTGTATCCAGGAGGGAGACATATGTAAACAGGTGATAACTCTAATAATTAATTTTTTCCTATGCTGCCCCCCACCATTATTTCCTATGCTGACCCTCATAATTAATTATTTCCATTGCGTCCCCCATGACGGCCCCACTTGGAGGATGACCCCTTGACCTCTGTAGGGACAGGAAACAGAGAAGTTAAATACCCCACCCCCGGCATCCATACTCCAGTGTCTTCCTGTCCCTACACAGGGCAGGTTGTAGAGAAGATCTCTCCTCTGATCCTTCCATCCAAGAGGGACAGTGAGAGGGGAGCATGTGTGGCGCGGGGATCATCCTCTTACCCCTCCGGTCCAGGACAGCGATCGGTGCATACGACCCTTCCCTTGTCGGCATGTTGGGGCCGGTAGTTCCGGCTCTGTCCGCGACCCCGTGAGGTTAACGACACCCGGACTTCAACAAAATGGCGGCGGCGTGCCTGACACGGCCGCCAGTGACAACTTCCGGTGGCGCACCGGAAGTGAGGTAATCTGTCGCACGGTCCGGAAACAGGCGCGTGGAGCGGTAAGATTTAAAGCTGGCGGGGACGCACAATGACCCCCCCACCATTATTTCCTATGCTGCCCCTCATAATTAATTATTTCTTATACTGCCCCTCATAACTAATTATTGGCCCCCGGCCACCACAATCTTTTTACTGCCTTTTTTAATAAAAAATAAAAACCCTGTACTCACCTAAGTCTCCCGCGGCGCGTCGTCTATCTTCCTGCTGCGTCCGGGCAGGAAAGGGTGCCCGGCCGCGTGACGATGTAATCACGCGGCCGGCCATCCTAGTTCATAGAGCGGTTTCCGGCCGCATCGAGCACTACATAGTGATGGACAGGAGCGTCCTGTCTGGACGGAGGCTCCTGCCCGACTGTTGAAGGCCGCTGGGGCCCGGCGCTGGCGTGGCAAGCGCCAGGGGCCGGATCAAAACAGTCCGCAGGCCGCATGTGGCCGTAGTTTGGGGAACCCTGTTGTAGACATCCGTGAAATCAGTAGATTGCTGGGAAAAGCGGTTCAAAATGACAGGCTTCAGGAGGGAGACATGGAAGATGTTCGGGATGCGCATCGTAGGTGGAAGGCGGAGCTTTAAATCACGCGTTTAATCACTTCAAAAGGGTGAAGGAAGCGGGAACCAAGCTTGTAGCTCGTTATCTTCAGCTGGACGTATCTGGAAGATAACCACACCTAGACCGGAGACTAGACAGGAGGAATCCGACGCTTCTTATCTGTGGCTCGGAGAATAGACAGACGGGTCTGTTCCCAAATCGATTTGAGATCCTGTACCAGTTCCTCTACTGCAGGAACCTCCGAGGGAGTAGACCGAGCAAGAGGAGGACAAGGGATTTGACCGTAGACCACAAGGAAAGGAGCTGCTCCAGCAGACCCAGAATCCATAAAATGCAGCCAATGGTAGCAGACAGAACCAGTCATCTTGATGGGCTGAGACGAAGTGGCGGAGGTAACAGCCCGGGTCTGATTCACCCTTTCTAGGTGACCATTCGACTGAGGGTGGTAAGCAGAAGAAAAATCCAGTTTTATTTGCAGCTGTAAAATAAAATGAGATACCTGTGCCAACAATAATTAAAATAAATATACTCGGAATGTGCATGGGATAACGCAGCAATGGTACAATGCATAAATGAGTCCAAAAGTCTACACCTCAGTGTCTATAGGGCAGTAGATAAAGTTGCTGTCAGTCACATCTAGTGCAGTGATGTAAGTATATATGGTGTATGTTGGTACCTGTAACAAAGCTGCAGTTGTCACCTCAGTCAGAATGGGGCATCCATAGACCAGAGTTGAGAAATTCCTTTGCACATCCACAAGAGAATCCTTCAGCTTGCTGTATCCTGAAAATAATCAACAGACTAAACAGCATTCGCTGCACGAGGGGGGAAGCCCCGTTTGGCGGCTAAACACTCCGTACACAGTTCTGGTAAATTCCATACGGTGATGTCACTGAGTTACGGTAGGTCCACAGGGACAAAATTCCTCCAATGCGTTTTGAAGACTAGTGATGTCTCCTTCGTCAGGGCTGTTTTGTCACTGTTTGAGTAGCGTGCTTTATACTAGTGTCTAGTCGAATCAGTGGAATAGATGTGGGTATGTACATATTAATGTTTATTTCAAACTATCTATTATATATGAATGATATATTAAAATCAGCTAAAAACTTGATCTTTTATTGCTTGTTAAAAAATAAATGAAATTAAAAGTAAGTATTAGTGATATAGAATACACTTTGTAGACAACACAAGAATAAAAAAACATTTTTTATAATGTGTGTTTTCTTTTATACTTAAAACATGTGGCCGGTATCTCCATCTATTGTTACCAGCGACATCAGCAATTTTTACACTCTATATAAAACCTTTCCATACACCAGCACCATATCCAAACATTCTCTAGTATTTACTTGCAGCTGGTTACACAAGGAACGCCAGAACTTGGACACAAACAGGACCCCTCGGCTGGACATGATGTGTTGAGGAAGTCCATGCAGCTGGAAGAACAAACTGGCAAGACGTGGAGAAGTGGGAAGACCTGTAAGAGAAATAAAATGGGACATCTTGAAAAACCAGTCAGTCACCACCCAGATGATGGTATTGCCGGAGGAAGAAGGTAGATCTGTGACAATGTCCATAACCATGTGAGACCACGGGTGATTGGGTATGGGCAACGGAAGCAACAAGCCAGATGGTTTCGGGCGAGAAGGCTTATTACGGGCACAGGAGGTGCAGGATCCCACGAAATCTCGGACATCTTTGACCAGGTGAGGCCACCAGTAGTAGCGGGAGATCAGGGCCACAGAGCGTTGCACCCCAGGGTCCCCAGCCAGACGAGAAGAATGTCCCCAAGACAAAATCTTCTGGATTCTTGCCGGGAGGAAGGTGGCGGAGATCCCCCGGAGCGCGAGGATTATTATTTTACCTCTCCCTCCCCCAGACATATATAATTTTTTATTTTTTTTTTTAAATTCCAGTGCAAGCACTTAAATGTCTTTGCTAAAGCGCACATCCTGTCTACAGCTAGCATCAATTATTCTTAGTTTTGTATCTAGGAATATGGTTATTTTGCTGCAGTATTTTGAACGCATGCTAAACCCTTCCAATTTCTTTGATGTGTTTTTTTTTTTTCTTCTTAATAAAAAGAAGTTGGACAAACAAATATGTCTTCTGGATTCTTGCCGGGAGGAAGGTGGCGGAGATCCCCCGGAGCGGCAACAACCAGTTGTTGAGAGATTATATGCAGAGGGACTGGCTCTTTTCCAATGACATCATAGGCACGGGAAAGAGCATCCGCCTTGATATTCCACAGGGCGGAAATGGATGAACAGGATGAAGCGTGAAAAGAAAAGCAACCAACGAGCCTGCCTGGGATTAAAGAGAACCCGTCAGGCAAATTAAACCCCTAAACTAAATATATTTTCATAAACTGCCATTAGAAAGCATTGCCTCTATCCCTTCATTGTCCCTATAATGCCTGTAAACTTAAGCAATGAGGTCCTAAAGCTGTATGCAAATGACCTGTGAGATGTTCAATGAGTCATTTTCATATTCAAGCTGTCCAGCTTATTCATGAGTGGGAGGCACAGCTACACCCCCAGTGCTTGGCTGACAACCTGTATAATGGTGTGAGGTATAATGGTGTAATGGCTCCTCCATGTGCCTCCTGGTGCTGGCGGCCACGCCCCTGCAGCCTTTGTGTGTGTATAGGAGAGATACAACAGCTCCAGGGAGCCATGATATAGCAAAACATGTCAGATATATGTGAAGCTGGTTTCTGTGTCTCACAAGTGTATTAGGAGGAAGAGCATGTCAGCAGATAAAACACATAGATAATGGAAGCTGGCACTCAATCAAATTTGAATAATAATTGCTTTTTATTTTTGTACAAATCCACAGAATAGCATGACGTTTTGTTCAAAATTACCTTCTTCAGATGTGGATTGTACTTGTATAAAGTGCTTGTTAGGTAGGAGGAGACGAGCGGTGTCCGCCGCTCTGGACCTCAGCTGTATGGCAGCCACGTTCTGGTCTCAGTCTGACAAAGCCGCATCGTTCCAGGAGAGTTCAGAAGCCATGGTGCGGAACTGAACTGCATACTCTCCAACAGACGAGTCTCAGTGGCAGAGGTTCAGTAGCGCAGTCTCGGCTGAGCTTGTGCGGGTTCTTCAAACACAGCCCGGAATTCCGCCAGGAAAGCTGTGTGCGTAGCTGTGACTGGATCACCTCTGTCCCAAAGAGGGGTAGCCCAGGCCAGGGACTTCCTGGAGAGGAGACTGACAATGAATGCAGTACAGTTACATATATGGAATGCACAAGACACTTTATCTAAAGATTTATCTCAGCAGGATTATGATATTATGCTTTCAAAAATAAAGGAATCAATTTCAAGATTGGAGTAATCCATTATGAGCACTAAGAAAAATAAATTCAAGTGCGATCAATTTGATTATAAGAATGACCAGGTGTATGTTAGGGGCAGGTGGAAAACCAAATCAATTCTGAAGAAAAAGAATAAGAGAAAGCAAGTTCCAACATCTACACCCTCCAAAGTTGGCTTTTCTTCGACGGATCAAGAGTCCTCTGATAAGACTTCTGTGGAACATTCTGATTCAAACAACACTAATAAGAAACAATCTTATTATTAAAAAGAAAAATAAGAGCAAAAGTAAGAAAACCCAAAAAAACGACGAGGTGGAAGAAAACACTTCAAAACCTTCAGGCATCCCTACATGGAGACTCAGGAACCAGAAGAAATAGGTAACAAACTTGGTGTTGTCAACTTGTCTTCTCATCCAATAACAGTGGAACAAGAAAACATTTCGAGAACATTAAACTTTGTACCTATTAAGGACTTTGACATTTATTCTACCATACATGATGTCCATCGTTTTATACAGGACATCACTGTCAAAAGACATTTTAAATTTAAAGAGATTAGCCAAATCATTCATAGACATCTCCCACTCTTGAAGGAAGATTCTAAAGAATGACTGTCGAATAGTGTCACGAAAGGGTAAAAGTTTGGGAAATATTTTGTCCCCTTCACAGTTCACCAGTCCTCCTATAAATAAAAATAATTTAACAACTAACTGGCTCTCTTGTAAGGGCTTTCTTCGCTGTGGAGCTAGTAAATGCAAAACCTGTTCATTTGTTCTTCAAACTAAAACATTCCAAGACATATACTATTAAGAACTTTTAAAATTCCAATACAATAAATGTAGTATATATTATAATATGCTTACATTGTAATCTGATGTATGTAGCGCAGACTTGCAGAAAACTTAAGATCAGAATCCTAGAGCATTTAAATGACTTTGCCAACTCTATGGGCCATAATCTTTTAAATGCTTTGAAACATTTTTTACATGTACATGCGGATGACACTAGTCCCTTTCGAGTTTTTGCCATAGAAAAAAGATAAAAACCCTATAAGGGGTGGCGATGTCAGCAATTTGTTACAATCGAGGGAGGCATTCTAGATTTTTAATCTTGAGACATCCTCTCCCCACGGTTTAAATCTAAAACGAGAATTGATGATACATTATTAATATGACGCAGAGGCAATGTTTATATTCACGCTTCCAACTACAGAGTTCGTATAATTATACATAGACATTATTGCTAAATGTCTGTTTTTATTCCCTTGTTTTTAAACTTTGTTTTCTTTGTTTTTTCTTAGACATAATCCATGCTTTATGCCTAGCGGAGTTCGGAACTGGAGAATGGAGCCCTGTTCTGAAATTTTCTATGACACTCCTTCTTCAATATCACATGATTGCACGGCTGTCAATCCATGATCAGTTGACTTGAAAAGAAAAAAGGCTTTTCCTTGCTCCGCCTCCATCTGTTGCACCGCTTATAGGCATTGGATTCTTCATTATCATCATTTTTAATGTTTAGAAAGAACAAATACTCTTTGCATAACAATTTGTATTGTATTTTATTGCTTTTAATTTTATGTAAGTTTTCATGTGACTTTATATCTATGTAATTAGTTACTCTTTTCACATGGTGTTTCTCCGCCTCATTTTCTTGTATATAAGAACTGAGTCACATCATGGTAAACTAGTCATGATTAAGAGTGGCTACACCACCTGAAATGCGATGTATTGATGTTTTTGCTAAACATGCACTCTAATGAATAAAGCAAGGCACAGGTTTCTACATCAAATGCTGGATTGTGGTTTGTTTATTTTCCTGGATTATGATTACCTCCAGCAGAGAGGGGATCCGTGCACAAGGTAGAACCTTAGTGGGTGAGCTGTTACCTTTATCTTTTCACTGACAATGAATGCCACCTTGGATAGCTCAGTGACAAACTGAGACGGCATGAGTTCTATGTGCAAGGAGCACTGAGTAATAAAGACCCTGCACAGTTTGGGGTCCTCAGCATACTTGTCAGGCATAGACAGTCTTAGCCAAGGTTCAGCGGCAGGAAGGCAAGCCGGAGCAGCAGGTGAAGTCGCAGGAGTAGTCACTGGAATTTGATGCAGAGTGACAAGCAACTGTTACAGCATGGCGGTGACTTGCCCTACCTGTTCTCCTTGTGAAGAAATCTGCTGGGACTGCTGGACCACAACGGTGGTAAGATCAGTCAGTTTCGGAAGCGGCACCTTGGTGGGGTCTATGGCCGGGTCTTACTGTCAGGCTCGGAGTCAGTGATCCCCCTGGTCCAACGCAAACGATGACACTAGTCAACACCTGGGACCGAAATCCAAGTGCCAACCGGTCATCACCAGAGCCCGCCGCAAAGCAGGATGGTCTAGCTGCGGTGTGGTGCCACCAGGTCGTGCCACAGGTTCGAATCCGAAGTAGTCCACAGCAGGCACGGTCCTGGAAGACCCAAAAAATACCACACACACACAAAAAAGGGGGGGGGGCAGCATAGGAAATAATTAATTTCTGACCCTACCATCCGAATGTCGCAGCAGAAATCAAGACTCATCAGACCAGGAAAACGTTTTTCCATCTTCTACTGTCCAATTTTGATGGACAAATTGTTCAAATGTAGCCTCAGTTTCCTGTTCTTAGCTGAAAGGAGTGGCACCCGTGTGGTCTTCTGCTGCTGTAGCCCATCTGCCTCAAAGTTCGACGTACTGTGCGTTCAGAGATGCTCTTCTGCCTACCTTGGTTGTAACGGGTAGCGATTTGAGTCACTGTTGCCTTTCATCAGCTCGAACCAGTATGCCCATTCTCTCTGACCTCTGGCATCAACAAGGCATTTCTGCCCACAGAACTGCCGCTCAGGATGTTTTTCTTTTTCGGACCATCTCTGTAAACCCTAGAGATGGTTGTGCGTGAAAATCCCAGTAGATCAGCAGTTTCTGACATACTCGACCAGCCCTCTGGCACCAACAACCATGCCACGTTAAAGGCATTCAAATTACCTTCTTCCCCATACTGATGCTCGGTTTGAACTGCAGGAGATTGTCTTGACCATGTCTACATGCCTAAATGCACTGAGTTGCCGCCATGTGATTGGCTGATGAGAAATTAAGTGTTAACAAGCAGTTGGACAGGTGTACCTAATAAAGTGGCCGGTGAGTGTATGCTGCCATATATACATTGATGACAGTGGATGCGTTGGAGGTATGAGCAGTGAGCACAGTAGGGAAAATCATACTTACCATCCTTCGGCTACAATGTTGTACACCCAAATACAGTAAACTCTTACTAATTAACTGAGCCATTTACTGAGCCACTGACGTCACCCTGAGCGCCTTCAGCATTATTTGCAAAGATTATAAAGTAATTTTTGTCGCAATGCCAGAGCCAGGAAACTAGCGGAAGGAAGCGAGAACATCCCCTACAGGTAATGTGCATTAGTTAGTGGACAGTATAAAACACATAAAATCGTGATAGATGTCCTTTAAGATAGCACCTAATATTAGAGAAATATTGACGGCTAGTTATATGAAAGATCTTAAGGGTTGCCTAAATGATATTAAAGGTTTTTATGCCTGTAAAACATGTAAAGCTTGTAAGGCAGATCTATGGAGGATCGGAGGGTTGTAAAGAAATTCTATAATACAAAAAGGACAAAGGAATATGAAAGTAAGCAAAAAAAGATTGTAATTCCTATTCAGTCATATATGTGTGAGGATAAGGGAACATCTAAGAAATATACAGTATGGGGATTACTACACATAGATTCTCAGCACATTACAGAACAGCACACAATAAAAACGCAAAAGGCACATTTTTTTGGATTGGAAATAGTTAACCCCTTGAGACATTTGTTTTCAGCTTAGAGACCAGACTCCATTTTTAGAATCTGATATGTGTCACAATGATTGGTTAAAATTCTTCTTTTTCAAAGTCTGAAATGTTTTGCTTTCCAGGAAGATACTTAAAATACCCAATTAATTAACATTTCCGGAATGTCTGCTTTATGTTGGAATTATATTTTATGTGTCCTCTCATTTTTCTAGGATGTTATGAGGCTTAGAACTTTAGGTGTGATTTTCTCATTTTCATCGCCAAAACTCACATTTTGAGGGACAACTCTTTCAAGTGACTTTAAAAGGCCAAAATAATAGTAAAACCCCATAAATAACCCCACTATACAAACTACACACCTCTATGTAAAAAACTGTGAGGTTAACACAATAAAGATAATTTTTAACCCTTTAATAACTTCTACTCAGTTTTATGGCTGTTTTAGCTCCTTAGGCTGGTCAGTGCAAAATTCCAGGCTGTGGGCATAGAATGAAAGCAGTTCTGTGAGCTGACAGTGTGGTTAGATTATCAGGGTACAATGTTTATATACACTTTCATCTGGCTTCTGAACATACATTGGTATCTGACACATAGAAAGAGAGAGATGAGACAGATCAGAGATGATGAGATCCATTAGATGCCTATTGCACACAATGACATTCAACTCTCCTACATCTCTGCTATTCCACAACACACAAGATCAGCTGTGCCTTCCTGCTGTGACTTTCCCAATAAATGACTCTGTAGCTTGTAGTTCTCCTCATGCTGCTGCCTTCAGAAAGTCTGCGCATGTGTCATTGTGAGCTCCGTCCTGGACTGCAGGGCCCTGCAAGGCGGGACTAGAGTGCAGGGAGCAGAAAGAGACAGAAATCACAGCCCCCGGCATCACACAGAAAGCCAAGATGACGTCCTCGAAGTCAGAAGTTATAGGGTCGTGTCTAGGGGCAACTAAAATTGTATACAGCAGGACTGTATAGAAATGCTGTATTTTTGTTAATAACAGTGAATCAGAGAATGTGTAATGTGTTATCCTGAGTACATTTAAGAAACTTGTCTTCGTGGGATAACCCTTTTAAGTCTATTAACCCTTTAAGTGTTTCACATGGGCTGTAGTAAAATAGCAATGTTATTTAGAAACTTTTGAATTATTTTGGAAAATACATTTATTTAGGCCAAAAATACTTTCTCAATGAATGAAATAATGAAATGCTCTGCAAATTTTGATGCCCAATCTCTCCCAATTGTAGCGACGCCCCATATGTGTTGGTAAACTGCTGTATGGGCACACTGGTTATAGATTGAAAGCAGCTCCATTCAAAGCAGATTTGTATTGTCACATTGTACAGGCTATGAAATTTTAATTTAATAATTAATTTTTTTTTGCAATGTTAACATATGCGGGCTTATTATTTGCAGGGTGAGATACAATGTATAGATAATTATGTTTTGGGGTCTATAGCTAATTCACAAAATTTTATTAATTATTTTAAGAGGGACACAAACAAAATCGTCAATTTTTATTTTAGATTTTTAGAATGTTGGATAAAATCGCTTTTTTTTTATCAAAAACTTTTTAGGTACATGACTTCTGTATTTTTCTGTTGACAGGCTTGTTTTTTGCAAAAAGAGTTATTCTTTTCACTCCTGTCATATTTTTGATCACTTTTTAGAATATATTTTGCTAGGGTATTGTCACAGGTGCTCCCGCGACCCACTTTCCGGGGCGTGGGCGCCCCCGTGCCCCTCAGTGTGCAGGTGCCCCCACAACCCACATCCCGGGTCGCGGGCACATTTGTGCCTTTCCGCAGCCCCTGGATCCTCTCCATACATTACCTGTCCGCATTCCTGCTCCGACACTCGAGCATTTAAAGGGCCAGCGCACCACAAATTGGTAGTGGCCATTTCCAGGAAACTGATTTAAGCCAGTCTCTCCCAGCATTCCCCAAAGGATCTTCGTGCCTTAGAGAAAGCTTTGTCTGATGCCCTGCGCTGTAATTTCCCGTTGTGACCTCAATTCCGTTTCTCACTATGCTCCTCCGCTGCCTGCCCTGACCTCTTGCTTCCTCTCTGACCTTGAACCTCTGCCGCCTGCATTGACCTATTGCCTATCTCCGACCACGAAATTGCCTTTGTACCTCGACCTTGGCTGCCACCACGGATAAGTCGTGTCTGTGGAATGACCTGGTGATACCATTCTGCAGCAAGACCAACCTGCTTTTCGGCGGGCTCTGGAGAAGACCGGGTGCCACTTAGATTCCGGTCCCAGGTGTTGGCTTGTGTCATCGTTCGCCGTGGTTCACTGACCCCGAGCCTTGACAGGTATTTGATAAAAAATTGTACATGAAAGTTTTTAAAACAAACATTAAAGTTTTTTTTTTCTACGTCGTTCACCAAGCAGGTTCAATATTGATTTAGATTTATTGTAAAGATTAATATGAACACGGTGATGTACTTTTTTGTGTTTCATATCCTTTATTTGGATATTATACGTAAATGTGGTGATAAGGGAACTTGTATTGTAGTGTACAATGTAAGTTATGTTCAGTAAGTTACACATGGGTCCTGCCAGTAGGCAGAACACAGCGTGAAGAGTACCAGAAGCCTCGAGGCACACACTGGACCCCATGGCTGCAGCAAGAAGGATCAGATATAGCGGT
Source organism: Engystomops pustulosus (assembly GCA_019512145.1). Taxonomy (NCBI): domain Eukaryota; kingdom Metazoa; phylum Chordata; class Amphibia; order Anura; family Leptodactylidae; genus Engystomops; species Engystomops pustulosus. The sequence continues at coordinate 109,967,207 of CM033644.1, read as the reverse complement.
AAGCTCACCAGATGGGTCCGATCCACAGAGCATACACTTACACGCCACGGTCACGCTCTGAGTTTTTTCGATCCCGGGTGTTATTGAGAGGCCTGGGCTGTGATAACATAGCCCAAGACCAGCACTTACAGGACCCACATTTTTCTTCTGATGCGTCGACGTAAAAAGGTGGCAAGCTCTGTGCAGCGCTGCATAATCTGTGTGCGCTATATAAATAAAACAATTATTATTATTACTATAAGAAGTAAATTTTATGTTCATTAAAGGTTAAAAGGTTGAAGGGTTTGTCCATGTTAAGCAAATTCTAGCAAATAATTGATATAATTTGTGTAATGAAAAGTTATACATTTTTCCAATACACTTTCTTTATGAATTCTTTATGGTGTCCAAGGTTTCTGCTTCATTGGAAGCTTCATTGTTTACTACATTATTTGCATTTGCACATTATTTGCTATAATGTGCTTAAAGTGGACAACCCCTTTAACAAACATAAATAAAAAAATAAATCAGAGAGAAAACATATACACCCTCCCCGTCCGCCCATTTCCAAAGACAAACCCACCCCCTCCTCCGGGGAATGGGAGGGGGGAGTATAGGGGTTGGATAGGGGTAGGAATTGGGAAGGTGTTGTTAAGTTTTGTTCTAATCCTTGTAAACGGAAAATGTGTTGGAGTGATTAATAAAAATTATCTGATTAAAAAAATAAACCTTAGATATGTATCCCTTTGTACGGTCAGCAACTATGAGATCGTCTATCAGCACGTGAGTAACAATGGTCAAGGTCTCTGCCCTATTCTGAACTTCCAGGGCAAATTTTTCCCCACTCACCAGGTCGTCATCTAGGACAGAACAGCACTCTGCATGATGAAAGGCAGACGGAGGAAGCCACAAGACCCAGGGAATCAGCTGGCAAAAAGCGTGGCAGATGAGAACACGTGACCGTGCCCTGGGGACTTCTTTATGGATCAGACCCTGGCTGTAGCTGTCTTCGGTGCATCTCCTGCCTTTGTGGAAAATCTTGGTATACTACGCCTTCATAACTTGATAATACCTACAAAGAACTTTCTCTTCTTTTTCTATGTTTTTGATGTTATCTAACTCTTATAGTGTTATGTTATTTTGCGGTTTTTCAAACTCTTTTATTTTGTTCCTTTTAATGTCTTGTTTTGCTTAACCCCTCCTAACCCTTTTATTTCTCTCCGAGGATCCCTTTTGGTAAGTCTTCATAAAACTCCCTTCACATTGGTTTCTCATAATGTACACAGCCTTAATATACCCTCCAAAAGATGCATGCCCTGAACATTTTATTGTAGCTTAAAAGCTGATCATCTTGTCCCAAATACATGTTTCATGCTTACCTTCTTCTAGCGAGGGAGAAGAATGGAGTAGCGATTTTAATATACAAAAAATGTTTGTAGAGTCGAGGTGCAGGCATAGGTTGAACTAGTTGGTAAATCTCAAGAAGGAAATTGAAGAAGCTAGTATGGAGTGGTATCCTTTTCCCAAAATCAACACCTATTGTTTAAACATTTTTACTGCTTTTATTAAAAATTGTATAGTCCTTGCAAAGCAGCTGATTTGTTTGAACAGATCTCTCTCCTTAATATATCTGAGTCCTATAATGTTTGGGTGAGGAGGAGGTGAGTTTGTCTGAAGTCAATCAAAGCTCTTAAACCCTCTAATGATGACTTCCCAATTTTCTAATATATAAAGCTGAATGCATGTGTGTGTGTGTGTGTATATGTATGTATATATGTCCGCTAAAGGAATGTGTACCGTCGCATTTACAATCACCAAATTTTGCACAGATGTTGCCTGTGACTCTGGGAACATCATACACTCGGTTTTAAGCGCACAGCATGATATACTGGCCCAAACCAATTATTAAAGAAAATCTACCATCAAAATCCATCAAGATAAACCAGATAAACACTTTCTCATAGATCCAGGAACTGTGACTGTAGTTATCTTCTTATATTTGTTATCCATGGCCTGTTTCCTTCTAAAATCTACTTTTATAGTAATGCTAATGAGTCTGCTAATTCCACCAGTATCGCAATGAGATTTGGCCTGAGCTAAAATTTAGCATTATCTATTATTTAAATCAAATACATTTCTTGAATACCATTGTTAGCAAAAGTGAAACAGGTATCCTCACACTTGACCTTTTTACTAAAGAGACTGACTGACTACAATAGGTTGCTACATTTTTCTAGTTTCCACCACAAATTTTCCAAAAAGTCTTTATCCTCTTCCCATTACTAATAAAACAATTGTTTTTGAAACTCAACAAACCAACTTTAGATTAAATTAAATGTGCATGAAATTCAAGAAAAGAGTATCCAGAGGCCCCCCAGAGGCTCCCCTAGTTCATCAATGCCATCTGAGAATCTATGGATTGCACAAAGCTATTCGGAAACATGGTATGTCAAGGCTTTGCCAACATAATCAAATTCTCTCAGCCATTTTTTTTTATAAATGAGCACCCAGTCTGAGAGATAAAAATTTGAAGGCTGCTCAAGGGCCCTTAACCCAATCCTGCAAATAAAGATAATTTTCCATCATGGGCTACTACACCTGTGACAGTACTTATTTGGTATACCTGTCCACGCAGTATTGCATTTATTGTATATCCGGTGTACAATCCGGTGTACACAAGACCCCATCTCTAAATATAAAAGATAGCTGCTGCAAGAAATTATTGCTGCCATTTCCTCACCATTTTAATCACACAACTTAAATTCCAGGTACTAGAACAGGTGCTGCGCCCCAGGAGATGCGGTGATTGTATATGGCAGTTAAAACTCAGAGAAGTCTTCTGAATTCAGAAATTGAACTCCCTTTTCTCACATGGACTAAATTGGGATTATGATATCTAGAGCTTTATTTGAATTCCTGTGGCTGAATATGAATGTAACAGCAAACCCCATCTCTGTATGAAGAGGGTTCAGTCCCTGAGCCCTCTTCACACAGCAACTGCTACTCTGTGCCATACATGTACAGGGCAGAGTGTGAACCAACCACAACATGAAGTATAAGTTAGTTAAAGGGGTTGGCCACTTAACTTCATGTTTTTTTGTAGTGTGGGGGCAGGATATTAGGTAATTTATCAATACACATCTATTAATAGTTCTGCACCGCTTTCTTGATATATAAAGTGAAACCTCCTGTCTTTTACCTCATCAGCCAGACATTCCAGTCCATAACATGGCTGCAGATGGAGGGTCAAGCAATCACTAACTATATCCATGAGCAATTGCCCTGCCAGGACCTTATCATAGTATTCATGAATATAAGATCAAGGTCTTGGCAGGGCAATTGTTCACGGACAATTAGAGAAAGCAGTGCAGAACTTTCAATAGATGTAGATTTGTAAATTACCTAATATCCTGATCACACACATTACAAAAATCATGAAGTAACATGGCCAATCCCTTTTATATTTGCCCCATAACATAACACCCCATTCAGGTAGACGCCTGTATCTAAAGCAGAAGCCATATGCTCTTACTAGTGCGCTCACGTATTGCCATGACGACCGTAGTATGTGGAGCTCCTCTGCCTCCTCCATCATGGCGGCACGTACGGGTCGTGACGCTGATACGTCGGAGCAGCGGAGAGGGGCGGTCCGCGCTCTGGTGAAACCGCATTGTTTGTTTCAAAGGAAGAATCTGGGCCGAGCCGCGGCCGCCGAGCGTATACCCGGAGACAGGCCAGGTCGTCCGCACGGAGCCGAGGACAGCGGCTGGCGGCTGATTGCGGGGCCCCTCAGCCTCCACACGTCCGGCCAGGGGAGGGAGTCGCTACCGGAAGATCTGGAGAGGAGGGGGAGCTTTTGTGACCGCTCCGTGGCGGTGGCCACAGTTCGCGGTCAGCCTGGAACAACGATCCATCGCCATTAGGTGCTCCACCGATTGTCAACCGTCCCCCCCGCAGGTAACGGGCGCATTCCGCTGCACAACCCGCTCTTATTCCTGGCTGAGCGCTCACTCTCCTCCCCCATCTCCAGCCGGCGTCAGGGGAAGGAGGACCGCCGCTCGCTGTCTCTCCTGTGTGTGTATTCTGCTTTGTGCGCTTGTGTTGTTAGACGCCATGTTTGCAGCGCAGGGCTTGGGGATGGCCGGGCGGAGCGCTGACACTCGGCGCCGCTGCTCCCGGTTCCTGCCTGCTCTAACGGCCACCCATTGATTTGAACGGGCCCGGGAAAAATGTTTGGTGCAGTGACGTCACGGGGCTGGCTTCTCTCCCAAGTTTGGGGGGACATTTAACTCTTCAGGCTCCATGGGGGTCAAACGGCGCCGCTTTATTATGAGGCAGCCCATCCTGCTGCCGCTACACCAAACATTCAGCCACCTATCAGTGCGCTAGACGGCCTTAAAGGGGCAGCGTGCAGGCGCATGGGCACAAGGAGGGAGAGGGGCCTGGAAGTGTGATGGATTACTGTCACCTATGTCTCTGTAGTCAGGTCCTGGGCTAGATGTACACTATAGTCCTTCACCATAGCCATGCTTGGGCTGTCCTACTGAGGGAACTTTCCTCTCAGAAAACCCCAATTTCCCTGTTTATCTGGAGCATGTATCAAAACCACAAAACCAGCTCCCTTCATCATATACCGTCATGTTCTACTTTCTCACCGCAACTTTGCATAAAGACTCCTGAGATTGTTTTCTATCTCCTGGTGGAAATCTCAGCTGAATGATTTCTGGATACTAGCCCTTCTGTTATGTCACTTTGTGGCATAACCAGGACCATGTTATGGTGTTTTTGATGCCATGGAGTTTAGAGAATGATGCCTCATTGACAGAATTGTATGTCACTTATTGTGAACCATTCCTGATCTATGCTCTGAAAACTACATAATAAAGCAGAACTGTTACACATCCCCACAAGACAACTTGCACATGGTGGTAGATTTACAGCTAAATGTCTTGGAATATCTGTCGTTAATAAGTCAAAATTGCTGTGGATTTTGCTTAAAATTTCTCCATTGGAGGAGAAATCCACTGTGGAACTGAAGCGTAATAATTGACATGTTGTAAAATCTGCCCTGCAGATCCCTTTCCGTGTGAAAGGAAAACATTAAATGTGTATATAACATATTCTAGATGTTGTAGAGTAAAAGGGCAGTGGATTTTCATAATGGAAATCAACATCAATCCATACCATGTGCTCTAAATAAAAACAATGTACAGTTTACGAGTCTGAAAGTTTGAGGATCTATTTAAAAAAAAGTGGTCGATTTTCTTTAAGTATTTAACTATACATTTATCTTAAAGGGAACCTGTCATCAGAGATTGACCTAATACCAGTATGTTGTCAAGTAGCTGAACAGCTTTTAGATCAGTCATGGCAAACCTTTTAGAGACAAAGTGCCCAAACTATAACCCCATTCAGGTAGACGCCTGTATCTAAAGCAGAAGCCATATGCTCTTACTAGTGCGCTCACGTATTGCCATGACGACCGTAGTATGTGGAGCTCCTCTGCCTCCTCCATCATGGCGGCACGTACGGGTCGTGACGCTGATACGTCGGAGCAGCGGAGAGGGGCGGTCCGCGCTCTGGTGAAACCGCATTGTTTGTTTCAAAGGAAGAATCTGGGCCGAGCCGCGGCCGCCGAGCGTATACCCGGAGACAGGCCAGGTCGTCCGAACGGAGCCGAGTACAGCGGCTGACTGCTGATTGCGGGGCCCCTCCGCCTCCACACGTCCGGCCAGGGGAGGGAGTCGCTACCGGAAGATCTGGAGAGGAGGGGGAGCTTTTGTGACCGCTCCGTGGCGGTGGCCACAGTTCGCGGTCAGCCTGGAACAACGATCCATCGCCATTAGGTGCTCCACCGATTGTCAACCGTCCCCCCCGCAGGTAACGGGCGCATTCCGCTGCACAAGCCGCTCTTTTTCCTGGCTGAGCGCTCACTCTCCTCCCCCATCTCCAGCCGGCGTCAGGGGAAGGAGGACCGCCGCTCGCTGTCTCTCCTGTGTGTGTATTCTGCTTTGTGCGCTTGTGTTGTTAGACGCCATGTTTGCAGCGCAGGGCTTGGGGATGGCCGGGCGGAGCGGCTGCTCCCGGTTCCTACTCGCTCTAACGGCCACCCATTGATTTGAACGGGCCCGGGAAAAATGTTTGGTGCAGTGACGTCACGGGGCTGGCTTCTCTCCCAAGTTTGGGGGGACATTTAACTCTTCAGGCTCCATGGGGGTCAAACGGCGCCGCTTTATTATGAGGCAGCCCATCCTGCTGCCGCTACACCAAACATTCAGCCACCTATCAGTGCGCTAGACGGCCTTAAAGGGGCAGCGTGCAGGCGCATGGGCACAAGGAGGGAGAGGGGCCTGGAAGTGTGATGGATTACTGTCACCTATGTCTCTGTAGTCAGGTCCTGGGCTAGATGTACACTATAGTCCTTCACCATAGCCATGCTTGGGCTGTCCTACTGAGGGAACTTTCCTCTCAGAAAACCCCAATTTCCCTGTTTATCTGGAGCATGTAGTATCAAAACCACAAAACCAGCTCCCTTCATCATATACCGTCATGTTCTACTTTCTCACCGCAACTTTGCATAAAGACTCCTGAGATTGTTTTCTCCCTCCTGGTGGAAATCTCAGCTGAATGATTTCTGGATGCTAGCCCTTCTGTTATGTCACTTTGTGGCATAACCAGGACCATGTTATGGTGTTTAGAGAATGATGCCTCATTGACAGAATTGTATGTCACTTATTGTGAACCATTCCTGATCTTTGCTCTGAAAACTACATAATAAAGCAGAACTGTTACACATGCCCACAAGACAACTTGCACATGGTGGTAGATTTACAGCTAAATGTCTTGGAATATCTGTCGTTAATAAGTCAAAATTGCTGTGGATTTTGCTTAAAATTTCTCCATTGGAGGAGAAATCCACTGTGGAACTGAAGCGTAATAATTGACATGTTGTAAAATCTGCCCTGCAGATCCCTTTCCGTGTGAAAGGAAAACATTAAATGTGTATATAACATATTCTAGATGTTGTAGAGTAAAAGGGCAGTGGATTTTCATAATGGAAATCAACATCAATCCATACCATGTGCTCTAAATAAAAACAATGTACAGTTTACGAGTCTGAAAGTTTGAGGATCTATTTAAAAAAAAGTGGTCGATTTTCTTTAAGTATTTAACTATACATTTATCTTAAAGGGAACCTGTCATCAGAGATTGACCTAATACCAGTATGTTGTCAAGTAGCTGAACAGCTTTTAGATCAGTCATGGCAAACCTTTTAGAGACAAAGTGCCCAAACTATAACCAAAATCCACTTATTTACCACGAAGTGCCAACATTGCATTTTAAGCAGTAAGTTATTGCTACCTGTTCTTCAACATCTTTCAATCGTATCGGCCCCCCTGAGGCCACCAATACAGTTAAAAGAAGGGCACATTCAGACTATCATTGTAGCTTCTCACCAGGGTCTCTCTATACAGTAAGAATGGTGGGTACAGTAGGATGACCTACAAAGATAATGCAGTTCTATCAACACCTTCTCACTTTTCCCGCAGTTTCTTCCCACAGTTCCAAACAGCCAATGAAATAGCACTGAAAGCAGCATCTCTTAAGTTGCCTGGGACTGCAGGAAGATTTGGTGAATTTGTTCCTGTTTGGTGAACTCTGTGAAGAGGTCGATGGCCTGAGTGCCCACAAAAAGGGCTCTGAGTGCCACCTCTGGCACCCGTGCCATAGGTTCGCCACCACTGTTCTAGATCATGCTTCTTTCATGGCCCAGTGTGCTGGCATAATGCAGAAAATCAACTTTAAAGTGAGATGTTATTTGGTTGTATGAAGTAAGAGAGGCAGAGAATTTAACACCAAAGTTAAGTCGTGGTAGGGGTTTAATTGGACCAATTTCTGATGAAAGGTTCCCTTTAAAGGATGGTCTGTCATATATTTACTATCATAGAAACTGATACTACTATTAAATATTTTTTTATTTTATTTTATATATTGATATAGATGTATGCTTGAGCCACTTACAAAGAAATGATCTCGAGATTGTAAAACATCAAACTTTACTGCCCTTGGTTTATTCGGTTATATGAACACATATTTAATCTTATTTCCCTTTGTACTTAATCCTTTTTATTTTTGTCTTTTGAATAAGTCTAAATAAAGTGACACATCTATCCAAAGTGCCGCAACGGGTTTATTCACAAGCGACATATTTATTGAAGACTTTTCTGCTACATTCAACATGTGAATGGGGTTGTTTCTATAGCCGGTGTATACATATCCCAAAGATGGGACATTAGACATTATAAAGGAAATTTAAAAGTAAAATGTATAGATGAGCATATCTCCAGAATGAGCTACTGCAGTCGTAGGAGGACCAATTTATTAGTTCTATAAGGGGCACAACCAATTGTTGCGAAAACAAAGATGAGGAATGAGGTGGCGTTTGCATGTGGGGTTAACGTATGCGTTTTTAAAGGCATCACAACCGCTTAGAAGAGGAGATTTGCTGAAATATGTTGCTGTCAACAATGCATTTACAAAACGCAAATCTCTTCTTAACAGCTGTTGTGATGTGTGCATCTGTTTACGCCATGTATGAACACACCCTAAAGATCGGCAACTGACTCCAGCTCCAAATAACTGATGCAGAAAACTTATGAAATAACCGATATGTTACAGGGCCCAGTGTGGAGCTTTAGGAATTTTTCTTCGGTAGATCCTTTTTGGCTGTAGGGAATATCCATAATAAGGTGCTTGATAGCTCATTCAATGGTGTGATCCAGAATCCGAGGGCTATGTTATGTGACCTCTAGCAGCCTACAATATTGTGGATGTATTTATCATTAAGTGCTTATTTTAAGTGTTACATACACAGATACACATGATGAATGTAGAGGAGTAGGTGCAGATTCAGGATCTAAGTCTGTTAATATTTTTACATGTGTAGCATTCTGTTATAGCAGTAAAATAATAAAGATACCAGAAACCCAGCGGGTTATGAGTCATTGAATTAAAAGAAGCCCTAAAGATCTGATTGTCCCTAATTGATTCCATTTATGTCATTCCGCCAAACTTGCGCTCAAAATTCTGCAATCTATCTCTGGTATATAGCTTAAATAGTTTGATTCTGTGAAGTGTTGCAGCATATGATGTCACTATATAAAGGATTAGTATTATCCATTGTCATATGGGAATATCCAGCCCTTGAACAGATAACGGGTTGGTTCCTTATTAGCTTTCAACATTATATAATACAACATTGTCACCATTTTTTTTTTTGTACCCACCTGTCTTTTAAGTCTATATCTAACATTTGTTTATTCTATTCCAGATCCCGCAAGATGAGGCGAAAAGGACGATGGCACAGGGTTTCTACCCCCAGAACATCTACTTCTCCTTGTAGTATTAAACATTCCCCTACTCGAGAGACCTTGACATATGCCCAGGCACAGAGGATGGTGGAGATTGAAATTGAAGGTCGCTTGCACAGAATAAGCATATTTGATCCTCTTGATATCATTTCGGATGATGATCCCACCGCTCAAGAAATGAGTGAATGCAACAGCAATAAAGAAAACAGTGAACAGCCTCCTCAGCATTGTCTGCGGTCTAAAAGACATAAAGCGAGCAAAGCAAAAAAGAAAAGCGAAGCTCCAACCACTCACGGTCATGCGACTACCAGCACTCTTCCAGAGCCCAAAGTCCGTGTCATAGAATGTAGCCCCCCATCTGCACCCCATAGGTCTGCTGCATACTACAAGTTTGAGGAAAAGTCCTCTGAAGAGTTGGATGAAGAAGTGGAATATGACATGGATGAGGAGGATTACGCATGGCTGGAAATAATAAACGATAAAAGGAAAAGTGAGGGCTTCTCATCGGTATCTCAAGACATATTTGAATTTCTTATGGACCGATTTGAAAAAGAATCTTATTTTGAAAACCAAAAGCAGGGTGACCAGCAGTCATTGATCGACGAGGATGCTGTGTGCTGTATTTGCATGGATGGTGAATGTCAGAATAGTAATGTTATCTTGTTTTGTGATATGTGTAACTTAGCAGTTCATCAAGAGTGTTATGGCGTGCCATACATCCCAGAAGGACAGTGGCTATGCAGGCATTGTCTACAGTCAGGTAATACAGCCATTGAGTGCGTATTGTGCCCAAACAGGGGAGGTGCCTTTAAAAAGACTGATGACGATCGATGGGGACACGTTGTTTGTGCTCTATGGATACCGGAAGTAGGGTTTGCAAACACAGTTTTTATTGAACCAATTGACGGTGTTCGTAACATTCCCCCTGCAAGATGGAAATTAACTTGCTACCTCTGCAAGAAAAAAGGTGTTGGTGCCTGCATCCAGTGCCACAAGGCTAACTGTTACACAGCGTTTCATGTAACCTGTGCTCAGAAGGCTGGGCTCTACATGAAAATGGAGCCTGTGAAGGAAGTGACTGTCACTGGCACAACCTTCTCTGTAAAAAAGACTGCGTACTGTGATGCACATACTCCTTCAGGTTGTGTCAGGAGGCCGCTAAATATTTATGATGAACCAGAATCAAAAAATGGCATTTGTAGGAAGGGCATGGACAAGTCCTTGAGGTCAACATCTAAAGTTCGGAAAAAAGCTAAGAAATCCAAAAAAGCTGTGAGTGAAACATGCACAGTTGTACCGACTGTCAGTGTACCGGATATTCCTCCTCAGAGGTAAGATGGAAAGCAATGGGTTATGCATATCCTGATTTGTGTCTTGGGTGGATATGGTTCATACAGCGTGATCATGAAAGTGGTAGTTTTTCATCAACTATTGTACCTCCATGGCTTCTTATGTGTATCCTCCTCCCCTCCTGGCAGTGCACTATGCCTGGGTTATGGCTCGGGTGGGCACACGGCCATGTAGTGTAGTATTCATGCAGAGGCACCGTGCAAAAAAAGTGATATGGCTAGTGACCAGTCATTGTTAAAATACATAAAAACCTTACCCCCTTCCCCTATTGGTGTTCTGGCCTATGAAACCAATATGATGACAACTGTTCAATGGGGGCTTGTATCTTTAGTTTGACTTGTTTTTTGTCTTTTTCCTCCTTTTTTTTTTTTTTTATTTTTTTTTTTTTAATTTGGGTGCATTTTTTTTTACTACATAAGGGTCATAAGATATTAGCTGGTAGGTGTGTCTGTTGCAGTGTTCCTAAATGTATCTTTCCAAGACAATGTTTTCTTTGTTTTACAACTTTTTTGAGCACATTTAGACGACTCAGGTGCACAATGAAGTCCAACCAACCCACACTTATTCCATAAATGCCCCTAAAAAGTCATTAAAAAGTCCCTGCAAAACAGACAAAAATAGACATGCGTCAAAATGGCAAATTTAGAAGGATACAAAGAACTGCTGAATTATGCCAACCTTGGCCAACTTTAAAAAGTTGCAAAAGAAACCAAATGATACAGGTCTCATTGTCGGTTTCTGTCTTGGTTCAATGTAGTCAGCCAGTTTGTTTGACCAGACTCTCACTGCAAATGAGCATTGTTTGTTAATGTGCTATCTTTTAATTCAATGGCTGGCAAACATAGCCAATGTTTCTCAGAGCAGGGTAGTCCTTTCTATTGTCTTTGGCATGTGCGCAGACCTCTCATGTTGAAGACACAGGTTACAAAACTGGCCATGGGTCATTTGTTTACAGCCTGAGAAAGCACATGTTTGTGTGCAAGTATGCATCACATTAATGGTCCAGCATGAGTCCTTGATAAGACGAGGTTCTAATTAGACAAGGCTAATGGCTTAGGTACCCTAAAAATAAATGTATTCTGTCTGTAAAATATGTACTGTCTATCAGCTAGGCTTCTTGGACTGAACTATGCATTGGGACCAGCATCATGGCTTTCATTTATGCTAGAAGTCGGTCTCCCTGCAAAACTGCTGCTCCATACTGAAAACATAGCGGGAAATTTATCTCTGCTTCTGTGCCAGTTCTCTTGCGTAGAAGCAGTGAAATAACTAATTTCTTAGCGACCATGCCACCTTCCTGCTATGTGAGCGTGGATGGGACGTATAGGGCCGCGGTGGCTGGTGGAGTGGACCGGTCCGGGGCATTCCCGCCCCTTTGTCTGCATTCTTTTGAAAAACTATGGCACCACTCGCCTTAAACATCAAGCGTCTTAGGAACAACAAAGGATGGGTGGCGTGGCCGCAATCCTGCATCGGCTTATGATGAATTTCCCCAATAATTACTGTATGGGATGGCACTCCCACGAGGAGGCAATGACTGGGAATCATAAAGCACTATGTTGTAGGGTTCCATTCACCTCAGACAGATGAGGAGAAAAGGATAAAGTTGAACTCCTCACACTTCTGGAGGATATTTTAGTTGATGATTCAACATTGTCAAGCTCCGAACAATGGTCCATGGCGGTGGCAATGATAATAGAAAAAGACAGCCTGGGCCTCAAACAAGGGCAGGAATTTTTCTTTTGTGATTCTGGCAGTCTGCTCATACATAGGGCTGTGGTATTCAGGCTAGCCACTGAAATAAAATGCATGAGGTCTTAGGCATTTCGATTGTGTTTTGAAACTCATCTCATCAGGAGAAATGCAAAACTAAATGCACATGTTTTGCACAAAACGCATGCGTCTGGTAAGTTGCCTCTCCCATTCAATCATATCGTAAGAAATGCTACACTAAATGTGTCATCTCAATGCAGTCTAAAGATAGGAGTCTATCACTAGTCAGCCGTTAAGTCACTAAAAAATGTAACATATTTTTTTTTTAATCTGCCTTTTGTGTGGATAGAGGGAAAGGTATGAAGAAAGGAAGAACAAAGGAAGTTATTTCTTACAAAAAAATATTGAAGTTTTTCACCTGCACTAATTATTAATGAAATTGAAAAAAATGGTCTAGAATTTTAAGTTGCACTTTAAAATGAGAAGTCCATTTTGTTTCTATGACCCCAGAGTAGCTATATTCATATTCTCCTCTGTGTGTCGCACCTTGTAATTGACCTGTAGGACACAATTTTGTCGCTTGGGTTTTCAAATGCAGTGTTTCATGAGGACTTCTTGTTGTGAATACGTTTACAGGCATATGTGTTGTATATGGAACGACAGTGTGAAATGTTGCAAATATATTGAACACTACTATAACCTGATATGTCCCTGTAGTACCACTCCTGACCTATGGATAGGTGTGTGACTGTTGTTGACTTGGTGCATTTCAGTTTAAACTATACGGAAAGGGGTTTGGAAGGAACACGTATGCATTTTCACTAAAACGTATGCGTTCTGGAATGAACACCACATGATTTTTAAAAGGCAACATGTGACCATGGGATTGGGGACACCCAGGTTGGAAATTCTTCAGAATGTACACGAGCTTATATGATTACTACTCAGGTGCCCCCCCCCCCCCCATGAGATTTTGTGGTGTTCTTTTCACTAGTATTGTATTTACTGTACTACATGTATGCATACATTTGGCATATATAAGTTGGACTTTCATATGCAATAGGTATTCTGTATCTGTGTAAGAAGTGGTATCTGGAGCTTTAGTGGTAGCACGCTTCTAGTGATCACTTCTTAATATTAGGATTTATATAGTTGTTTATAGTTAATTTTCTGATGCTGTGTTAAAATAGTTCTCATGTTTTCTTATAGAATAAACAAAATAATAAATCAGGTATCAATTCAGCGGAAAAAGCAGTTTGTGGAGCGGTTACAAAGCTACTGGCTACTGAAGAGACTCTCGAGAAATGGCATTCCTTTACTGAGACGGCTACAATCCAGCTTGCAGTCCCAGAGAAATATTCAAGAGGTATGGAAAGGATCACAAGGAAAAATGTGTTCATCTTATATTTGCTGAAAGTACCTTTCTTCCCAAATACAATGGATGTAAAGTTCTATTTGTGGTGACAGTATACAAATAGAAAATAATGAAAATAAGTCTTCCAGGATGGGGAAAGGGAAACCATGCTACCTTGTAAATCAGTCACCTTACCATCAAGCATGACTTTTAGGAAGCCTAACAATACGGGATTAAAACCAAACCAGTATATATATATTCCAGAAGGGACAGATTCCTAACTATAGACAGCACTGTTAAGATGTGGTTGCATGTTTTCAGTACAGTGTAGGGAACTTGTTTAGCTGAGTGAGAGGCTTTTGACTAGGGTCAGAAAGTAATAGCTTTCTAGAATCCGCCATTGGAGCATCACTGGCTATAAGTCAAGGTGGTCTTAATGGTCAACCTCTGTAAGGAGAGCTCTTGCTTACTGAACCTGGTTTATACAAAAACAGTCTTCAGTGACTAAAACAGCGATGGTGGTAAGAAGAAGTGTTGGTTAAATTTCAGTTCATGTTTCAATCCCCTACATGTAGCACTGGCCAGTTCCCCAGGTCCCTTGCTTCAGTATAGTTTGTTGCTTTTGAAATTGTCATTTTGTAAATTCTCTTTGTCTGTTTTTGTTACAGAGAGAGGATGATGAGGAAGTACAGTCATTGAAAAAGAAGTTGAAGTACTGGCAACGGTTAAGGCACGACCTTGAAAGAGCGCGATTACTTATTGAATTGATCCGCAAACGGGAAAAATTAAAACGTGAACAGGTGATTTTTCTTCTTTTAATTACCCCATGCAAAATGGATCACTTTTGCAGCCATATGAGAGCCATTGTCTGAGGCTGAATATTATTCAAACCTTTTTTTAATGTTTTAATACAAAAATGGTCATCTTTTGTTTTCATTTCTAGCAATCTTTTAACACTTACAGGACTCAGCCCTTTTTGTTAGTTATTTTTCTCCCCTCATTCCAAAAGCCATAACTTTATTTTAAGTTTACAGAGATGTGTGTGGGCTTGTTATCTGTAGGACAAATTGTACTTTTTAGTAGCGGCATTTATAATATTCCATGCAATGTACCAGAACATAAAGTTGGTGCACTCTTTGAATATGGTAAAAAGACTTTTATTACATTGAGGAACAGCAAATTTTAAATGGTGTCATTTTGGGAATTACGACACTGTGAACCTGACCTAAATAGTTTTTATATCTCAACAAATTCTTAATTCTTTTTTTTTTTATGGATACTGATGGGACTTGCACTGCCTTACATGTTAAATGTCTCCCTGCTATAATTCTAGCCTAAGTGTTGGTATTCATTGGCCTGGATTAAATGTTTTGTTATTTATGTGTAATATTTGTTTTTGGTAGGTTAAAGTTGAGCAGGTAGCTATGGAGCTTCAGCTGACACCACTGACAGTACTACTGCGATCACTGCTGGAACAACTACAGGAGAAAGATCCAGCCCATATATTTGCTCAGCCTGTGAATCTATCAGAGGTGAGGTTTGGAAACCTTGTATAGTGTCTGCAGCTTCTGCTCCCCAGTGGGTATAAGACCTCATTTCTAATTTTCTTCCGGTACAGCAGCTTTTTTTACTACTTGATTATTTCTTCTAGGTTCCTGATTATTTGGACCACATAAAACATCCTATGGACTTTTCTACCATGAAAAAACGGTTAGAGGAGCAGAGGTACCATAACCTTAATGCGTTTGAGGAGGATTTCAATCTAATCATTGAAAACTGCATGAAGTATAATGCCAAGGACACCATCTTCTATCGTGCTGCTGTCCGCTTGAGGGATCAAGGAGGCGTTTTGTTAAGACAAACTAGAAGAGATGCTAATGGAATTGGTTTTGATGAAGTAACGGGAATGCATTTGCCAGAGCCACCAAAAATTGAACCGCCACCACAGTTTTCCTGGGAAGATGGTAAGGTTTTCTTTTTTTTTTTTTTTCAGCCCTATGTCTATTGCTTAAAAATTGAGCAACTATTTAATATTTTTTTTCTTTAATTTCTAGTAATTAATTACTAGAAAATTCACTATTCATTGAGTAGATGTGTAACCTTGGACCCAGTTCACACCTGCGCCTGGGCACTTGAGCACATCTGACATTAATAAGGCACTTTTTTTTTTTTTTCTAATGAGAAACATAAAGGTTAAATAAGGCATTTTAAATTTTAAGAATTTGTGACAATGTTACCCCCTCTGATTATACTGTCTGTATGTGTTCACACATTATGCTGCTATCATGTGATGGTGATATCAAAACATGTACATTTATTTAGCTGCTTAAATGTTTTTCGCCACATCAGCAGGAGCTCTCTAGTCATACGGCATAAAGTACATCTCCAGTCATATGTGCTGGCTTGGCATCTTCTATGTACCTGCTGTCAGATTGCTCCTCCTGTATTCTGCACCTTGGTTAGGTAACATGTTTGGGTGGCACAGATAAGTGATGGCTGTATTAGTTGCAGTTTTGTAGTCACTTCATGTTATAGAACTCTGTAAAGTCGAAGTGATAACCTTTCTGTAATCCATAATGGTTAATGTCTAAAACTCGCTGAACCAGCAGCGACTTCATGTCTTCCTTTTTAGTAAAAACTTGCCTGTTTACCTGAGCAGGAAAGAGTTGCTTTTTGTGGTTAAAGACTTGGTGAGGAATTTGATCTTTAGACAACAGATCTATAAGATGAAGTATAAAAGGTGCAATTCTCCTCTTAAAAGGGGTTGTCCACTTTCAGCAAATAATTGATGTTGGGTTTGTTGATCTCTGCTTGTTGTCATTCTATAGGAAGCTTAATTGTCTTCCATTGAATAGATATCTGTTCATGGTTATGCGATTCCAGACAGGTGTACAGCTCATTACTATGACAGAGAATATTCATAGGTGCATGAGCCGTTATTATTACACAGCTCCTATAACTCTGTGATAATAATGGTTCGTGCACATGCATGTCCACGGCATCACATGGACTGATTTCTATCCACTGTAAGTAAACCAAGAAGCTTTCTACAGCAGGACAGCAAGCAGAGATCTAGAAAACCATGAGGAATTAATACAGAAAGTATATTGGAAAATTGGATAACTTTTTTCCTTAGGCAAACCATATCAAATATTTGCTGAAAGTGGACAACCCTTTTAAGTTATCAGGAAGGTGTGTGTATTTATAAAAAAAAAGTTATTTTGTATACATGGAAGGCTATTTTTTTTTTTTTTTTAATAAACCTTTTGTCATCAAAGTAAATTTGCGTGCATTTTTAAAATGTTTTTTTCACTTTTCATCAAAATTGCATGAAGGTGCCTATGTCTCTAAACTACTTTAAGGAATTTTGAAAATGGGGCATGATGGGCTATATGGTTGTTGGAATTTGATATAATTCTTTATGCTGTAATTTTGGTTTTATTTGTTTCATTTGCGCTTCCGACCCACAAAATAGGAAGAGTCCCACACTTCTCCAAACAAATACTTTGAAATAAAAATTCTGAGCTCAACCTCTTCCAGTAAAATGTCCTTTTTTACCATGTAAACTTTTGGGGTATGGACTAACTTTTTACTTGGTAAAAAGGACTTTTTACTGAAAGAGGTTGAGCTCAGACTGAATTTCTATTTCAATATGTTATACCATACCTGAAGGCTGCTGCTAGTTTAGTGATGTAAGAGTTGGTGACTGGTTCCCATGTAAGATGTGTTGTGATCGGTTATTGAGGCAGATATGTAGGGACTACTCATTTTTAAATGGTTGTAAACATTTTCCTCCAACAGAAGATTATGGCCGTGACTGTGTTGTGATCAGCTGTCATAGCTGGAAATCTGCAATATTCTATGTTCTTAATCTTGATGTTTCCTGTATTTCTTGCTTCTACAGTTGATAAGCTGCTCAATCCCAGTAATCGTGTCCATATGCCCTTGGAGGAACAGCTGAGAGAGCTGTTGGAAAAACTAGACTTGACATTTGCTATGAAATCAAGTGGATCCCGAAGTAAACGTTTAAAATTGTTAAAGAGAGAGATCAGTAATGTCCGTCAGCTGCTGTCACAACAACACATTCAGCCTCCACAGATAGAATCAGGGATTGGAAGCTTTGAAGAGGAGAGTGGCCTCATAGTAGAAAACGATGGTGAAGAAGATGGTAAGACATTCTGTCTCATTTGTAGCTACCTTTTATGTGTGTTTAGAGAATGTGTGTCTCAAGCAGTAAGATGTTGTAACAATGCAATAGTCTAAAGTGAATTTCCATCATCAAATACCAAACTTTTTTTTTTTTTTTTAATCCATGTTTTTAAGTGGAGCTAATTTTTAGAGTTTTCGCTTTTCTAAACTTTGTTCTCCATGACTCTATATTTGACTTAAATAAGTATGTCCTGTCTTTCTCATGGCTTGGCTTAGTAATAGACTGAGACAATTTAGTAGGGGATTTGACTTGCCTCATTTACATCCCATCAGAATTACAAAAGAAGAGAATGCATCTATGGAAAGCCCCAACACTAGTGACAATAGATGACTCCGCTCATCTTCACTTCCTCTGCAGGGAGAAAGTCTGAAAACATAAAGTGAGTTGTGAAAACGTTCAGTGAGTCGCCCCAAGACCATTAATGCCTATGGCCATGAGGCTTTTGTAAGGATACCATCACTTAATGCTCAGGCAAGATGACCGCTCCTCATGGAAAGAATAATCTACAATAAAAAATTGCAACACTTTCCCTTTTGAGGTGAACCATCACTAGAGCTTGCTTTGAAGAGATGGCTTGTGTGGTGTTTCTCTGTGACAGTAGTATAAGAGGGGAGGATGAGCTTAGATGTATTGTGATCACTATACAGAGGAACTTGCGTTTACTTGGTGAAGGAGCAATTGAGCCCCTTTGACCAACATGGAAACTGTATATACTGCAGAGACTGGAAGACTGATGCCTTATGGGGGATGTAGCCGCTGCAGCAAAGTATGTTGGTTACTGCCTTGGTGTTTAAGGTTATGTTTTATATATACCTGGCTCCCTGCCAGTAAAGAGGATCAACTAGTGGGGTGTCTGAATCGTCATCATTATCTCCTCTCTCCTAGCTCTTCCTCCCTATACTCCCCCTCCCTCATGCAGATCTTGGCTGACCCTGTACTCCATGTGAATCTGTCGGCTCATGTTTACATGATGGGTGTGGGGAGAGGAGAAAGGAAGGAGGAAATGCTAGCAGAGCAGTGAGGAGATAATAATGATGACACAGGGACTCAGCAGCACAATAGAGTCACAGTGGCACTATCGACACTGCTGGCAGGAAGCCAAGCATACTTCTACACATTTTTAAACGTGAGTGGAACCAGTAATGATGATTATAAAACAGGATTGGAAAAAGGTTATGAGAGCCTGTCCTTTAGGTAAAAATGTGATGGGTTTTTTTTCCTCTTCATTGGCAATAACCTCAGCTCAATAACCTCAACCTGGGCCATGAGCCTATAGAAACATTAGGAAATGGCTACTGTTTGATGGCCATTTATCTGATGTACAAGAGCCTACCAGTCTGCTGAAGTGCCCATTGTAAATAGAGCACAGGTGTACATCTAACCCTCCATCCATCCATTCACTTCTATGTCAATTCAGGACATGGCTGTCCTGGAAACCCTCTAGAAGTGAATAGAGTGGGGCTTGGATATGTGTTCCTGCACTCTTGTGCTTGTTGAAAATACCATTTGCTCATCTTCTGATGCTCATATACAAGACCATGTTGAAAGTCACACATTCTTTTCTAGAGAGCTCTTTCTCCTGCTATAAAATCTCTGGACAATTTTGAGCCTCTTTGATGATTTAATTCCCTTCTACATAAATACACATTCCTTTTTTTTTTTTTTTTTAACATGACTCATTCGGAGACGCACACCCTAAAAAGGTTTGTTTACATTGGACATATATTGGAAGGGGCTTGGTACAATAGTTTAATCACAAATTGCACCCTGAGTAATTCTCCTTGATTTCTAGGCACCTGACAGTAGTGTCGCCATGGGGGGAAATTACATTACACAGTGGCCATTTATTGACTGATCATGACAGCTCCTACCCTCTTTGTAGCCATTCTCTACACAAGCTGGAAAGCTCTATTGAGTACTTGACCATGGCTAACATAGGT
Organism: Engystomops pustulosus; assembly: GCA_019512145.1. NCBI lineage: Eukaryota > Metazoa > Chordata > Amphibia > Anura > Leptodactylidae > Engystomops > Engystomops pustulosus. The sequence goes on along the minus strand of CM033644.1, from coordinate 109,947,290 downwards.
TCATAGTTTATATGGTTGAAAACAGACACTTGTCCATCATGGTACAATATTTGTAATCGGCTCAAATGTACCTTTATGGAAAACTTCAATATCCTGATACTGTAAAAAATGAGGGAGGATGAGATTGATTAAAAGTTCATGTGCTGAGAAGATCTCCTAAACTAAAATGGCTTTAGCATAAGTGCAATATATAGAGGCTACACTCCAGCGTAGAGAAGATGCCATCTTTCAGTCAGTAATTCTAGCCTGTGTGTCAAATTACTGGCTTTGTTAACCCTATATTTAAAGATTAATGGGAGCCAAGCAGGTGTGTTAAACTTTTTGTGTCCAAAGGAATACATTGAGCTTTGTAGTCACATATTAAAACATGCTACATTTTTTTGTTTTGAATTTCAGTTTTTTGCCTGAAGTCTGTTGCTTGCCTTTTTTACCAGTGTTTGTGTTTTGTGGTTTTTTTTTTTTTTTTGGTTAATTTTATAACCCCCCAAAGCAGCATCTCAGGGAACTTGTTAGAGAAAACCTTTTATCTTTGTTCTTTGAGATCATGATGCCTGTGTCCAGCAGCTGTTCACTTGTATTCTTTTGTTATCACTTCTTGAGCTAGCAGTGAATGAGCCATATGGTGTACCCTTCAGTCCAACTTGGGAAGTCATGAAGGGGTTTTGTTTGTTCGTTTTGTCTTTAGAAGCCAACTCCAGAAATCTTGCTACACAATGTGGCGTTTTCATTGAATAACTTCCCTATGATGTTTTAGTTGTTGCTCTGTAGTTGCTTTCTTGGTATTTATCTTGATTCGGACTTTTTTTTTTTTTTTATGTAACAATTCTGTTGCTAGGTGCCTATTGTCTTCTGCACAGGATTAACTCTTTGTATCTATTCTTTGTTTCTGTTTTGTTATAGCTGTGTTTGCTGGCCTTTACTTTTTGGCATTGATATAACTAATAGTTTATAGGTGTAATGTAAGACTGGATTTTACAGTGAACCTTTTTGTCCTCTTACTCTACTGCATGGTGCTTTTTGAGCATTCCCCTTATATTAAAACATGCTCATTTACCTACTATTTTTCCAAAGTCACATGTAAATGAGCTGGAAAGTGTCACTTTAGAGATCCCCATCTTTGTCTCAATCTATACTTGGTGTCAGAGCCATGCTTCTGGTGTCATTCTAAAGCACATATTCTCAAGGTGTTTGAGCCTAAAATAGGGGCTTATGAAGTTCTGCTTTCCCCCTCAAGCCTCTCAATGGGACTCATCTCAGACAGTTACTTTAAGGCTCAGGGTGCTGGCAGTTTACACTAAACTCTGGTTAAAGGAGTTCACCACAAACTAAAATTAGCCCCCCCACAGATCGCAAAAACGAGCGGTCTGTCAGACCCCTTGCATCTCCTTCAGACTAATGGAGCAGACGGCCGTGCGTGACCCTTCTGCTCCACTAATCTCTATGGAGCTGACGGAGATCGCCGAGTGTGGCGGTCGGCAATTTCCACCAGCTCCCACAAAGCCAATCCGGTCACCTCTGGGTACGACTGTGGTACATCAGACCCTGTACACATGACTTGTGGGGTACCATCACGGAGACCCCCACTGATCAGCAAGTTGGGCCCTATCCTGTGGATATGGCCTAACTAGCTTTGTGGGAAAACCCCTTTAACAATGGGCTTCTTTACTAAAGACTTTTTTATAAAGTTTATAGAACATAATCTGTGGATGGAAAATAAAGACCTACACATTGCCTGCATATTGAAAATGCTAAATTCCATTCACTTCAATTGAGGCCCATGTTCTCTATGGCTGCCACCCTGGCCTCCAGCTTGGTCTGCTTGTGTGTGGCGTAAAGGAAATCTAACATCAAACATGATAAACAGAGCTAATCCTCTTCTTCTTATATTTATTTTCCACGATCACCTTCTAAAATCAAATGCTAATAAGCCTGAAGGGTGTAACCAAAGCCCCTCCATGCTGTAGCTTCACAGGCTGATACTCTGCTGTACGATTAAATCAAATAGGTGGGAAGTGCTGAGGAGCAGGAGGAAAGGTGCTTCTGCAATTTCAGCACACGATGGGAAGTGCTTCTTGCATACTGTAACAGCCTGTAAGTCTGCAGCAGGGGCTCCGGTAACACCTCCAGGAAGGGGGCAATGGATAACAAATAAGAGGATTACTGCAGTCATGGTGCCTGGATCTATGAGTAAGTGCCCCTGATTTATCATGCTTCATTTTGCTGGTAGATTTCCTTTAAATTGAGCTCCAGTGTACTAAAAAGTCAAGAAATCTATTTAGAGATTAATGCATATGGAATGGTGAAATTTGTAACATCTGGGTAATGCCAGTGCTACATTTTTAGTTACTGGTGTGGAATAGACACTTCTATAACAAAGTAATGATGATCTTTATGTAGCAGAGATAGTACCCAATGATGCAAGTTGTAAGGAGTCAAGGGAAGATAAGATGGTGTCTGAACAGAGCGCAAATAAGGCAGCTTTGCTAGGAATGTATTTAGTGTCTTACACCTGTACTGTACATTGTACATCAGGTAAGTGGTGCAGGATTGTCAGCTTTTTTTCATGACTTGAATGATTATTTCTGTGATTATGTAGGACATACTTGTAGAGGTCCATGGTCACATCTAATGTCTGCAGATACCTACAACACTCCTTTCTGCCATCACTTGTAATGTGTATATTCCTCTAAAATATTCCTCTATTTCATCCTAAATAAATTCACATCACTAATGTACTCTTTATCACAACTTAAAGGGACATCCTTTTCTTTTTTTAATGGACGGTCTTTCCTTAGCGCTTTGCACCCCCAGCAATCAACTGTTGGAAGAGACTGCTGCATTGAGATAACTGCTGTTTTTTTTTCCTTCATATAATCTTCCAAGTACAGTGCTGTTCATTTTATTGTGGCTGTGCTGTGTATTACAACTTGGCCCTTTTTCATTTAAATGGAACTGAACTGCAAATGGACCTGTGGCTTGTGGCAGGTGCTTCAAACATCTGATCTGTGGGGTGCCAGGTTATCTGTCGTTTATGCCCTAGCCTCAGGATAGGTGGTCAAAACTAAGTCCTGCAATACCAGTCGAATGGTGGCATATACTTCTGTTTAGATCCTTGTTTTGTATAGTGGCATTATTACCTACTGAAACTCCTAAAAGACGTAACTCTTGATAACTGCGCAGCTGGAAACTCCAGTGGTATTAGTGTTAGAGAAGTAGATCATTATAGAAGATGTAAACTTTATCACACAGTGAGAGTTGCGCCTTTATAAAGTCAGTCCAGCAGTGTTTGTTTTCTGTAAAGTTTGTCACTGTTTTTAAGTAACGTTTAAGTTTATTAGATTAGAATTGTATCATAGAGAACGTTTATAATTTCATACAGTTTTCAAAAATGGCACTTTATTTATAATTTTTCAGGAGATAAATCTCCCCCTAAACTTGAACCATCTGATGCATTACCTCTACCTTCAAACTCGGAGACTAATTCAGAACCACCAACCCTCAAACCAATAGAGCTCAATCCCGAGCAGAGTAAACTATACAAACGCGTCACATTTGATAATGAATTACATAGCACTACTGTTCAGGATGAAATGGTAAATGGACACAATTCAGAACATTTACTTAAGGACAGTAATCTAAGTGATTCAACAGATTATGAAGTAGCGGAGTCCTCAACTGATGTAAACAGACGTACATCTTTTCTCTTCCGCAAATCAAAAAGCGTAAGCCCCCAAAAGCCTGCAAAGAACAATGAAACACAGCCAACTTCACCACAGCTAGGGCCCAAAACCTTTTTGTCTGTAGTCCTTCCAAGGTTGGAAACACTCCTACAGCCACGGAAAAGGTCTCGGAGCTCATGTGGAGATTCAGAACATGACGATGAGTCCCCTGTAAAGCGTTTGGATACAGGTAAATACATTTATTTACTTCTCCCGTAAACTTAAAGCTATAGTGTTTTATTGGATGCTATAGTCAATATGGCCTAAAAGATTAAAGTTATTTTTCCATTTCTTAAACTTTGTCCGTGATGTCATTAACCTTTAGTTTACATTGTTACCTGCAATATTATATATACTGACATGTTTAATAAGCATCTTGCACTTACACATCTTAAAACCCCTAACATATACTGATACAGTGCATGCAATAAAGCTTTTTTCCATAGGTAATACTACATGTCCTAAACCTTTGTTCTTCCTCATTATTCAGTTATTTGTAACTACTAAAACGCTGTACAAATGAAAATACATAAGGACAATAAAATAAAAATGACAAAACTAAAATAATGCAAAACATGCAGAATAGAAGCTAAATCTTAGAGACTGGTTAAAACCAAGGAAAAGCGTATCCCATCACTGCATACTTCCCAGCTACATGGAAGACGTGTGGAGACAGGCTTATTGTTGGTTGTATGTTTCTCAGAATCGGTAGGCTTTGTGCCTGGATGGTAGGTAAGTTTAGAAGCGCTCTCTTGTGAGGACGAGAGACTGAGTTTGTATAAGTTAGCTTCATACAAGTCTGCCTTAATCAACTTATACTAACAGGTTGTAGTCACAACAAATCACACCATGTCATATTTTTAAAAATATAAAAAAGTTGCAGAAACCATATGGGGAATATTGTAAAAGAAACTCCACTTCTGAAAAATATTTTCTATGTGCCCCTGAAAAAAAACTAAGCCACAAATTGTTTTTACCCTTTAGAATATAAAGGCACAAATAAACAAACCCTGTTAAGTTCAATTCTTACTGTCTAAAACGCAGAGCATGCAACAAATTAAAACTCAAGTAACAAGTTCATTATTGCCAGGGCTGAGGAGTTAAGTCGCGAAAACATGGACAGACTAAACTCTTTAAAAAAAAAAAAAAAAAAAAAAAATTCAACAAATTGGTTCAGTTTGATGCAGGATGTTTTGAATACTTTTTTCAGAAGAATATGGGGAAATTCTGAAATGTCCCTTAGGGCTCATTCAGGCTGGCGTATGGTATCCGTTGTGTGTGTTTTGCCCAAAATGTTGCTGGGCAAAAAATACATTAGAAAACAATCAGCTGTTTTGCATATGTTAAAAAAAGATGGCATACAGATGTAAATAAAAAACCTGATGCGGATATAATACGGATGTAACACGGACACACGTCCACGTGTTTTGCGGACACTCAACGGACACACCTGTCTGAATAAGCCCTTATGACTGTTTTATTCCTGATAAAAGGATTTAGGCCGGGGGTGAACAACACATTGTCATACTTCTCAACTTCAAGGGGCCACACCAGTAACCAGCAGACTAGATGCACCAACATCCACAGTACAGCATAAAACGCCAACAAAGAAATTATAAATACTAGAGCACAGTAATACTTCATTCAGAGCATACAATAATTACAGAACATATAGTAACAGTGGAGACCCCCAAAGCAGACAATGATAATGGAGAGACCCCCAGAGCAGATGATAGTTGGCTGCTGTGGGGGGTCTTTATTATTATCATGGTCTGTAAAAAGGAAAAAAAACCTCTCCTTTTCTAGCTCCTCTTCTGCTCCCTACACCATCACACTGCACCATCCTATTCTCCATGTGTGCCTCAGTTCTGTGTCCTGACCTGGTTTTATGTATCTGTCTTAACCCAGAAAAGGTCTGTGCCAGAAGCAGGAGAGGACCTAGGAGAGCAGTATAACTGACACATACTTGCAACTCCTGGATCCTCTCGTGCTCCTGGGGCAGCTCTGCTCTGGGTCCCGACTCTGATACATTCAACGAACGTCAGGACATGGAATGCATGGTGGATCTGCAGGAGAGGACTCTGGAGTTCTGAGGATGTCTTGGTGATACCTGGCCTCCTGCATCAATCAATACTTCCGTCAGTTATGGACTGTAACATCTGATCTGTAGCGGAGGAGCTTCACTGCTGAAGAATAGAACTTCTTAGAACTGCTAGAGTCATCCGTAAAACAGGGCTGTGGGATTCGGTGATCATTAAGGTGGAGTCGGAGTTGTTTGGCTTACCGACTCCACAGGCCTGATAATTGCAGATATGTGGTCATACACATTAAACTCAATAAATTTGATGTATATTTTTAATCAACATCCAAATTAATATATGTGTGAAGGTAATTTCCCATAAATGTAGACATGTTGTTTCTTAGAATCAAGATGGATAGCCTTTGTTATGGCTGCACTCTGGCAGCGCTGGTCATACATGTGCTTTGGAGGCACAGACCACCTGGATTCATTCTTCTGTGGAACATGCTTTAACTCTTGGCTATTTCTTGTGCTAGAACAATGGGAGGAATTAAGACTGGTGTTTAGAACTTAAAATTCCTCTACCGGTGCCCATATTCACAAGATGCTCCAGCCTCTTAGTGAATTTCTCATTACTCATTTGGTTTCTCCGCCAGAAAACTGGTGGAGAAGCCATAACGCATCACCCCATTGTGTTTCTTGGCAGAGAAATCCTAATGAATCTCTCCCTTTTGTGCAAAGAAACACAATGGGGTGATGCGTTATGGCTTCTCCACCCGTTTTCTGGCGGAGAAACTACATGAATATCCTTGTAACCACAAGTTTCTTGCCACTCAGTGAGTGGCAGCTGGCTCAAGGCTGGGGTGTGAATGCCCATCACACCAGAAAGCGGTATTGGCTATAGTAGAAAACTGCCAGTTTCCATCTAGTCTACAGGTCGGAACTGGCAGGGTTTGTGCACATATTTAGAGGCTGGAGCCTCTCAGTGGATATGGGCGCAGGACCGAAGGTGGGGGGAATTTTAAGGCTGTTTATGGGAAATTATCAGCACACATGTACAGTTCAGTACTTCTAAACAATCTTCTTTGCTGAGACCTAAGCTGCTAAAAGACTACTTTAGGAATGTTATTTTAGCTGGTGACAGGTTCCAATAATATGTTTAATTTACATTACCTGTCTCCCTTCCTGCAGCATGTGGTGAGTTCCTGGAGAGAGGGGCAGCTGCAGCCTGTGTTCCTGTGTCAGTCTCCTCTCCTCCATACTCCTCTCCTCCATACTCCTGCAGCTCCCTGACCCCTGTTGTGTGCACTGTGTAGGAGGGGAAGAATGCATGAGGAGGCACAGAAAGGCTCATTCACTTGTCACTCTTTGGGTAACCGGGAAGTTCAGCAGATGCCTTCACTCTTCCCAAATGAATGCGGAGTCCAGACAAAGAGAATAGCTCATCTGCTACATGCAGGAGAGCAAAGAGGGCACACAGAAGTTAATAGTCTTCACCCTGTGTATCACACTGCTCTGCTCACACACACACTTGTACGTACACATACGCACACACCTGTAACATTGTCAAAGCCTAGAGATAAGTGGGTGGTGAGCAGGGTAGTCTTGGTGATAACTTTGGGCCACATGTATCACTCGTTTTTTCTGTTGTTTTTGCGCCTTTTCATTCAGGTGCACCGTTTTTGCGCCATTTTTCTTATTAACGCCAAACTAGCTGCGCAACAAAAATAACCAGCTTCCTCATCTTACCAATCCAGGTTTTGCTGCGCCTAATGATATTCATCACTTGGCAAACGTTTTCATTTAGGCGCAAAAACACTCAGCCCGAAGGTGGCGTTAACTGGAGAGAAAGCACTGAGCCCTTGCAGAACAGCTCATTTCTAGCAGAGCTCAGCCAGACACTAGAACAGATAATAGACACTACATACACTGCAGACACTAGAACGATAATAGAACTTTAATACATCAGACAGGAGCTGCAGACTCTATTTACGTTCATCACCTCTATTTACAAAAATTCTGCAAAAGAGCTCAGAAGTTGCAAGATTTGCAGAATTTGCAGAAACTACAGACAAGTGTCCCCCATGTATTCTGCACAGTATAGGGGGATACTGTGCAGAATACAGGGTGCAGCAGGAGATCAGCACTGGGGGATCCCCTCAGGAGAAGCCCCTGCTGAGGAGGTCACTGGGTGCAGGGTGTCACACACCTGGGTCCTGCTGTGAGTGTTATCTTCATCTGGGCTGTGGAAGAAGCAGAGAGGAGCTTGTAGCAGGATCACATGTAAGTGCCTGAATCTAACATGCGCCTACCTAAACTGTTTTAAGTTAAGTATTATTTGGTCATAATACTTGATCACAGAGGTGTGTGCTTGTGATAATTCTGTCAAAACAGTGCCCAGATTAGGCGCAACTACTACACTTAGGCGCACAAAAGTGATAAATGTGGCCCTTTATTCCTTAAATGGAGCAGCTGTAGAGGTGGACTGTCTGTGGGAACATGAGCGCAGAGCTGACATGAATGAGCTGCTTCTTCTAATTACTGAGCAGAGATGGTTCGATTACTGAGAGAGATGGGAATGAGCACTTTGCATAGTCCATTCCTTCACCTGCTGATGGAGTTCCTGTGTTTCACCGTATGTTTCTTCTTGGAAGCAGAAGATGGGTGCTGAAGGAAGCAGGGGATTAGCAGACACCGTCGCAAAAGGTAATGAATGTGCATGTTAGTTTTCAGCTATTGCAAAAGTTTACACAATCTAACTTTCAAGGGTCGTTTTAATAACTAACTGTGTGGAAATGAAGACACACATTTTTTTAAAGTAGTCCCCTTAAGAAAAATACACTTCTCCCAACGTTCCTGCCATTTTTTTAACCCCTCCAGACAAATAGGATTGTTGTTAACGTCGAAATACGCCAAACAATATTGTGTTGAAAGGCAACTTCTTTTTTCGCTAAATGCGGCCGTGTCTCCTTCAATTGTTTTGTCAAGCGGTCAATAACTCACTGTAGTATCGTCCAGTGATCGTTCTTCCTTTTTCTAAAAATCCATGTGGATGACAGTTTCCCATCCCAAAAAATCGTCGCCATGACCTTTCCGGCTGATGGGACAGTCTTCGCTCTTTGGAACAGATTCACCGGGGAAATCCATTGTTTTAATTGTTGCTTATTTTCTGGTGTGTATATTGATCCAGGGGTTTCGTCAACGGTGACAACCGATGCAAAAATTCCTTCAGATCTCGCTTCATGCTCCAAACACTGCTTCGAAGTTAGCAACCGCATCCGTTTCTAGCCACTGTGAGCAATCGCGGCACCCATGGGCCGACAATTTTTTTTATTGGCAACTTATGTAAAATATTAATTGCCGTTCCGGTCGACACACCTACGGTTCTGTACTTTGCGCAGTTGTGGACTTTTTACTTTTGCTTTTATCCTCACATTTTTTTCCCATCCACAAAACCGAATTACGAACAATATGCTTTTTCCATCTTGGGTGAAACTCCCAGACGCGTCTTACTCAAATGGTGCCAAATCCAAACTAACCTATCAATCGGTCTGCAATTTTCGTTTTGATAGATGACAGCACAGATGATAACTCCCAACTTCCCTAGGTACGCCCTTGTCGTCAAAACACGTGTGAAACTTGCTCTTAATTTAAATAAAGTTGAAGTAAGTACTGTTGGTGGGCATCCCCACCGGGGTCTGGCTATTACATGTGCTTGTTGCTACCTCCTCTCTCTATTTAAGAAATGTTGTGGTTGCAGTGATTATGAGCTCTGTACTGCTGTGAGATTTTGGCATACAGTGGCAGGGAAAGTGCAAACTTGCAGGGGGGCTGTCACAAGTTTACCAGTGTTAATCATTTAACTCCTTCTGGCCGGGTCCAAGTGCATGGAGAGAGGCGGAACGAGCCTTTCCATAGCCGATAAGTCTTGCTATAGGTTACCGGCGGCGGTGGTTCCTCGGTGATTGACCTCCTCGTGACTTCTACCAAGACCGGGGTTGTCGTTTTAACCCATTCATTACAAGTGCTAATTCACATTGTAATGATGAGGAAAATCCCCTATACTGCATACTGTAGTATGGCAGTATATGATATGATCGACAACCTAGGGTTAAAGTACCGTAGGGAGTCTGAAAAATAGTAAAAGTAAAAATAAAAGTTTTAAAATAATTATAATTTAAAAAAAAATACAAATTCAAATCACTCCCTTTCCTAGAACTGATAAAAATATTAATAAACGTAAAAATCATAAACACATAGGTATCGATGCATCCGAAATGCCCATCATCAAAATATAATAAAGTTTTTTCACTGCGTTTACCCCGTAACGGAAAATGACGCCCAAATCGAAATTTTTTTTTGGCATTTTGAAAAATCTAAAAAAAAAAAATCTAAAAAGTGATCAAAAGGTCGAGACAGTCCTAAAAATTATAACCATGACACTACCCACCACTCCGTACATCAAAGTTATTGGCGCCAGAACATCGCAAAATCAAAAAAAAATTTTTTAAAGGGGTTTCAATTTTGAATGTAATGAAACTTAAAATTAAAATGGTACCCTGACATACCGACAAAGAATAAGTAACAGTATTTGGCCAGGAAAGCTAAATCCAGCCAAAAAACTGTTGCAATGCGTTTTTCGCCATTTTCACTGCATCTTAAATTTTTTTTCCTGTTTCCTAGTGCATGGCATGGAATATTTAATACCGTCAATATGAAGTGCCATGTGTTACGCAGAAAATAAGCTGTCACAGAGCTCTTTATTGTGGAAAAAATAAAAAGTTTTATAAATTTTTGAAGGTGGTGAGTGAAATGAGTGAAAAACTAAAAAGGGTCAGGTCGTTAAGGGGTTAAGGAAAATTACCATGGGATACTAAATAATTGACAAAGTACTGCGGTCCCCTACTAGAAAACACTCGCTTACAGACGACCCCTAGTTTCAAACAGAATCACTGGATATTGGTAATTTTATTAAAGTACAATTCCCAACATTTTTAAAATCCAATGTCACAGAGACCAAAAAAGTTCTGGCTGGGATTACAAGGATAAAATATACAGCGCCGACTTGCATACAAATTCAATTAAGAACAAACTACAGACCCTATTGGGTAACCCGGGGACTGCCTGTATATTACAAGTTTACAATGATCACTTGACTCTATTCAGTGAAAAGAAAAAATTTGCCTCAAAGAATTAGCTGTGCTTAATGTGAAAATAAACTCGTGCTCTTAGTTTGTAATTTGGTCTCCAAATAATTCTGCTATCTTATAAGTCCGTCCCAGGTTACATAAAAGAGGTTCTTTAGGTTTGTGCTTAAGTGAATTTGTAGCAAGTCAGAGCTTGTATATTTTATAATGTAACTGCACAAATTGAAAAGTCACAGGGACAATCTTTTTTTTTTTTTTTTTTTTTTTTTTGCAGTCGGAGGAAGAATTAAACTATAAAGGTTCATTTGCATAAGCTGATCATTGTAGCCTAGGCTAAAGTAAAGCATCCAGAGAGCCTTACCAGAGGTCCGTCTAATAGGGGTCATCCTTAAGTAAGTGTCCTTAAGTCGGGGACCCCTGTACTCCGATTCTTGTCCCAGTTTACACTTAAGGTTGGACAGATTTTCATAGACCCAAACTTTCTGTTCTGGACCAAATGACATGGTAGGTTTATCTTGCTTATGCCACCTGTAACAGATTAAATAAACTCTTACTGATTTATAGACATGACCAGAGTATGTTAAATGGGTTGGGCACCTTTTACATCAGTTTCCTATGTGCCTTTACTTCCTTGTTATAAGCGTGATTCAGCAGTCCTGCTACTTACTTTGTACTGTTGCAGACTCTGCCATTCTTTTTTTAAATTCTGAGTCTGCTGAACACAAGCGGCAGCAGGAGAATGATTTGTGGCTGCCCACTCTCTTCTTCCTGTGTCTGTGTGGACGGACTCGAAGAGAACAGAGGGTGATGCCGTTATGGACATCATGGAACAGTGAAGCAGGAGGCAGCAGGTGAGAACCGGAAAACGCAGCTTTGAAGAGCAAGACACGGTATATACAGACACATGTATAATGGAGGATATTTATTGAAGTGGGCAACTGTGCACCTGAGATGAGTTTTGTGTGAGACCATGTAATAGGGGTGAAGGTATACATGATTGAAAGAACTACAACACAGCAATTTTCTTATTAAGCATTGTTTAAGCGTACATCAGTTTTCCAGATTTATGTCCTTTAACCCCTTAATGACCTTGTGCAAATGTCTAGGTTAATTTTTTTGACATTCTTCTATGAGCTTCTATGGAAAGCTTTACATATCAAAACAATTTTACTTAGTTTCTTTCATGAAATGTGAGACTTAACTGATAGGAGAGTTTTATTAATTAATTTTTTTCTTATAACAACTGCAGATCGACTACCGATGTGAAAAAATAAGCTTTTTTTTGCCCATTTTTCAATAATGTTTTTTTAATAGTAGTTGTAGTAAAACTGATATACTTTTAACAAAAATAGTTATGAATATGTACAGCTTATTCCATCACCCTTTCCAGTTTCAGAGCTACAGATGCAGAGGGTGCATGTACTGCCTTCAGTGTGGATAGGGGCCACCTTCAAAGACTATATTCCTGAGCACCTAGAAACACAATCTAGTGTCCATGTTAAAGCTGTACAAAAAAACCCTAGGTGCCAGGGTTTCAGCAGAATATAGCCACTGTCATGTCATTTATAAACGTCCTTTTGCACAACATGTGCAATAGGATAGGTATTCAGCCGTATGAAGTTGTTAAAGGGTAAAAAATCATGCGATGCAGGCTGAAGAACTACACGGAGACCACAGCTGAGAGCGAATACAACAGAATATATGATGTTAAAAAAAAAAGGAATCTTTTACTGCCGCTTGTGTGCCCATATATCCTGTTCTTTAGCTCTCAGATCCCTTTACAGTGCTTTTTTATATTTCTTTTTTTTTTTAAAATCTGATACCAGAACTTGGTTCTCTAAATCGTATAGAAACCAAGATATAGAGTGTCTAGTATAAATTTCCCTGCCTTCAAAGAGTGCATATAAATGACATTTACCGTATATACTCGAGTATAAGCCGAGGTCCCTAATTTTACCACAAAAAACTGGGAAGACCTATTGACTCGAGTATAAGCCAAGGGTGGAAAATGCATTGGTCACAGCCCCCCCCCCCAGTATACGTCTGCCAGCCCCTGCCCCAATATGTAGCCCGTCGCCCTGTGCCCTCTTAAGAGCCGGATCCTGGCGTTATGGAGCCGGATCCCCGGCCGTTATAGAGTCGGATGAGAAAAAAATCTAAACACCTTTCCGTCGGCCCGCGCAAGTCTTCTATGCGATCCCTCTGGCGCGGTCGTGCGGCGCGCAGCTCTGACGGCAGCCGCTGACATCACAGTGTGTGCCGGCTGCCGGCACACACAATACGATCGCGGCGGCTGAAATCAGTGACTGTGACATCTCACTGACCTGGTACTGCAGCCAGAGGGATCACATAGAAGACTCGCGCGGGCCACAGGAAATGTGAGTTTAGGTTTATTTTTTTAGTATGCTCTTTGACTCGAGTATAAGCAGAGTTTGTGTTTTCAGCCTTTTTTTTGTGTGGTAAACCCACAAGCTCTTGGATAATTTTCAAAGTTGTTTTTTGAAGGAAGGAGGTCATGTATGACAAATTATAAGTAGATTACCACAGTTGTAGTTTATCATGGTAGATTTCGTGTAACACCTCTGTGATCGAGGGTGAATGCTACCTGATCGTCCAGGTCAACTTGCAGTTCTATTCTTTAAATGATGTTACTTTTTTTCAATGACATGTGAGACTTTAACTTAATATTTTATCAACATTTTTTGAAATAAAATTGGCAAATAACTAAAAATAACACAAATTCAGAAGTGCTGTCTCGACCACAGCTGCTTCACAGTCCCCTCAACAATATGTTCATAATTCTTACCTGGAAGACCTCTTTAAAAAGTTTTAGTGATACAATTGTATAAACCATTTCCAAAAATGTTTATATGTATTGTCAATCCATCACCCTTTCCAGGTACAGATTCAGAGGATACATGTACTTTTACAGTGTCTTCTGTAGCTCCAACATTCTGCCTTTAGCTGACAGGCTGGAGGGGGGCTCACTTCATCTCTCTGGAGAGCTGTATTTGTATCTTTATTTACTGCAAATTAAAGAGAACCCGTCAGGCAAAATAACCCCCCCTAATCTAAATAGATTTTCATAAACTGCCATTAGAAAGCATTGCTTCTATCCCTTCATTGTCCCTCTACATGCCTGTAAACTTAAGCAATGAGGTCCTAAAGCTGTATGCAAATGACCTGTGAAATTTCCGATGAGTCCTAGTATATCATATTCAGCTGTCCAGCTTATTCATGAGTGGGACGCACAGCCACACCCCCAGTACTTGACGGACAGCCTGTATAATGGTGTAATGGCTGCTCCATGTGCTTGCTGGTGTTAGCGTCCCCTGCAGCCTGTGTGTGTGAAAGATACAACAGCTCCAGGCAGCCATGTTATTTTAGCATACTATTTGGGGAAAAAAACCAATTTTTTTCAGATTTTTCCTCCTCTAAAACCTTGGTGCGTCTTATGGTCCAGTGTGTCTTATAGTCAGAAAAATATTTCGCTGTCCCACTGTTCATGGGAAATGATGGATAGGTTGGCATTCAATCTACCAGTTGGGGTATGTCCTTAGACATTCTGACACTGTATAATCAAACTATGTTTGGGCACACCCCTTGTCAAGTAGTAGGGAGCACAGTTGATCATAATCCATTATATTAGTGGTGAATAAAGGGGACAAAACAAAAAACTTACTTAAAACACAATACCACACAAAGGGGTTGTCTAGTTGCATTAAATTTTATACAATATACTCCAGCGAGCTATATACGAAGGTGGTTCAGAAATTAAGACACCATTTTTTTCAAAAATAGTTTAATTTTTTTACCATAGTCCCCTTACAAAGATGCACTTCTCCCAACGTTCCTGCCTTTTTTTAACCCCCCTCCAAAAAATAGGATTTGTCGAACTCTCCAAAATACGCATCTGTCTCGGCGATGACTTTGTTTGAGCTAAAACTTTGTTTGCGCTAAAATTTTTTCCTACAAGCAATTTCTTCCTGTTAGGGAACAAGAAAAAGTCGCTACGAGTCAGAACGGGTGAATACGGGGGATGCGGCAGCAATTCATAACGCAATTCATGCAGTTTGGTGGCGACAACTCCGGATGAATGGGCTGGTGCATTATTGTGTTGAAACGGCACCTTCTTTTTCGCTAAATGCGGCCGTGTCGTCTTCATATTTTTTTTTATTTTATTTTTTTGTCCAAAGCGGTCCATAACGGCGCTCTAGTAGGTCAGTCAAAAACAAGATTGAGTGAACATGTGCCTTTTTTTAATTTAAATGCTTATGACTGCAGGTATATGCAGAAAAATGTCGCTCATAAAATAAGGCATACAACAACAACATACCATCGTCCATTTTACGTAAATGTTACCATACTTGTACAATAAATTTTTATTTTATTAAATATCCATGCATGTACTCAGAAGCAGGAAAAAAAATTCCAAATGCAATGAAAATTGGTGAACAAACGCATTGTGACGCCATTTTCTTGTGGGTTGGATATGTACGTCTTTCACTGAGCGCACCAAAGACATGTCGACTTTATTTTGGGTACGGTACGATTAAGGGGATACCAAATTTGTATGGTTTTATAAATGTTTCATACATTTACAAAAAATGAAAACACCGCTGTACAAAAAATTATTTTTTTGATTTTTGCAACTTCTGGCGCTAAATACTTTTTTATACTTTGGTGTAAGAAGCCTGAGCTGTGGTTGGTGTATATTTTTTGCGAAATTTGATAATATTTTCAATTAATCATTTTTTTAAAAGATTTTTCAAATGGCAAAAAAAGTGGGCATTTTTCGACTTTGGCCGCTATTTTCCGTTACAGGTTAAAAACATTGAAAACCGTTATCATATTTTGATCGGTTCCTGTTTCGAACCGCTTCGATACCTGATGGTTTTATAGATTTTACAGTCATATTTTAGTTTCCAGTTTTCTGAGGAAGGGGGTGTTTTGAATTTGGGGTTTTTTTTTATTATAATTTTTTTTTTTAACTTTTATTTTATTTTTATTTATTAACATTTTTCAGACTCAGCTCCAGGTACTTAACCCTAGGGTGTCTGATCGATTCCTATTCATAATGCCAACTACCTACGATATGGCAGTGATATGGGATTTTCCTCCTCATTATTACAAGTGCTATCAGCACATCTCCATGAGGAAGAGCTTGAACCGGAACCGTGACGCCGTGAACACGCGGCGGTCGGTTCCGAAAGCGGGTTATAAGACACCTCCAGACCAGACTAAGATTCTCAGCTCTAGGTGTGCCAATATATAGCTGAAAGGTCTTACCCTATATACGTACTTACGTGACGAAAGGCTGCAAATCCAAACCAAGAAATCAAGTCATTTGCTCAATTTGTTTTTGCCGTCATTTTGATCAGAATGGCACACACGATAAACACCAAACTTCCCGGTACTTCTTGTCCACCCCCCTAGCTGATGGCTGCGTTGACTATTTACACTAAACCTCTCATATGGATTAGACAAAGACTGGTGGCAACATTTTTGCCACGCCCCCAGATGTGCATTACAAACCTGCGCTTCACCCCAGTATGTGACATATCAAGGCCCCATCTCATTGCCAGTTGCCAGAGATAGGCACGCTGTTTTCTTACAAGTGTCCCAACATTCGTCATACAATAGAATGCAGGCGGCAACACCACTGCTTCCCTGGGCGGGACTCGTTCATTAGATTTGGCTTCCATGATCCAACCCCCTACCATTCAGCTTGTTATCCCCTATCCCGAGGGTAAGGGATAACTTCATGAAAACTTAAAGTACACTTACCAGTGATAAATCATTGTATCCGGTAGTACAATCCGATGAGATTTCATGAGATGCTAGGTAGCAAAGTGTAGCTGTTGCAAGCCATACATTAATGGTTGATGCCTCCATTACGGAAAGAAATTTCATGGCATTAATTTTGTCAACGAGGCAGCATGTTAAACCATCTTATGCAGCATGCAGGGTGGGTCGGGTTTGTACGGGGTACACCAAACGAACTATTATTTTCATGACCATCAACAGGGGATTTAATTCATACGCCCTCCAATCAAATTGTGGCATAGAACGTAATTTAATCGTGCTAAGTAAAAATATATATGTGAGTATTGTTAGTGTGTAGAACCAGGGTACCAGGCAACTCACACAGCCTAAACACAACAATTTTTATAGTTTTTATTACACTTTTTAAAAGAAGTTAGTTTTTTTTTAGTATCCCAATATTGTAGTATGACTGTCTTTTGCTAATTTTATTGGTTTATGCAAGGTGTGAGTGTAACCATAGCATGGGTATGTTAATGAACAAAGGTTTCCCTCTTTGATCGTGGCCAAATTTGGTGTGTTAGGGTTGTGAAGACATGTGCAGAACGAATTACTGGGATATGTTAATGTTCAACGACTATTTGCTTTGTTTTGGGATGGTATTTTGAGTCTTGCTATGGCTATTGGCCGAGCAGTGAATTTATACCATATCGTCATAATCTATATTAGATGCACAGACTTTTCATCCACTAATATGTTAATGCAGCCATGTATGTAGTTAAACATTTTTATTAGATTTGCATCTGCATGATATTGTCCCCTATAGATCGAGATGTTCATTGGTATATATTTTTGCTATTTTGTTAACAGTGTAGCGTTGATGATAGAATTTTATCTTGTAGGCTTTCCGGTTCTTCCAAATGGCTTTTGACAGGAGGACAATGTCAACAAGATGTAGAAGTAACCCCTGTAGAAACTTGGAACCACGTCAGAAGGTGTGCTTCAGGTCAAGTACCTATCCGCCAACATAGATATGACCTGTGTAACTCGAGAGGGTACATTTTTATTTTTCCTGATCAGAAATCTAAGCATTTTTCACACCCATAGCCCCAACTGTTAATTTTTTATTTTAGGGCTTGTATATATCACTGTTAGGACTTCACTTTACTTACTTTTAGTATTTAATGCTAAACCACACCAGGAGTGGTGCAAATTTTTCAGCAGTGATTAACCAGAGGCAAAGTAAAATGGAAAACTTGGACACCGTTCACCACCCTGATTTTGGCTTCAAAATAATGATAAAAACTAAATATACGGGACCAATGTGAAGAACCTTGATTCCAAATTCCCGATTTGAACTGGCCTTATAATGTGTTTTTTTTTTTGTTTTTTTTAAATTGCAAGTGTTCGAAGTAATAGTATGATTTAGACCCCACATTGAACAGTCATAAGCCCCCCCCCCCCCCAACTCACCAAAAATGACATTTGATAATCTGTTGGTTGTTTCTTCTTGTCAGCCTTTAGTCCACTCTGCCAACATGTGGGCAAAGGTAAAACCTTGCCCTTGTACGACGACACACAATAGAAGCTCGAAGCGAGTGATATCTGCATTGAAAAATGGGAATTTACGGCACAAGGAGCAGCAAGAAGTTGCCGCACGGTAGAATGATTTTTTTTCTAACCCCTTACCCTGTCTTTTACCTTGTATTGTGGCCTATAATTGCCACTCTAGAGATGCCTATCGTCCACTGTTTTATAGTGCATGATGGTCCTGGGTTCTATCCACCATGAATAGGATTGTTATGGGTTATAAGAAAACATAAGCACCCAGAATATACATGATTGATAAACCCGTTAATAAGAGTGATAGTGCCTGTGCACAGAGCTGTAAAATATGATGGGTAAATAAAGAATAACAGAAATGCAAATAAACATTTGCTTTTGCTAAGATGAACGATTTGTGCTGGGGGAATACATTTTATTATGGCTAGGGGCTCTAAAAATGTTAAACCACTCATAACTCATGCCGTGCAACTGTGTTGTTTGCCGAGTTCTGATTGTATACATGATTTGTATACTGCCATCCAGACACCTGTGGAACCAGAGTAGACGCGCAGTGCAGATGAAGAGGCTGTAACCTCTCCTCCCCCTTGGCTCCGTCGAAGGGCATTGCAGAAAGAACGAGGCGGGAGCACCTGATGAGAGGCGCGGGATTATTATTTTACCTCTCCCTCCCCCAGACATATATAATTTTTTATTTTTTTTTTTTAATTCCAGTGCAAGCACTTGAATGTCTTTGCTAAAGCACACATCCTGTCTACAGCTAGCATCAATTATTCTTAGTTTTGTATCTAGGAATATGGTTATTTTGCTGCAGTATTTTGAACGCATGCTAAACCCTTCCAATTTCTTTGATGTGTTTTTTTTTTTTTCTTCTTAATAAAAAGAAGTTGGACAAACAAATATGTATTTTTTTTTTTTTTTTAATTCAAATCGCCCCCTTTCCCTAGAACTAATATAACTGATATAACACTAAATAAACCGTAAAAAACTCAAACTTGTTGGGTATTGCCACGTCCTAAAATACCCAATCTATCAAAAATAACTTTTACGCTATTTTACATCTTACAGAAATTTTTCATACAAGTTGTTTTAAAACCTTTATATATTTGGTATCGTTGTGATTGTACCAAACCAAAGATTAACGTAGACATATAATTTGGAGTGCAATTTCGCAGTGAAAGCCGTAAAAATTGAACCCACAAGAAAGTGATACAAATGCATTTTTTCACCAATGTTCACCACATTTGGATTTTTTTTTCCACCTTCCCTGTACACTGCATGTAATAGTAAATAATGCCATTTAAAGGTAACATTTGTTACGTAGAAAATAAGCCCATGCACAGCTCTGTACACAAAATGAAAAAGTTATAGATTTTTGAATGTGTGGAGCAAAAAAAGGCTGTGTCCTTAAAGGGTTAATCAGAAGACACCCCCGCCAACAGTGGTAAAACCTCCAAATTTGACCACATCTTTTCCAACATACACTACTGCCCTTGATGTTACAAAATCTTCTATTTTTTTTCCCTCAGCAGTAGTGTTAGGTATAAGACGTACCATATATACTTGTGTATAAACAGAGTTTTTAATACCCTGACCCGTTCCCTCCACTCCAGGTCCACACCAGTGGCCGAAGGAGTGAAGATGGCTGTCGTGGGTGGTGGCTCTCCACGTGCCTCCTCGCTTCCTGCTACAAACGAGCGCCACCAATCTCCACAGGCACTGACCTAGGGAGCTGTCCACACTAAGTCTGCAGCTGAGGGTCCAATATGTGTGCCAATCCTCCAGGCGAAGGTGAACACCAGCCTCACTGCAGGCCTGACCAGGAAAAAGCAAGTGGAGGGTGGGACCTCTGGATGGTGCCACTACTGCAGTTACCCTAGGCTACCTTTGCCAGAAACCCATAGGCCAGCATCCTCCTCACCCGCTGGTTTGGGTGGTGGAGACATGAGAGGGGAGCGCTTTGGGAATGTCGCCTGATGCCCCAGATTTCCTGCTTCGCATGGCCAAGCTGACTCCTCCACAGCCAGTAACTCACTATGTGTCCCCCATGGACTCGGCTCCTGGCACCCCAGTGCTCCCCTCAACCCCTCAGTTCACCTGGTCACAGGCCGGCCAAGATGAGGGAGAGGACAACCTGACGCTGACATGTCAGCCTCTGCCACAAGGGCTTGGGGTACTGCCTGCAGTCATGGCCAAAAGTTTTGAGAATGACACAAATATTATATTTTAACACATGATCTGTTGCCCTCTGGTTTTTTTGTGTTTGTCAGATGTTTTTATCACATACAGAAATACAAGTGCAATCAGTAACAAAAGCTTTTATTGACAGTTAGATTTTTTTTTTTTCTTCTTAATAAAAAGAAGTTGGACAAACAAATATGTGGGTGTCTGCAAGTGCGTCTGCAGCCTTTCTTGAACCTTTAAAAGTGGTGTGGGCCAAATGCAGTGGCTATCCTTCTTATCCAGCATTGGTAAGAACTGCTACATTTATTTTTATTTTTTTTTTACATTTTTTTAAGACATTTAATTCCATCTAGTGTCATATAGACATTATGCCATCTAATATTTTATACATAATAAAGCGATTCAAGTAAAGTTATATCCTAACAGAACATGTGTATAAGTGTAATACATTTATTCTTTCAGATAATAGACCCAAAGATGCCCCGTGTTGGTTGTCATCACAACGGTGTTGCTATACCAGTTCCACCCATGGACGTGCTAAAAACCGGAGAACAGATGCAAACGAGAGCTGAAGAAAAGCTATTTTTGGTTCTGTTCTTTGACACTAAAAGGAGCTGGTAAGTGTATAGTACTTAATGGCAGTGTGTGACAAGGAATGTTCGCTTCTTATATTTTCTTCCATTATGGAGTATGGATACAGAAATCTGTTACAGATAGCACTTGGAAACCCTTACTTTTCCCATTATTATTTGATTATTTTCCTCCATAATGGGAGAAAAAATGCAAATCTGTATCAAAACGGTTATCATTTACATTGTAAAGGCACATAAAAGGGCAGTACCATTAGCTTTTACCCCACTATGAGCACTGTCAGAGGATGGAATTTCTTACTAGGTTTTTGTGTTAAGTGCCTGTTTTACAAATCTCCTCCATAGTCCAATGCAAATTGAGATGAGATCTTTCAAATTGCATTAGGTTTGCGGTTTTGAGCTACAGAACCATAGATGCTGGCAGTTAAAAATCCAATTTAATCTGCAGCTCACATTCTCTCCTATGTTTATCTGCATGTATCTGCACATTCCTGATGCGATTGGATAGAGGACTATACAAGCCCAATAAATGGGCATCTGAAATGGTGCTCCCCCTCCAGTCTCCAAATGTGACTCTTCTCTATTTTTCACAACACTAGAGAGCCAGACCTTGTTACCTTACACAAAAAAATCTCCAACTAACAAGTTGTGGCATATTATTTAATAGGGTTGGCCACTTTCCTCTTTTTGCAGTGTGTGTTTCAGTTTGAATGGGGGGGGCGGAGGAAATTATGTAATCTACCAATATGCATTCATACATATTAAATGTTTCTTTATGTAAAGTGAAGCCCGGATGAGTAACCTGGTCTGCAAGTGTTTTGCAAGACAAACTTGCATTTTACAAACATTTAGCTTGTAAACCACATTACAATGTCATAATAGAAACATTTATGTGAGCTCTCGCCACCCTCTTCTGTACTGTACCTCCCTCCTCCAAAAATTTGTATAATACAGTATTGGAAGTAGAAGAGATGCTAGGGGTTAGATGTACTAAATAATACATGACTAAATATTTTTGGGGCGTGGAACGAATTGTCTGTTTAATGTTTTCTTATGGGAAAACGTTGATATATGAGCAGTTTGGATAACAAGCATTTTCCAGAATGTACTTTATGCTTGTAACCGAAGGTTCCACTGTGTGTGTATATGTAATTTATAAATCTATAAACATGCAAAAATAAGACCAAGTTAAAACAGGTTTACAATTTTGTACGTGTAACTCGGCATACATGAGAAAACTTGGAGGTCTTTTTCAACTGTCGGATTGTTTTGATAAATATCTGTGTATTTTAAACTACTTTTTATATATTCTAGGCAATGGCTTCCAAAATCCAAAATGGTTCCTCTTGGCATAGACGAGACCATCGACAAGTTAAAAATGATGGAAGGACGGAACTCAAGCATACGGAAAGCCGTGCGTGTAGCCTATGATCGCGCCTTGAACCATTTAAGCAGGGTCCAAGGCGAATCAGTCAGCGACTTTAGTGATATTGACTAAAGAAGGTGCAACGAAGACACAACACGCCTCATGTACTCTTAAGCTTTATTTCTAACCTCTTCCTCAGAAAGAATGTATTGAAGACCCAATTCCTAATCTTTGAATGGGTGAAGATGTTTTTGTAAAGGAGCATGAACCTATTGCTGCCATTTGGATGATTTTATCTAATAGTAGAATGGAGGAGCTTCCACTAAAGTTGTTAAATGTTATTATGTTTATAGTGTTCATAATGTGTACATAAATGTATATTGGGAAACACTTAACTTATTCTGACCGTTGAGCTGATTCATAAATTCCCTTCAGGCTAAAGCCTATCAAATCTTTTCTTGCTTTTTTTTTTTTTTTTTTTTTTTTTTTTTTAATTTGACTTTAAAATTTAGAGATTTACTTTTATTTTTTTAATGGTTGAGCCTTAGAACCACTTTACCTAAGGATTGTTGTGTATAATTTTTTTTTCAAATTTTAATATGCTAGATTGAAACATGGCTATGTTCAAAATATATTTAAGTAACTGCTGCCTAGTGTGTCCACTTTCCTGTTTTGACTACTGTAACGATATAAGTATTTTAAATGATGAATTTACCATTGTGAAGAGTACAATGTGCTATTCTGTATGAATATTTTAATTTTGCCCAGGCACTGAAAAATCTCCTGGCCTTTGGCTGATGAAGCTGTGTCTAGATCCTTGCAGTTGTGCGTGCTTTTTTTTTTTTTCTTTTTTTTTTTTTGCTGCTTATTTAAGAAAAAATTCCTGTGTCATAATATATTTTCGCCAATGGACTTTTCTAATTTAGGCAGAAAATAAAGCATAAAATAAATCTGTGTTCCCTTGCAAAGGTGATTCCTCTTTGTTAGACACAATGGCAGCCCATTTTTTTTTTCTTTTTTTGGCCCGTTAATTTTAAAAGGTTTCACTTTTTATATATTTTTAATCTTTTGGAGGAAAGGGTTTTTCAGCACATTGTTCTCTTTCAATCCCCACTACCTTTCTCCCATAGATTTTATTTTTTTTATATACATACATAAATATAAATATATATATATTAAATGTTTAATTATATGTGCCTGGGTTGTTTGTTTAAAAGCGTTAATTTGCTTTAAAAATTAATTTTGTCGAATTCTATTAACATATTTTATTTTAGGCACATAACTGTCCACATGCTTCTGAAGAAATATGCATCAAAATCTGTTATGGACTGTGAGATTGCTGTTCTGTATTTTGTTTTCTTTTTTTGTTTTCATTTTTTCCTAAGGAAATGGGTTTGGGTAACCTATTATAATTTAGAAGCTTGGTAGCAATAGAACCTTTGAATACATTTTGTATGGTACATGTGATGTATATAGAATTAGTACTTTATTTTTAAGACTTAAAGCATTATGTTAGGGACATATATGTATGGTGGGTTTCCAGAGCTGCATTTTTATATATATATATATATATAAAATAAAAAGTCAAGATTTTGATGTATGTTATAGCATCTTGGCGCTGTTCTGAATTGGTATTGTATAGAATCTACAAGGAACACTTAAAAGAAATTTAAAAAAAATTTCCATTACACCTTTTGTTGTATTTTTTTTTCTCCTGCTTTCTACTCCTAACCATAGTGCTGCCAATCTGCTCACTTGTGTTAGTGCTGAAATTACTAAGACTTCTGACCGTGTCGTGTTGGAGATCCAACAAACCAAATGGGTCTTTGTTATTGAACCCTTTACTCAGGGAATCTGTGGGGTTCCCAGTGAATGAAGTCCTATCCACATTATGAAACCTATGAGTTGTATGTAAGTTTTTTTTGTCCTAGCTTTGTATGTATGGTTTTGTTTATTTATTGTTGGCCGCAGGTGGTTATGTTCACCTTAGTAAAGGGTTGATTTTATTTGTCATTTCCTGCATTTTATTTTAAAAATGCTTCACTGATTTTATTCCCCCCCTTCTTTTTTACTGAAGAGGACACCCATAAAATGTTTGCTTGTATGAATTCTAGAGAGTATGGAGGTAAAGTCTGTACTTCCTCAACTGTTATGTTCCTGGACTAATCCTGGGCAATTGTCCACTGCCAATAGGGTGTTGGCATGGGATCTCTGACCCAACAACCACATATGCAGCAAACTGCTACTTCGTGACCGTGTCACTATGAAACTGTTTTATTATTAACATCAATTTGGGGGGGGTACACTTTTTTTTTTTTTTCCCTACAGGCATTATATTGGGGGGCAAGGACTGGCAGGCTATATACTGGGGGGTTGGCATTTCCCACCCACTGCTTATACTTGAGTTAACGTTTAAAAAAAAAAAAAAAAATAGGGGTCTCGGCTTATACTCGAGTATTCAGTATATACAGTACATTATTTTTAGAATTTGATCAGGTTGGTTAATCTTTATGACCCACATATGCAATTTAGTGCATTTGACACTCTGCAATGTCCAGTTCTCCTCCTAGACAACTTTTTATATTTGCCTATATGAATCGGGAACATCTAGAAGACCTTCTATTTTGGTAATCTATCAATCACAATCATTGTCATAAACGCTCATATGTTTACTATATCCAGCTTCAACACTTCCTTCCAAGCATAGCTTCTCAACTTCATTTACCAATTATAACCTTTGTTAAGAGGATTGTAGAAGCCCAGCTGCTCCTCTAAGTGCCACACCATGTAAAGAGAATCTACCACCTGATAGACTGTAAATCAAGCACAGTTACATGCTGGTGTGTGCTGGATCCGCTTTTGTTTTTGCTCCTTATGTCCTTGTAGTCCTCTCAACTAACAGCTATGGAGCCCCTCAGGCTCATTTACAATTTTAAAGTCCCTTTTTTTTTTGTACAAACTAGGGCATAAGAAACTAAAATAGTGCTTCATGTAAATGTGCTTGGTTTATAAACCTTCATCTTGATGTTAATGTCCTATAAAAGGCATCTACTACTAGGATGAAGGATTGGATGCAAATGAACCTGAAGGGTGTTAATGGAGCCCCTTAGGCTCATTTGCATACATTCTTTCATCCTCGTGGTAGATGTCCTTTACTGATTCCATAACTGCAGAGTTCTATGCTCTATGCTAAAAAATGATCGTTCAGCAATTACAATTACAAACAATTGGGTAAAAATATTACACACATGTAAAACAATTGGAACCTTGTATGCAGCAGATATTTTTTTCTTATACCCAAAACAGCGGTAGGACCTTATTTTTTCCAGAGAAATAAGAGCGAGGAAAAAAAATTGACTGGCTTTTGTTTCAAAGCACATCAAGATAGGTAGGAACCTTTGAACAAGTTGGGATCACTAACCCAGGATTTCCTTCTTCTGTAAAATGATGGCATTTTGTTTTTCCATAGGTAAAGTAAAAGCTATTTACTTTATCAGTAACTGCGGATACGAAAGTAATGTTACACTTTTCCATTGCCTTGTAATGTCTAGCAGCACATGATATGGTAGTGGGGGGGACCAAATTTCTTAGATCATGTCAAAATGTTTCCATGCCTATAGTTAAAACCATTGGCTCTCCTGAAAAGTTTAATTTCTTTCTAATTCTTCGAGTGTGAAAATATCACACCAAAATTGTTTAACCCTTTAACACTCACTGATGGATATATCCGTCAGCAAGCTATTAAGGATGTATAAAGTAGGCTCAACGTGCATATTGCAACTAACCCCCCCCCCGCAATCGTGGGTGTTAACCCCTGGATTGCTGCTTGAGGTCTCCGCACCATGATCAGTTCCCATAACAGCATTTGGGTCTTCGTCAGACCGAAGGCTGCATGGCTTCTGAAGATACGTTACAATGAGCCAATGTAGCCAATACAGTAGGATTGCAGCAAATGGTAGGAACGATCAGACCATATAGGATTAAAGTAGTTTAGAGGCTTTAAAAAAAGGTAAGTTAATTTTTTTTTAAATTCAAATCGCCCCCTTTCCCCAGAACTAATATAACTGATATAACACTAAATAAACTGTAAAAATCTCAAACTTGTTGGGTATTGCCCCGTCCTAAAATACCCGATCTTTCAAAAATAACTTTTATGCCATTTTACATCTTACAGAAATTTTTCATACAAGTTGTTTTAAAACCTTTATATATTTGGTATCGTCGTGATCGTACCAAACCAAAGATTAAAGTAGACATATAATTTGGAGTGCACAGTGAAAGCCGTAAAAATTGAACCCACAAGAAAGTGCTACAAATGCATTTTTTCACCAATGTTCACCACATTTGGATTTTTTTCCACCTTCCCTGTACACTGCATGTAATAGTAAATAATGCCATTTAAAGGTAACATTTGTTACGTAGAAAATAAGCCCATGCACAGCTCTGTACACAAAATGAAAAAGTTATAGATTTTTGTATGTGTGGAGCAAAAAAAAAAGGCTGTGTCCTTAAATGGTTAATCAGAAGACACCCCCACCAACAGTGGTAAAACCTCCAAATTTGACCACATCTTTTCCAACATACACTACTGCCCTTGATGTTACTAAATCTTCTAATATTTTCCTCAGCAGTAGTGTTGGGTATAAGAGGTACCATATATACTTGTGTATAAGCTGAGTTTTTAACAGCAAAAAATGTGTATAAATAAAATTAAACTTACATACTCGCTCTTCAATGCTCCCCCTGGTTCCACTTCCATCTTCTTTTCACTAATAATGGAGCGTTTCTGCCCGCGGGTTCACACTATGAAGCATTGTGTTGCTGCTTCTGACATCATAGTGCGCCGGCTGCCAGAGAGTATGAGCACAGCTCTGCCCACTCTGTTACGAGTGAAGAGAAGAAGGAAGAAATGGCCTAGGCTTATACTCAAGTATAAAAGGTAAGTTCATGTATGTGCTGCCTTATTCATCACCCTCTTGCTAATGCAAGATCCATTGAACTTTACACCCCTGTCTTCTCTCCCAATATGATAGTGTATGTCCTTTTGTGCCATAAAGGTGCCCCAAGAGCCATCTGCCACCTGGTAATGACTAAGGGGAGGACCCACAAATCTACCCCAAGGCCGGTGGTACCAACTTCAGCTACCCTGACCCGTTACCTCCACACCAGTGACCGAAGGAGTGAAGATGGCCGTCGTGGGTGGTGGCTCTCCACGTGCCTCCTCGTTTCCTGCTACAAACGAGCGCCACCAATCTCCACAGACACTGACCTAGGGAGCTGTCCACACTAAGTCTGCAGCCGATGCTCCAATATGTGTGCCAATCCTCCAGGCGAAGGTGAACGCCAGCCTCACTGCAGGCCTAACCAGGAAAAAGCAAGTGGACGGCGGGACCTCCGGATGGCGCCACTACTGCAGTTACCCGAGGCTGCCATTGCCAGAAACCCATAGGCCGACACACATGAGCCAGCATCCTCCTCACCCGCTGGTTTGGGTGGTGGAGACATGAGAGGGGAGGGCTGTGGGAATGTCGCCTGATGCCCCAGATTTCCTGCTTCGCATGGCCAAGCTGACGCCTCCCCAGCCAGTAACTCACTATGTGTCCCCCATGGACTCGGCTCCTGGCACCCCAGTGCCCCCCTCAGTTCACTTGGTCACAGGCCGGCCAAGATGAGGGAGATGACAACCTGACGCTGACATGTCAGCCTCTGCCACAAGGGCTTGGGGTACTGCCTGCAGTCATGGTCAAAAGTTTTGAGAATGACACAAATATTATATTTTAACACATGATCTGTTGCCCTCTGGTTTTTTGTGTTTGTCAGATGTTTTTATCACATACAGAAATACAAGTGCAATCAGTAACAAAAGCTTTTATTGACAGTTAGAATGCGTTAATGCAGCAAGTCAATATTTGCAGTGTTGACCCTTCAGGACCTCTGCAATTCTCCCTGGCATCTCTCAATCAACATCTGGACCAAATCCTGACTGATGGCAGTCCATTCTTGCACAATCAATGCTTGCATTTTGTTACAATTTGTTGTTTTTTGTTTGTCTATCCGTCGCTTGATGATTGACCACAAGTTCTC
Source organism: Engystomops pustulosus (assembly GCA_019512145.1). Classification (NCBI taxonomy): domain Eukaryota; kingdom Metazoa; phylum Chordata; class Amphibia; order Anura; family Leptodactylidae; genus Engystomops; species Engystomops pustulosus. The sequence goes on along the minus strand of CM033644.1, from coordinate 109,918,854 downwards.
AATGGGATTAAGATCTGGGGAGTTTCCAGGCCATGGACCCAAAATCTGTATGTTTTGTTCCCTGAGCCATTTAGTTATCACCTTTGCTTTATGGCAAGGTGCTCCATCATGCTGGAAAAGGCATTGTTAATCACCAAACTTTGCTCTTGGACGGTTGGGAGAAGTTGCTCTTGGAGGACATTCTGGTACCATTCTTTATTCATGGATGTGTTTTTAGGCAAGACTGTGAGAGAGCCGATTCCCTTGGCTGAGAAGCAACCCCACACATGAATGGTTGCAGGATGCTTTACAGTAGGCATGAGACAAGACCGATGGTATCGCTCACTTTGTCTTCTCCGAACAAGCTGTTTTCCAGATGTTCCAAACAATTGCAAAGGGGATTCATCAGAGAAAATGACTTTACCCCAGTCCTCAGCAGTCCACTCCCTGTCCTTTTTGCAGAATATCTGTCTGTCCCTGATGGTTTTCCTGGAGAGAAGTGGCTTCTTTGCTGCCCTCCTTGACACCAGGCCTTGCTCCTAGAGTCTCCGCGTGCGTGCAGATGCACTCACACCTACCTGCTGCCATTCCTGAGCAAGCTCTGCACTGCTGGTAGCCTGATCCCGAAGCTGAAACACTTTTAAGAGACGGTCCTGGCACTTGCTGGTCCTTCTTGGGCGCCCTGGAGCCTTTTTGGCAACAATGGAACCTCTCTCCTTGAATTCCTTGATGATGCGATAGATTGTTGACTGAGGGCCAAACTTTCTAGCTGCAATACTCTTCCCTGTTAGCCCAGTTTTGTGCAGTGCAATGATGACTGCACGTGTTTCTTTAGAGATAACCATGGTTAACAGAAGAGAAACAATGATTCCAAGCACCACCCTCCTTTTAAAGTGTCCAGTGGTGTGATTCTTACTTAATCATGACAGATTGATCTCCAGCCCTGTCCTCATCAACACCCACACTTGTTACTGGAGCAATCACTGAAACAATGTTAGCTGCTCCTTTTAAGATAGGCCTGCAATGAAATGTGTTTTGGGGTAAAAAGTTAAATGTCTAGGCAAATATTGACTTTGCAATTAATTGCTGTTAAGCTGATCACTCTTTATATGCAAATTGCCATTATAAAACCTTATGTAAAACTTAATACTTTGTAAAAATTAACATTTGTATCATTCTACCATTCTACCATGTACCATGACTGTACATTGCAGGCTTCACCACCTTTTGATCTTCTCCCCTGCTGTTTCCCGGGCTACCAGCTATCTTCTTCTCGAATAGTCAATGCCTGGATGAGGTGCACTGCACTAATATCCCAATTGAGCAATGTCACAGAGTGTCTTCAAGCAGCGGTAACCCGCGTCCCCAGCGTCGTTGTTGAGACACCCTCACACACCAAGAGCACAACGTCCCAGGCAGGAACGTCAAGTTGACCAGTGATCTCCTCCACTGGGTTGTCATTATCCTGTCTATGACTAGTAATAGTTTTGCTACCTGCCATACTTAATGTGTCTTACTTAATTATTAGTATCCTGATGGCCCCCCTGGTTCTGACATGTTCTGGTCATGTCATATTTACCGTAAATGTTTTGGGGGCCTGCCTCCCACGAGGGGATCTGACTCAGAGGTAGGCACAAGGCTCCAACTGTTAGAATGCCCTTCTTAAGCTGTTGATGCACATCACCAAAAGGTTTTGTCTCTCTCCCTAATTTTCTTATAGGGTTGTGTAGGAATATTACTGCACCCCCCTCCTCACATTCCCCCACAAGATTAATGAGCTTGCAGTTGTGGAGTTGATGTGGTGACCAGGAGCTGCAGCTGGTGCACCTTCTTATATGGTTGTGTGCGGGAGTGCAGTCTCCTCTTCCTGTATTGCCTTACAAAACCCCTATTAGGGATTCCGAAGTGTCCTCTGTCTTAAGCGAACACCTTTGGAAAGTTTTAGAGTATCCCCCTTCTGTAGAATAGGGTTGTTGGTTTTCCTTCCCCTTGCTCCTCCTTTACATTGCTTCCGCTTGGTTTCTCTTTGACTTTCCTCTTCTCTTTTCTTCCCCATCCCCTTCTTGCCCATCTCTTTATCCCTATTTCCCCTGTGGTCCCTGGTCTTCTATTGTAAGCCTGTAACATGGATTCTGATGTCAGGATTGTGGATATTGCAAGTACAGGTGGTTTTCCAACAGGAGACCATGGCAAGATTCAGAGACTCTCCAGCCGCCAGTTCCTTACTGCTACCACATGCTCTGAGGACTCCCGCTCCAAAGGTGTGAGACCCCATGGGTCTACATGGACTCTTGGGCTGATAAGGTTGACTGCTAGGGAACCATTCATTCCCAGACTGTCACCTTCACTTATCTCTACCTGCCTAAAGTGGGACAAACTGTCGCAGTGGCGGAATTCATAGAGGAACTGCGTTATGTATTACTCTTCTACACATGACATGTTCTCTAGAATCAATTATTTCTTCCTTGACCATTTCATCTGGACAGAGAGGTAGGTGCAGAGACCTACACATCGCCTCTCTCGGATCTGTATACATACTATGCTGTGTGCATACAAGATCTTCATGTCATTTAGTAGAACTTATGAGGAGCCTGAGCTGTGTGAGGATTGGCGGTCCCAGACTTCAGAGAGGATGGCATTAAAATCCCCCCTATTAATGTCGGTAAGGACCTATAGGGGCTAGATGTGATGGGAGCTATGAAATAAATCCTAATTGACCAGATATTACATAAGACACAATGGCGGCACCCAAGCATCCCCCGCAGAATAAGAAACCGACCCTTGTGATCTGAATAAGAGTCACCTGGAAGGGGCAATAGGAATTACTACCCCTACATTTTTTGTTGTTACAGTGGCAAATCAAAAAATACCCAATGCTGTAAGATGTGTTTCGTGCAGGAATGCTATATCCGGTTGGATAAAATACCAAAAGAAGAAGCAAAAGAGGAAAAGTAACACAAAGCTACAAAATGAGTAATGGAAAAGTGATAATCTTTATTACATATCAAAAAACATAAATAACTACATAAAAATAAAAGACAAATAATACATAATGCACGCCAGGTAATAGGTCCTGATAAAGTAAAGTATCAAAAGAGTAGTACAGATAATAAGTAATATATAGTCACAAAAGCACATATAATATAGCAAGAGGTAATAGACCATAGACACTAGTATACGTATACATGCTTACAAAAAGCAATAAGGTGAGGAGTGTACCATAGCTACCAACAGATGTACGTCCAACGTGACAAGAAACATAACATGATCAGTGATAGATAAGTATAAAAAGTGGCCCTTGACAAAGACCTGCTGCAGTTGAAACGCGCGTCGGGGTTGCACGCCAGGTAATAGTCTGTCCTGTTATTGTCTCTCCGACGTTATTTTCGCCACTTTTTTTAGACTAATTATTGATAGGGATTCCCCTTCACCCTGACGTCTCACAAAGAGGGCAAATCTGTTGTACTTCATTCTTCTTCGGATCTACAAAATTTCTGTAAATCCCTCTCTCCCTCTGAACTGCCTCTCTCCCCAGCCGGGACTCACCACTATTTTCTGGCAAGGACCCAGGTAATGGTGAAGAGGACCTTTCACCACCTCACACATATGGAGATTAACATACCATTCTGTAGGGGTGACTACATAGATTCAGGAGCACTTTGAATTTTACTCCTTGCCCCCATGGTTGTGGAGTAATATTCTAAGTATCTGACCATTATAATCTATGTTTGGTCAGAGAGGAGGAGCTGGGGCTGGAGGTGTGTGTTATACTAATCTTCTCTCATACTGTCAGTAGAGGCCTGTGATTTTTTTCTATGTTGATCTAAAGGTTATGTTCCACACATTCTGCTAGTATTATGTTTACATTGTGTTTAAAAAAATACAATGTTACAAATTGCAATGCGACCGGGATGCAAACACATTGTAAACCTTAGCACAGTGTAAACACCAACACATTGTAAACATGTAAACGGAAACAGCACGCAGACGTGAACGCAAATGCAATGTAAATGCCACGTAAACCCAAATGTAACATGAACATGAAACAAAGGCCATGGAAATGTGAATCTGACATAAATGTGGCACAAACTCCACGTCAAATGCAAATGTGGTGTAAATGCAGAGTAAATGTGACACAAAAGCAAATGTGATGCAGATGCCACATAAATAATGTAACGCAAAGCAAATGAGACACAAATGCAATGTAAATGTAAACATAAACACAACATAAATGCAAACGCCACATAAACGTAAATGTAAACAATACATAAACACAAACAGTACATAAGTGTAAACGTGATGCAAACACAACATGAACACAATTGGCTTGTAAATGTAAGTGTAAATGAGACTCTTATAGATTTTTATCTGGGGTTCAAACCCCTATCATGTAGTGACTTCAAATAAATGAGTCTGTGTCCAGCGCTGAGAGAATTTGACTAACTTGAGAAAGAAAAGACAAGACCTGTCCTTGCAGGAAGTTAGTAAACAAGACTGATAAGTTTATTGAGGGACCGACATTATAGAAAACCAAGGCACTTTACAAAGGCGTGTAATAGGAAGCAGCAACTATAATTGGGTGTTCTCACCAGGAATGTAACACTTATGGATGTTAAGTACACAAGGAGTCTAATACTATTGGCTAAATGCAAATACTGAAACTTCCCAGGTGCTCGCCTGGATACCTTCCTCTAGGTAGTGCTAGTGAGCACTAAGTCTTTGTGTGAAGGGAAACACCAAACTTAGTTATCACTACACAAAGTTATATGAAATGAATGCTGATCTTTAAATGTCTGACAGTATGTAAGATGGCGTCTGAGTCCATGTAATAATCTTTAACATTTCCCCCCTTTTGAGCTTTGCATGGCCGTATACTTTTGTCCAGGTGACCTCCTCAAACTCCAGGTACCACAGGTAGACTAAGCCCTTACCTGCTGGACTTGTTAACTTTCACCAGATCCCCTGGAGGCCAGTCACTCAGGGGTTAAGGCCTGCATACTAAATTACATATTGTGTTTCCATAGTTTATGGGTTTATTAACAGGCTGGTCTTCACAAGACGGTATTCTCCACACCGGGACCTTCTCCTGTCATGGTTCTTACCACCTGGGACGGCCATCTTGGACATGGTGGACTTGATGAGGGGGACCACACAACACCAATAAGTGACGAGAGCAAAATCACAATCCCCATATCTCACCCCACCCTTAAAGGAAACCCTTCCAACCCCCACTACAAGTGAAGGACAAAGTGTCCACCCCAGAGTTTCTCTCGAGTTCCCTGGACAGTCCTTCAATCTCTTCAAGTGCATGGGGATGGATCCATATGGGCGATGTCATCCGGGATGTATATGCGACAAGCCACTCCCACCATTACAGACTCCTCCCTTCTCAGCAAGATCATGTCTAACCGTGCGGTTCTGGAAGCATCTCGGATATAATCACAATCTCTGTTGATTACATACAACCAGTTAACCCAACCAACATCTTTTACTCTAGCTCTCTGGGGAATAATGGACTCGTAGACCTGCCCATATCTGATTGTAGGCCTTGTACTCATCTGGACCCCCCTGGTGGCTCCCACTGTATCTATATAAACGTTGTCATCTAGTTGCTTCTCTCAGACCTCCAGAATCCTTGGCATTCTCTACCTTTCTTTTATGTTCTGATCAAACCTATCCTGGGGATCACGAGGAAGGAATGCACAAATTTTATCACCGTACACTCACCTTCCCAGCCTCTAGGCCTGACCTGACTCTCCTATCCCCACAAATACAGTACACATCAGACACTGCTAAGACAGGGTTACCTGTGCTGTCAATGTTAAAGAAGGTCATTGTCTTGTTGCACCAACCATAGGTAAAGTCTCCTACCCTGGGGGCATCCTGGTAAGCCCTATAGATACAGTGATAGTCATGGTTGGGGTGTCCCTGAGAATACAGTCAGTCAGAAGAAACCAGCTAGCAAGAGGAATAAGTAAGTTTGCAACAGTAAGCGTGGAAGCGTGCTAACTTCCCTCTAGCTTCACAGACGTGGCACTGGTCAGCAGGACTTGGAAAGGGCCGTCGTTACAAGGCTCCAGACTCTCTCTCTGGTGTCTCTTTACCACCACATAGTCTCCAGGCTTCAGGTTATGCGTCCTGAGGTCTCTGTCTGCATCTGAAAAAGTAATCAGAAACACTTTTGCGGACCTTTTCCAAGGCCTGGCTCAACTGTATGGCATGTTCCACCTGGTTTCCAGCCATCAGCTATAGGGTCTGTGGGAAGTAGGGGCCTAGTCTGGGTGCACAGCCAAAAAAATACTTCAAAGGGGGACAATCCCATCTTTCTGTTGGGGTGGTCCTAACTGTATAGTGGGCAGCAGGAAAGCACTCGCACCATGGTTTCCCTGTTACTTCCATGGCCTTCTGGATCTCTAACTTAAGAGTGCCATTTATTCTCTCAAACCCACAACTAATTCGGGAAGGGGTGTGCAGGGCCTGTTCTACACCCAGGAGGGACAAGGCTTTAGGTCTTTACCTGTCCAGTGAAGTGGGTTCTGCGACTGGACTCTATGGTCTCCGGAAGTCCAAACCTGCAGAAAAATCTCACTCACCACCTTCTTGGCTGCGGCTCTGGCCGTAGCCTTGGTCATGAGAAAAGCTTCTGGCCACCCTGGAAAGAGATCAATGCACACAGGCACGTACTCCTACGTACCACTTTTGGTAGCTGGATAAAATCAATCTGCAGTTTTTTGAAGGGATACAGCAGCTTGGGTGTCACCTTCTGTGGGGTCTTTACCACCTTACCTGGGTTGTGGCGGGCACAGACTATACAGGCTTTCACTAGTCTAGTGACAGGGGTAGTAATGCCCGGGGCAAACCACTTATGGTTTATGAGCACTAGCATGGCCTTTTTGGATGTGTATGTGTCCGTAGGCTACTTGACTTACTGTCGGGTGCAGGGCTCTGGGCAGGCACACCCTCTCTCCCAGCATCCAGGTCCCATTAGCTTGCATCTGGGCTCCAGCTTCCTTCACTTCTGATGACTCTCAGGCCACCAGGGACTGGAACACCTGTGGATCAAACTTTTAGCTCAGAACTCACAGCTGAGACTTCAGGACAGTCTCTGGGCTCCATCTGTGCAGCTGCCTTCGCCATCCCGTCAGCCACATACTTGCCCTTGGCTTGTGGAGTTACCAAATTGTGTGTGCTTTTACTTTTATTATCCGCACCTCTTGTGGAAGTAAGAGAGCATCCATGAGCTCTTTACCCAGCGTGCCATGCTTAAAGGGGGTCCCTGCAGAGGTGAGGAAATCTCTAGCCTTCCATATGGGTTCATAGTCGTGTTTAGACCCCAGAACTATACCTTGAGTATAGATGTTTGCCCTTTTACCTTCCACCAGCTGTAGCGCTTCCCTGAGTGCCGTCACTTCACCTCCTGCGCTGACCTGTGTGGAGGGAGTGGTTCTGCTTGTACTACCTTATGTGCGACACTGACCACTGTATATCCAGTGTATAACCGTCTGTCTTCTCCTGCAGACCTGGAGCCATCTATGAGAAAAAACTCAACATCTGGGTTAATCACCCTTCTCTCCCCCCTCTCTGAATCCTGGAAAACTGGCGACAGATTGAAGGATTCAGAGCTGTGCACCTTATCAGTGTATCCTGGGGCATCAGGAGTGCACACTGGAGTCTGAGCTGTCTGGCCTTTTCTCAGATGCTTGGGCTGTACTTGGGTGAGGACACCGTGCAAGGTATGTGGGGTTTGCACTGTAACTGAGTAATCTAGGATCAACTCACTAGCATTGCTGCTGCAGCTACTGACACATGAGGGTCTCCCCTCACGACTGAGTCTAACCGGGCCTAATATTGGGCCACTGGTAAGGCCACCACGTTCCTGGACTAGACACCTGTGGCCTAGATACTCAGTGCAAAATAAAACAAAAGTTTGATCCAGTGGGATGTGCCTAGGGCCGAGGCACACAGGATTTCTCAGCTTAAAGCTATGGAATGCATCAATTGCCTCTTGACTATGGGCAAATGGAGAAGAGGCAATTCAATTATCAAGGAGCAACATCAGGCTGGAGGCAGACCTTATCCCAGGCCTGAAGGAACTGGCCAGTCCTAGAAACATGTGAAGAGGCTTAGGGCCTCAGGACAGGGGCACATTATGGACTGCCAGCTTTCTTTCCTCTGTCAGGTATCTGCCTGTGGCTGAGAAGCAGTGGCCTAGGAAGACCACCTTCTCCTGGCAGTACTGGAGTTTGTCTCAGGAAACTTTACAACCCTTCTGGAACAGAAAACACATAAGGTCAATAAATGCATCCTGGCAAACAACAACAGTAGGTCCTCCGCATACTGAAAAGGAGGACATCCAGTAAGGGGCTAGTCTGCCAGTCTACTCCATGTAGGGCCGTGTAGTATGGAGTACTGGATGGGGGAGTTTTACCCCCCTTGTGGGAGTCTACATCAGATATACTGGAATACTGAACTGGTAAAGGCAAATAGGTACTGGCAATCCTCGTGTAGGGGCACAGAGAGGAAAACATTTGCCAACAGGGAAGAGTTCTACAATGAAAGGCACTAACTCTATTTGGGGGGGGCTTTCAGAAAAGGGGGACTGTTCTTGCTGACATCCTTGTCCATTACCACCCCCCTTGTCCCGCCCTGTTGGGGCCGTCTAGGTTTCCTAGAGTATGGGAAGTCACTTCAGTAATGTCTCCTCCCCGTAACGCCCACTTGAGTTGGGCTGTCAGCGGAACCCAACTTTCTCTCAGTCTCACTTTCACGTGGTCTATGAAACTAGTCTCTGTTCTTCCTGGCTTTCTTTCACAAGTCTGCCAGAGACGTCTCTAGTCTGCTAACAACGGTCTCCGCTTTATCTCATCTAGACATCTAAGATTCTCTCAACCATCTCTAGTTCAGTGTTCTGTGCTCTCTATAAAGTTCTGGCCAGACTCCAAGTCTCAAACAGAAGTCAGGTACAATTGTGTTGGTTTTTAATCAAAAAGGAACAAAAGTCAGTCATAGGCTCTGTAATACAGTTAGGGGCTTGTTCTTGCTTAGTCTGTTCGTGGGGTACACAGGAGGACGTCACATCATACTGTCTTTTTGTATTCTTATCACAAGCAAATTCCTCGACGTCTTTTAGGCTGTCAGCTCTGTCTCCCCCACTCAACACAGATGCTTTCTGTGTGCTTCAAGGCCACTTCTCACAGACACAGATAAAGCAAAGCAAAACCCAGCTGCACAGCTGCCCACAGATCTCACCCTGATTAACTCTTCAACTCCAGAAAGCAGGTACCAGAGTCATTGCAACACTTTTTCTAGTAATTTTTCTCCAATTGTCAAGATCAAATAAGTTTTAAAATAAAATAAACAAACAGCGTTGCACACTCAAGACCCTTAGCAAATGTTTGAAATTGGTGAAAATATTCACCTGCCGGCATTTATTTCAAGCATCCGCCAGGACGCCTCAAGGGTGACTCAGCTGCTATCCTACAATCAGCCTACAGTGTAGAATCATAGGCAATTAACTTTCAGGGACTTGAAGGAAATATACTGTCTTAAGATGGCCGCCACTGAAAAATGGTAAGACGTGTCATCTTCTCTAACCCCCAGATACGGGGGTGGAGTCTAAGAGGGTGCTGGTCTGCATTCCAAAAGATATATATATTTTTTTTAATGAGCACTCTCTAGGATTCCTGTCCCTCTGTCCTGGTCCGTCCGTAGTCACTGGTCTAAGTCTCCAGTAATCAACCCCATCCCCTTTCCTTTGTCATTAACTCTCTACTTACATCAACACAACCTTCTGCCTGGGTGTGCCACTTTTTGTCTTTGAGCCAGCCACCATTTTCATCAAGTGCTGTCTCCTACCTTTGCACACTCAGGGGATCATCTAACATACCCAAAGACTTCAATACCTCATAACTTCCTTTTACCCACTCTTTACCTTTCTTGTGTGACACTATGTCAGTTGCCTTTTTAGGTCTGCAGTGTCCAGCTACAGTCTTACTTTGCTCACTACCCATTTTGTGGAATCTGTGGAATACCTGATTTTGTTCAAGGGCTATAGATATCCTCCGTACATACAGCTCCAGACAACCCTGCTAACTATCAGTAAGTACAAATTAGAGACCTTCACACAATATTTCAGAAATCAAGGAGAACGCTCAACTGTAAAATTCCCGTCAGTGTCCTTCCTGCCTGTACTGTCCTTTCCGCATCACGGGGCCGCATCAATCCCGAAGGAATGATACGTAAATTTGGCCAGAATTTGTCTCTGCAAACTTCCAGATTCTATCCGCGCTTACATGAACAAAAATCTCCTGACATGAGCGCGCTCGCGGGTAAGTCAAGTCTATTTTTGTCTACCTTGACTGTAGTCTTGTTTCACTGTGAAAGGGACTGGGTAAGGTCATCTCCTTGTGTGATAATATGTACTTGCCTTACATGTCCATATTAATAGTATGTGTCACTATAATTTCGGCAAAAGGATATCTTGTAAAGTGACTGACAGAGACTGGACGTGACTATGTATGTTGTAGAAAAAAGGTCTGGCGGCCCTCTTGTGAATTGTTGATGTAGTTCAGAAAGTTGTTATGTGTGGAGATTTTTGTTCATGTAAGGCGGATAGAATCTGGGAAGTTTGCAGAGACAAATTCTGGCCAAATTTACGTATCATTCCTTCGGGATTGATGCGGCCCCGTGATGCGGAAAGGACAGTACAGGCAGGAAGGACACTGACGGGAATTTTACAGTTGAGCGTTCTCCTTGATTTCTGAAATATTGTGTGAAGGTCTCTAATTTGATTCTTACTGATAGTTAGCAGGGTTGTCTGGAGCTGTATGTACGGAGGGATACTCTATAGCCCTTGAACAAAATCAGGTATCCACAGATTCCACAAAATGGGTAGTGAGCAAAGTAAGACTGTAGCTGGACACTGCAGACCTAAAAAGCAAACTGAATAGTGTCACACAAGAAAGGTAAAGAGTGGGTAAAAGGAAGTTCATGAGGTATGAAGTCTTTGGGTATGTTAGATGATCCCCTGAGTGTGCAAAGGTAGGAAGAGACAGCACTTGATGAAAATGGTGGCTGGCTCAAAGACAAAAGTGGCACACCCAGGCAGAAGGTTGTGTTGATGTAAGTAGAGAGTTAATGACAAAGGAAAGGGGATGGGTTGATTACTGGAGACTAGACCAGTGACTACGGAGGACCAGGACAGAGGGACAGGAATCCTAGCGAGTGCTCATTTAAAAAAAATATATTATCTTTTGGAATGGCAGACCAGCCCCTCTTAGACTCCACCCCCGTATCTGGGGGTTAGAGAAGATGACACGTTTACATTTTTCAGTGGCGGCCATCTTAAGACAGTATATTTCCTTCAAGTCCCGAAAGTTAATTGCCTATGATTCTACACTGTAGGCTGATTGTAGGATAGCAGCTGAGTCACCCTTGAGCGTCCTGGCGGATGCTTGAAATAAATGCCGGCAGGTGAATATTTTCACCAATTTCCAAACATTTGCTAAGGGTCTTGAGTGTGCAACGCTGTTGTTTATTTTATTTTAAAACTTATTTGATCTTGACAATTGGGAGAAATTACTAGAAAAAGTGTTGCAATGACTCTGGTACCTGCTTTCTGGAGTTGAAGAGTTAATCAGGGTGAGATCTTGGGCCGCTGTGCAGCTGGGTTTGTGCTTTGCTTTATCTGTGTCTGTGAGAAGGGCCTGAAGCACACAGAAAGATCTGTTGAGTGGGGGAGACAGAGCGACAGCCTAAAGACGTCGAGGAATTTGCTGTGATAAGAATACAAAAAGACAGTATGATGTGACGTCTCCGTGTACCCCACTAACAGACTATAGTCTGTTACGTGGGGTACACGAGAGACGTCACATCATACTGTCTTTTTGTTATTCTTATCACAAGCAAATTCCTCGAGTCTTTTAGGCTGTCGTCTGTCTCCCCCACTCAACACGATCTTTCTGTGTGCTTCAGGCCCTTCTCACAGACACAGATAAAGCAAAGCAAAACCCCAGCTGCACAGCGGCCCAAGATCTCACCCTGATTAACTCTTCAACTCCAGAAAGCAGGTACCAGAGTCATTGCAACACTTTTTCTAGTAATTTTTCTCCCAATTGTCAAGATCAAATAAGTTTTAAAATAAAATAAACAACAGCGTTGCACACTCAAGACCTTAGCAAATGTTTGGAAATTGGTGAAAATATTCACCTGCCGGCATTTATTTCAAGCATCCGCCAGGAGCTCAAGGGGACTCACTGCTATCCTACAATCAGCCTACAGTGTAGAATCATAGGCAATTAACTTCAGGGACTTGAAGGAAATATACTGTCTTAAGATGGCCGCCACTGAAAAATGTAAACGTGTCATCTTCTCTAACCCCCAGATACGGGGGTGGAGTCTAAGAAGGGCTGGTCTGCCATTCCAAAAGATATATATTTTTTTTTAATGAGCACTCGCTAGGATTCCTGTCCCTCTGTCCTGGTCCTCCGTAGTCACTGGTCTAGTCTCCAGTAATCAACCCATCCCCCTTTCCTTTGTCATTAACTCTCTACTTACATCAACACACAACCTTCTGCCTGGGTGTGCCACTTTTTGTCTTTGAGCCAGCCACCATTTTCATCAAGTGCTGTCTCTTCCTACCTTTGCACACTCAGGGGATCATCTAACATACCCAAAGACTTCAATACCTCATAACTTTCCTTTTACCCACTCTTTACCTTTCTGTGTGACACTATGTCAGTTTGCTTTTTAGGTCTGCAGTGTCCAGCTACAGTCTTACTTTGCTCACTACCCATTTTGTGGAATCTGTGGATACACTGATTTTGTTCAAGGGCTATAGAACCCTCCGTACATACAGCTCCAACAACCCTGCTAATATCAGTAAGAATCAAATTAGAGACCTTCACACAATATTTCAGAAATCAAGGAGAACGCTCAACTGTAAAATCCCGTCAGTGTCCTTCCTGCCTGTACTGTCCTTTCCGCATCACGGGGCCGCATCAATCCCGAAGGAATGATACGTAATTTGGCCAAATTTGTCTCTGAAACTTCCCAGATTCTATCCGCCTTACATGAACAAAAATCTCCACACATAACAAACTTTCTGAACTACATCAACAATTCACAAGAGGGCCGCAGACCTTTTTCACAACATACATAGTCACGTCCAGTCTCTGTTCAGTCACTTTACAAGATATCCTTTGCCCGAATTATAGTGAACATACTATTAATATGGACATGTAAGGCAGTTACATATTATCACACAAGGAGATGACCTTACCCAGTCCCTTTCAGCCAGTGAAACAGACTACAGTCAAGGTAGACAAAAATAGACTTGACTTACCCGCGAGCGGCTCATTGTCAGTTCTGGTGCACTGGCCGCCGGACTCTTGCGAGGTCACCTCGATGGTTAGATGTCCATAAAAGTATGGCGACCCTAAGGGACGCCAATTCTTTAGATTTTTATCTGGGGTTCAAACCCTAATCATTGTAAGGTGACTTTCAAATTAAGATGTCTGTGTCCAGCGCTGGAATTTGACTAACTGAAAGAAAAGACAAGACCTGTCCTTGCAGGAAGTTAGCAAACAAGACTGATAAGTTTATTGAGGGACCGACATTTATAGAAAACCATAAGCACTATACATAAGGCGTGAATTAGGAAGCAGCAACTATAATTGGGTGTTCTCACCCAGGAATGTAACACATTGGATGTAAGTACACAAAGGAGTTTAATACTATTGGTAACATGCAATACTGAAACTTCCCAGGTGCTCGCCTGGATACCTTCCTCTAGGTGGTGCTAGTGAGCATTAAGCTTTGTGTGCAGAGGGAAACACCCAACTTAGTTATCACTACACAAAGTTATATGAAAGAATGCTGAGTCTTTAAAATGTCTGACAGTATGTAAGATGGCGTCTGAGTCCAGTGTAATATCTTTAACATTTCCCCCCTTTTGAGCTTTGCATGGCCTGTAACTTTTGTCCAGGGTGACCTCCTCAAACTCCAGGTACACCCAGGTAGACTAAGCCCTTACCTGCTGGACTTGTTAAATCTTCACCAGATCCCCTGGAGGCCAGTCACTCAGGGGTTACAGGCCTGCATACTCAAATTACATAATTGTGTTCCATACAAACGCCATGTATGTTAAAGTGCGATGCATATGCACATAAACGCAAAATACCATGTAAACGTGAGTGTAAACATGACAGTAGGGCAATGTAAATCCACTGGCAGATTGAACTTCTCCCATCATATTAATATACTGCATGACGATTTCCTGTTTCCCAGATATGCAGCAGAGCCAAAAGTGTAATACAGTATAGGGCTGCTATTTAGTGGGAAGCAGCATATAGTGATATGATGCAAGGAGTGCCCTTCGGCAGTGCGGTCAGCCTTTTACAACCGCTAATGTCTGAGAACCTCAAAGAAATTTATTTTATCTTTTTAATTTACTTTTTAAAATAAAATGTTTATCCTAAAAAAACAACTCTCTAAAAGGGCGAATAGAGATAACACAATGTAATATAAAACACAGTTTAGGAACATTGCATAGGGAGCAGTGCAGACAGTGTTTGACATGTTACAAGACTGAAGATGATCCACGTGGGAAAACATACATTTTCAGAGGTACAGCATATTAAGAAACCCAGTGCCTCTAGTGTAACAATTGCAGAAAGTAAACAGTGCCTTCTGTTTAATTGCATCAATAACCCAGTTGTTCATCACACAAAATAGAAGAATTAAAATACAAGGCTCTGATTTTATTCTTTGAATCTTAATCTTCAGAGCATTAAGTACATACATTAAATTAATTCAGTTGCGTGTACAAGTTGAAATATCTGCCATGGTGTCCAACTGAATTGTTATATTACAGGCATGAATTTCAAACCTGTCGCTAATGGGCAATAATGGCAAACTATGACACAGGAGCCAGCGTAGCACCCAGAGCCTTTTCAGTGGACACCCAGGCTATTGCCCCTGCACAGAGCTCCTACAGTCCCAGAAAGCCCATCAGTGCTATTTAAAGAAACACATGATTGGCTGTTTGGGAAGTAGGAGGAGAAAAGAGCTGTGGACAGGGCTGGATAATTATTGGAGCTCCTGCTGCCTAAGGCAAAAATTTAAATTTCGCCCCCACACACACCCAAACCGCCAGAGTAACAAAAGTTCTTCCTCCTAATTGAATATAAAAGATTCCTCAATATAGAGATCAGAGAGATATACTGACTGTTAAAGTGACATTTCATTATACAGCTCTTATCCTCTTGTGTCACTTTCTCTTCCACATAGACTGTAAGCTTTTGTGTCACCACCTCGTCCTCATAGACTGGAAGCTCTTGTGTACCCCTCATCCTCATAGAATGTACTCTGTGTCACCACCTCGTCCTATAATCAAAAGCCACAAAAGAACAGAGGCATGAAAAATAGATCAAGCAAATAATCTTTATTAATAGAAAATACACCACAAAACATGCTTAAAAACCTTTAAAAATTGTGAACGAGTCACAAATGAATGATATCCTCGGAAAGTGCTCAACACATGATAATGTGCACTGTTCCCGGAACTCCAGCTCCCCTACTGGCCACATATAGTATACAAAAAGTACAAGAAATAAATATTATCAATGGTGAGCTAATCAAATCTTAGACAAGTCCATATAAATGCAGGATAACAACAAAAAGAGGGGTGAAACACAATAATGGAGGGACACACAATTCAAGGATCAGCACAGAACCATGTACAAATAAGAAAGTTGTATACCTAAATGCTCAGGCCATGAGAGCGGGGTGCTGGGGATAGATGCCCCACGCGTATCGCTACCTCTTGGTAGCTTTCTCAGGGGTCCACCTCGTCCTCATAGATTGTAAGCTCTTCTGTCACCCCCTTATGCTCATAGACTGTAAGCTCTTGTGTCCCCTTCACTCTAGACTGTAAGCTCTTGTGTCACCCCCTCATTCCTCATAGACTGTAAGCTCTTGTGTCACCCCTCATCCTCATAGACTGTAAGCTCTTGTGTTCACCCCCTTATCCTCATAGACTGAAGCTCTAGTGTCACCCCTCATCCTCACAGACTGTAAGCTTTCTGTCACCACCCTTATGCTATAGACTGTAAGTTTGTGTCCCCTTCATCCTCATAGACTGTAAGCTCTTGTGTCACCCCCTCATCCTCATAGACTGTAAGCTCTTGCGTCACCCCCTCATCCTCATAGACTGTAACTTCTTGTGTCACCCCCTTATCCTCATAGAATGTAAGCTCTAGTGTCACCCCCTCATCCTCACAGACTGTAAGCTCTTCTGTCACCCCCTTATGCTCATAGACTGTAAGTTCTTGTGTCTCCTTCATCCTCATAGACTGTAAGCTCTTGTGTCACCCCCTCATCCTCATAGACTGTAAGTTCTTGTGTCAACCGAATCCTCATAGACTGTAAACTTTGTGTCACCCCCATCCATGACTGTAAGCTTTATGCCCCCTCATCCTCATAGCTGTAAGCTTTGGGTCACCCCCTCATCCTCATAGACTGTAAGCTCTTGTGTCACCCCCTCATCCTCATAGACTGTAAGCTCTTGTGTCACCCCCTATCCTCATAGACTGTAAATCTAGTGTCCACCCCCTCATCCTCACAGACTGTAAGCTCTTCTGTCACCCCTTATGCTCATAGACTTAAGTTTTGTGCCCTTCATCTCATAGACTGTAAGCTCTTGTGTCACCCCCTCATCCTCATAGACTGTAAGCTCTGGTCACCCCCTCATCCTCATAGACTGTAACTCTTGTGTCACCCCCTTATCCTCATAGAATGTAAGCTCTAGTGTCAACCCCCTCATCCTCACAGACGTTAAGCTTTCTGTCACCCCCTTATGCTCATAGACTGTAAGTTCTTGTGTCTCCTTCATCCTCATAGACTGTAAGCTCTTGTGTCACCCCTCATCCTCATAGACTGTAAGTTCTTGGTCAACCCGCATCCTCATAGACTGTAAATCTTGTGTCACCCCCTCATCCTCATAGACTGTAAGCTCTTGCCCCCCTATCTCATAGACTGTAAGCTCTTGTGTCAACCCTATCCTCATAGTCTGTAAGCTCTGTGTCACCCCCTCATCCTCTAGACTGTAGCCTTGTGGTTAGATTATCAGGGAACAGGTGTATGCATGAGATTACACAGAGGCTGATAGACAGAGGCTGACAGATCATTACACGTGACACTGTGAGCCCTGCACATTTCTGTGTCCCCTTCATCCTCAGAGACTGTAAGCTCTTGTGTCCCCCCCTCATCCTCATAGACTGAAGTCTTGTGTCAACCCGCATCCTCCAAAGACTGTAAACTCTCTGTGTCACCCCCTCATCCTCATAGACTGTAGCTTACAGTCTATGAGGATGAGGGGGTGACACAAGAGTTTACAGTCTTTGAGGATGCGGGTTGACACAAGAACTTACAGTCTATGAGGATGAGGGGGGGACACAAGAGCTTACAGTCTCTGAGGATGAAGGGGACACAGAGAATGTAGCAGGGCTCACAGTGTAACAGTGTAATGATCTGTCAGCCTCTGTCTATCAGCCTCTGTGTAATCTCATGCATACACCTGTTCCCTGATAATCTAACCACAAGAGCTTACAGTCTATGAGGATGAGGGGGTGACACAAGAGCTTACAGACTATGAGGATAAGGGTTGACACAAGAGCTTACAGTCTATGAGGATGAGGGGGGCATAAGAGCTTTCTGGTCACTGGCCGCCTGGACTCTTGCGGAGGTCACCTCGATGGTTAGATGTCCATAAAAGTATGGCGACCCTAAGGGACGCCAATTCTTATAGATTTTTATCTGGGGTTCAAACCCCTAATCATTGTAAGGTGAACTTTCAAATTAATGATCTGTGTCCAGCGCTGGAATTTGACTAACTGGAAGAAAAGACAAGACCTGTCCTTGCAGGAAGTTAGCAAACAAACTGATAAGTTTTATTGAGGGACCGACATTTATAGAAAACCATAAGCACTATACATAAGGCGTGTAATTAGGAAGCAGCAACTATAATTGGGTGTTCTCACCCAGGAATGTAACACTTGATGTAAGTACACAAAGGAGTCTATACTATTGGCTACATGCAATACTGAAACTTCCCAGGTGCTCGCCTGTACCTTCCTCTAGGTGGTGCTAGTGAGCATTAAGTCTTTGTGTGCAGAGGGAAACACCCAACTTAGTTATCACTACACAAAGTTATATGAAATGAATGCGAGAGTCCTTTAAAATGTCTGACAGTATGTAAGATGGCGTCTGAGTCCAGTGTAATATCTTTAACATTTCCCCCCTTTTGAGCTTTGCATGGCCTGTAACTTTTGTCCAGGGTGACCTCCTCAAACTCCAGGTACCCACAGGTAGACTAAGCCCTTACCTGCTGGACTTGTTAACTCTTCACCAGATCCCCTGGAGGCCAGTCACTCAGGGGTTACAGGCCTGCATACTCAAATTACATAATTGTGTTTCCATACAAACGCCATGTATGTGTAAATGCGATGCATATGCAACATAAACGCAAATACCATGTAAACGTGAGTGTAAACATGACAGTAGGGCAATGTAAATCACACTGGCAAGATTGAACTTCTCCCATCATATTAATATACGATGCACTGATTTCCTGTTTCCCAGATATGCAGCAGAGCCAAAAGTGTAATACAGTATCAGGGCTGCTATTTAGTGGGGAAGCAGCATATAGTGATATGATGCAAGGAGTGCCCCTTCGGCAGTGCGGTCAGCCTTTTACACCGCTAATGTCTGAGAACCCTCAAAGAAATTTATTTTATCTTTTTAATTTACTTTTTAAAATAAAAATGTTTATCCTAAAAATAAACAACTCTCTATAAAAGGGCGAATAGAGAATAACACAATGTAATATAAAACACAGTTTAGGAACTATTGCATAGGGAGCAGTGCAGACCATGTTTGACATGTTTACAAGACTGAAGATGATCCACGTGGAAAACATACATTTTCAGAGGTTACAGCATATTAAGAACACCAGTGCCCTCTAGTGTACAAATTGCAGAAAGTAACCAGTGCCTTCTGTTTAATTGCATCAATAACCCAATTGTTCATCCAACAAAATAGAAGAATTAAAATACAAGCCTCTGATTTTATTCTGTAAATCTTAATCTTCAGAGCATTTAAGTTCATACATTAAATTAATTCAGTTGCGTGTTACAAGTTGAAATATCTGCCATGGTGTCCAACTGAATTGTTATATTACAGGCACATGAATTTCAAACCTGTCGCTAATGGGCAATAATGGCAAACCTATGACACAGGAGCCAGCGGTAGCACCCAGAGCCTTTTCAGTGGACACCCAGGCTATTGCCCCTGCACAGAGCTCCTACAGTCCCAGAAAGCCCAGTCAGTGCTATTTTAAAGAAACACATGATTGGCTGTTTGGGACAGTAGGAGGAGAAAAGAGCTGTGGACAGGGCTGGATAATTATTGGAGCTCCTGCTGCCTAAGGCAAAAATTTAAATTTCGCCCCCACACACACCAAACTCGGCAGAGTAACAAAAGTTCTTCCTCCTTAATTGAATATAAAAGATTCCTCAATATATGATGATCAGAGAGAATATACTGACTGTTAAAGTGACATTTACCATTATACAAGCTCTTATTCCTCTTGTGTCACTTTCTCTTCCACATAGACTGTAAGCTTTTGTGTCACCACCTCGTCCTCATAGACTGTAAGCTCTTGTGTCACCCCTCATCCTCATAGACTGTAAGCTCTTGTGTCACCACCTCGTCCTTATAATCAAAAGCCACAAAAAGAACAGAGGCATGAAAAATAGATCAAGCAAATAATATCTTTATTAATAGAAAAATACACCACAAAACATGCTTAAAAACCTTTAAAAATTGTGAACGAAGTCACAAATGAATGATATCCTCGGGAAAGTGCTCAACACATGATAATGTGCACTGTTCCCGGAACTCCAGCTCCCCCTACTGGCCACAATATAGTATACAACAATGTACAGAAATAAATATTATCAATGGTGAGCTAATCAAATCTTTAGACAAGTCCATATAAATGCAGGATAACAACAAAAAGAGGGGTGAAACACAATAATGGATGGACACACAATTCAAGGATCAGCACAGAACCATGTACAAATAAGAAAGTTGTATACCTAAATGCTCAGGCCATGAGAGCGGGGTGCTGGGGATAGATGCCCCACGCGTATCGCTACCTCTTGGTAGCTTCCTCAGGGGTCCACCTCGTCCTCATAGATTGTAAGCTCTTCTGTCACCCCCTTATGCTCATAGACTGTAAGCTCTTGTGTCCCCTTCATCCTCATAGACTGTAAGCTCTTGTGTCACCCCCTCATCCTCATAGACTGTAAGCTCTTGTGTCACCCCCCATCCTCATAGACTGTAAGCTCTTGTGTCACCCCCTTATCCTCATAGACTGTAAGCTCTAGTGTCACCCCTCATCCTCACAGACTGTAGCTCTTCTGTCACCCCCCTTATGTCTCATAGACTGTAATTCTTGGTCCCCTTCATCCTCATAGACTGTAAGCTCTTGTGTCACCCCTCATCCTCATAGACTGTAAGCTCTTGTGTCACCCCCTCATCCTCATAGACTGTAAGCTCTTGTGTCACCCCCTTATCCTCATAGACTGTAAGCTCTAGTGTCACCCCCTCATCCTCACAGACTGTAAGCTCTTCTGTCACCCCCTTATGCTCATAGACTGTAAGTTCTTGTGTCCCCTTCATCCTCATAGACTGTAAGCTCTTGTGTCACCCCCTCATCCTCAAGACTGTAAGTTCTTGTGTCAACCACCGCTCCTCATAGACTGTAACTCTTGTGTCACCCCCTGAAACAAACCCTCATCCTCATAGACTGTAAGCTCTTATGCCCCCCTCATCCTCATAGACTGTAAGCTCTTGGGTCACCCCCCCTTATCCTCATAGACTGTAAGCTCTTGTGTCACCTCCCCCTCATCCTCATAGACTGTAAGCTCTTGTTCACCACCCCTTACCTCATAGACTGTAAGCTAGTGTCCACCCCCTCATCCTCACAGACTGTAAGCTCTTCTGTCTTTGTCCCCCTTATGCTCATAACTGTAAGTTCTTGTGTCCCCTCATCCTCATAGACTGTAAGCTCTTGTGTCACCCCACTCATCCTCATAGACTGTAAGCTCTTGCTCCCCCATCCTCATACTGTAACTTCTGTGTCACCCCCTTATCCTCATAGAATGTAAGCTCTAGTGTCACTCACCCCTCATCCTCACAGACTGTAAGCTCTTCTGTCACCCCCTTATGCTCATAGACTGTAAGTTCTTGTGTCCCTTCACCTCATGACTGTAAGCTCTTTGTCACCCCTCATCCTCATAGACTGTAAGTTCTTGTTCAACCCGCATCTCATAGACTGTAAACTCTTGTGTCACCCCCTCATCCTCATAGACTGTAAGCTCTTTGCCCCCCTCTCTCATAGACTGTAAGCTCTTGTGTCAACCCTTATCCTCATGTCTGTAAGCTCTTGTGTCACCCCCTCATACCTCATAGACTGTAAGCTCTTGTGGTTAGATTATCAGGGAACAGGTGTATGCATGAGATTACCAGAGGCTGATAGACAGAGGCTGACAGATCATTACAATGTTACACTGTGAGCCCTGCTACATTCTCTGTGTCCCCTTCATCCTCAGAGACTGTAAGCTCTGTGTCCCCCCCATCCATCCTCATAGACTGTAAGTTCTTGTGTCAACCCGCATCCTCAAAGACTGTAAACTCTTGTGTCACCCCCTCATCCTCATAGACTGTAAGCTCTTATGCCCCCCTCATCCTCATAGACTGTAAGCTCTTGTGTCACCCCTTATCCTCATAGTCTGTAAGCTCTTGTGTCCCGTCACCCCCCCTCATCCTCTAGACTGTAGGCTCTTGTGGTCAGATTATCAGGGAACAGGTGTATGCATGAGATTACACAGAGGCTGATAGACAGAGGCTGACAGATTATTACACTGTTACACTGTGAGCTCTGCTACATTTCACAGATATGTGCCTGCCTCCCCCTTCCCACTGATCACTTATCTCCTTGTAGCTTGTAGTTTGCAGCCTCTCACCTGATAGGATGTAGTTAGTGATGTCTCGAGCTCCCTTGCAGGGGGCTGGCTACAGCCACAGAATAGACAGAGAGAAATCTCATCTGTACAATCTCATCCAGATGCCCCCCGACCCTAAGTCAGATTACTGGGTTGTGTCTAGGGGAAACTGAAATTGTCTACACCAGGACTGATAAGACATGTTTTGACTATAATGCTGCATTTTGTTCACAACATGAATTAGAGAATGTGTTATTTTGTTATCATGAGTATATATAAGAAACTTGTTGTCGTGGGAATACCACTTTAAGGCTATGTTCACATGTTTAGAAATGCAAGTTAACGTGGAAGAGGAGAATTGGCTTGGCCCAATTCTGTAGACATTCATCAACTGAAACACATTTGACTGACAATGATCACCATGTGTTTTGTGTGTAAGCAGTGCAAAATATTGCGCTCATTACCAACTTATACACTCACCACCACTTTATTAGGTACACCCTGTCCAACTGCTCGTTACACTTAATTTCTAATTCAGCCAATCAAATGGCGCGACTCATGCATTTAGGCATGTACCTCCGGAATTCTTGCATTACCAGTGGCACCCGAGTGCGCTATTCGATTTGACCACCCTCTTCCAATACTGTCCACATCTCCCGTTGTCGTTATTGGCAACGACACGTAGGAGATCTCGATCTGAAGCAGCACTGTAATACCTGAACGTAGTGTTGTGCCTATTCCTAGCACAACCACACACGGTGAGCACATTTCCCTCCTATCTACTGTGATTATTTCTAAAAAGGTGTCACACTATTACGCCTCTAGTCCTATCCTGTCCTTCCTTGCCACTCTCTGCCCCCATTTAGGCATGTAGACATGGTCAAGACATCTCCTGCATTCAAACCAAGCATCAGTATGGGGAAAAAGTGATTTGAGGCCTTTGAACGTGGCATGGTTGTTGGTGCCAGAAGGGCTGGTCTGAGTATTTCAGAAACTGCTGATCTACTTGGGATTTTCATGCACAACCATCTCTAGGGTTTACGAGAATGTCCGAAAAGAAAAAACATCCAGTGAGCTGCCGTTCTGTGGGCGGAAATGCTTGTTGATGCCAGAGGTCAGAGGAGAATGGGCAGACTGGTTCGAGCTGATAGAAAGGCAACAGTGACTCAAATCGCACCCGTTACAACCAAGGTAGGCAGAAGAGCATCTCTGAACGCACAGTACGTCGACTTTGAGGCAGATGGGCTACAGCAGCAGAAAGACCACACCGGGTTCCACTCCTTTCAGCTAAGAACAGGAAACTGAGGCTACAATTTGCACAAGCTCATTGAAATGGACATAGAAGATTGGAAAAACGTGCTGGTCTGATGAGTCGTCGATTTCTCGCTGTGACATTCGGATGGTAGGGTCAGAATTTGGCGTCAACAACATGAAAGCATGAATCCATCCTGCCTTGTCAAACGGTTCGGCTGGTGGTGGTGGTGTCATGGTGGGGGCATATTTTCTCTGGCACTCTTGGCCCCGTGGTACCAATTGAGCATCGTTGTAACGCCACAGCCTACCTGAGTATTGTTGCTGACCATGTCCACAATGTACCCAACATCTGATGGCTACTTCAGCAGGATAATGACGCACATGCATAAAGCTGGAATCATCTCAGACTGGTTTCTTGAACATGACAATGAGTTCACTGTACTCAAATGGCCCCACAGTCCCAGATCTCATCAATAGCAGCATCTTTGGGATGTGGTGGGACGGGAGATTCGCATCATGGATGTGCAGACCGACAATATGCGGCAACTGTGTGATGCCATCATGTCAATATGGACCAAAATTCTGAGGATGCTTCCAGCACCTTGTTGAATCTATGCCACGAGAATTGAGGCAGTTCTGAAGGCAAAAGGGGTCCCCACGTTACTAGCATGGTGTACCTAATAAAGTGGCCGGTGAGTGTAAGTGTTTCAGTGAAATGCATAGCGATTGGGCCAAGTCCCTTCCTTTTTGGTTCCTGTATCTATACCCAAGTCAATAGAATGTGGGAATGCAGCCACAGGTCCCTTGCTCAAAAGCAATTTTCTTTCTGTCAGTCTCCATCAGATAGAACTTGGACTCACAGCGGGAATTTTTTTTCCAGTTTCCCAGGACATTTTATGGAATATCAACCACTTAACGACATCTGATGTACTCGTCACATGTCCATGTCTGTTAACTGTGTCTAATGACCTGAGCCCCTCTCCCATAAAGACCGGGTGTTGTTGCATACTGCAGCAAACACCATCTCTACCACTGATAAACCACATTGCAAGCAACAATTTCAGGTGTTAACATTTAAATATCTGTGACAAATCGTGGATCAGATTGATGCTTCCCGTGATGTCATTGGGGAGTGACAATCTGTCTCCTGACAGCCTGGAGTCTATGCAAGTGTGCACAACGATCATCTGTAAAATCCCATATACTGGAACGATTGGAACTCCGGGTTAAAGTGCCATAGAGAGTCTGCAAATATAGTAAAAAAAATTCTTATCACCCACCTTTATCTTTAACTAAACAAAAATATTGAAAAAAAATCATAAACATGGTGGGTATTGCTCATCCCAAATGTCCTGACCTATGAAAATACATATACGGTACTGTTTGTTCTCTGTACTGTTTATTTTATATGTGCCCTATGATTTATAAAATGATACGGAATATGATGGTGCTATATGAAGAAAGAATATTTTATTATTATATTATTATTATTATAAAAATGAATATCCTGGTGGTACAAGCTGTAAAAGAATATATGCACTTTTCACACATTTTGCAAAAGTGATCAAAAAGTTGAAGTGTGAAGGTGGCATTGGGCTAAAATAATAGCAAGTATTAAGCATAGCTACATTACAATTATTTCAGGGCTTCTACGCCACTGATGTGGCACAGAGGCCCTGTAAATTATCCCCCAAAACTTAAAACTTTGTAAATCTTCTTATCGAAATATTCTGACCTCTGTACTTTTTTGCACTTCAGTTGTTCAAAGCTAAGTAAGGTGTATTTTTTGGGGGTAATGGGTGAAATGACATTTTCAAGATTTTTCATATTGTTGAATGATGTGTCTGATGTTTTTTTTACTATTTATATTTACTTCCACATGCATTATATATTCAGCCTATGTATTTGTACATGGATTTTTGTCTTAGCTAAAGCCCATATCTTTAGTCCATCATCTTGCATCTTGTTGTTATATTTATCCCTGCTTTGGTACGGTTTATTTAGTATGAACATATCCATATAGTAAACAGTTTCACAAAGTCTTCTAGTGTCTGATTTTTTATAGAGGCAGAAAAGAAAAAAAAGAGTTGATTTGGACATTTTGATGTTATTTTTATATTTTGATACATCAAGGTTTTGGGATGCAGAGAAACCATGCATGCTTATTTATTTATATTGTCAGTGAAGAGAAAGGGGGTGATTAGAATTTTTTACATTTTAACTTTTTTTAATATGTTTTAGACTTTTTCAATTTTTTCTTTCAAACTCCATGAAATCATACTTGAACATAGGGGTCTGATAAATCATTCTATATCAGTAATTCAATTGATTGCGTATATTGTGTTGTTGTCTTGTATTATTATTCAGGCAAAAGGGAATTGATATAATGTGCATATACTTTTTGCACATCAGCAGAATTGCGTGCAAATTAAATTTAACAGGTCAGCTACATGTCACACCTTCTGTTGGCTTCTTTTTAAGTGACTCTTGGAGTGGAATTATTTTTCAAACATTTTGCAGTTTTAAAAAGGCGCAATGAGTCATCTGTGTAAGAACCGGCCTGGGGAGAATCCACCCCACTTTTCGAGGCAGAAAGTTAAAAAGATGAAACGCCCATTACTCTTCAATTAGGTGCATATCATAAAAAACATTGTGCAATAACCAACATAATTATGCAACGGTGCTTAACTGCTGCTCCCCAATGAGTGCAGGTATATGTAGATCATCAATGTCTGTCACACTTTACATACGATTACCTTTATTATACAATACCAAAGAGAATATATTATTGAAGAATCCCTGCCTTAAAAAAATGAGTCTACTTTACCAACCAGAGAACATGCAGAGCCAACTTCATAGGAACCTATTTGCCTACTGTTATGTTTATTTAGGCTTGAAAACTGTAACATTCCCAATTCCCAGCGGTATGTAGTGTAAGGGAGGTGCATTTGTTACAGAATGTGTACAGATATTAGGTGTGCCTTCCTCATACTGCATTGGACTTATATTTACCTAAATAGTCCGACTTCTTAATGAAAGGGCTGATGCATTCAACAAATTTCAGATACTTTTAAATACAATTCCATCAAGCATATAAACAAGTGGCACTTACTCATAGTCACTGTGACGTATTTATCTTATATTTGTTATCCATGTCCTTCTTCTTCCTTTTAAAGTAACTTTACATTTAATGCTAATGAGTCAAAAGGGCTCCGGGGAGTTACCAGAGCACCTCTATGCTTTAGCTTCATAGGTAGTTACATTGTACAATAAGAACTTCTCCCCTCCCTTTTGTATTGTTGCCATGATTACAGGAAGAGGGAGGGGAAAGTGCTGAGGAGCGTGGGGAGGCTAAGAACATGTAAAACGGCAGTGGAGCAGAGCACAAGGAGCTCTCTTAGTGTGAGGAGCGGCAAAGGGTCGGTCAGACCCCTCGTTCTGGTGATCTGCGGGGGTCTCAGCACTGAGACCCCCACTGATCAGCAAGTTAGGCCCTATCCCGTGGATAGGGCCTAACTTGCCTTCATTGAAAATCCCATTTAACATCCCTCAGAGCCCTTCAGGCTCATTATCATTATTTTAACTGGTTAAGGGCCAGGCCCTTTCCTATTTTTTCATGTCCATTTTTCACTCCCCACTTCAAAAATCTATAACTTTTTATTTTTACACGTAGAGCGCTGTGTGATGGCTTGTTTTCGCATACACAAATTGCACTTCATAGTGAGGTATGTAATATTCCATGCCATGTATGGAAGCAGAAAAAAATTCCAATGCAGTGACAATCGGAAAAAACGCATTTGGCCATTTTCTTGTTGGCTTGGATATTACGCTTTCACTGAGCGCTCCAAATGACATCTCTACTTTATTCTTTGGGTTGGTACGATTACGAGGATACCAAATTGTATAGGTTTCTATAATGTTTTTCATACATTTACAAAAATGAAAAACCTCGTAAAAAATGTTTTTTTAATTCTGCCATCTTCTGGCGCTAATAACTTTTTTATACTTTGTTGTACGGAGCAGTTGGTGGTGTCATTTTTTGCTACATTTGATAATATTTTCAATGCTATCATTTTTAGGACTCTACGACCCTTTGATCACTTTTTATAGATTTTTTTATATTTTTCAAAATGGCAAAAAAGTGCCATTTTGATAGATCTGGCATTTTCGGACGCATTGATACCTAATGTGTTTAGATTTTACTGTTTTATTTATTTATGTCAGTTCCTAGGAAAGGGGGCTGATTTAAATTTTAGGTTTTTTATTATAATTTTTTTTAAACTTTTTTATTTTTATTTTTACAATTTTTAAGACTCCTAGGTACTTTAACCCTAGGTTTCGATCGATCCTATCATATACTGCCTAACAGTATGGCAGTATATGGGGATTTCCTCATTCATTACAATGTGCTATCAGCAATTGTAATAGGGGTTTAAACGAAATAGCCTGGTCTTCGGAAGACCCGAGGCTACCATGGAGACGTACTCGCCGCTCCCCGATGAGTCACGGGAACGCGACGATCCTAGGCAACGATGCGGTATCTTTTTAGGCTGCCGGCAGCTTTGCCGGCAGTGATTGCTGTTATAACCCTGCGATCGTGTCGTAGCACTGGTCGGGTGTTACGGTAAGTCTTTGCTGCTATGCACCAAAGACTCCCTACGGCTATGGAGAGGGCTCAGCCCGTGAGCCCTCTCCATGCAGCGGGACTCGACCGCCGCCGTGAATACACGGTGGGCGGTCACGAACCAGTTAAAAGTTGATTATAGAAGAAAGGAGGCCATGGATAATAAACCACAGTCTCAGTGCCTGGAGTAAGTACCCTTGGCTTATCATGCTTGATTCTGATTTCCTTTAAACCAGTGTCACACACAGCAATAATAGTACATTGGTGGGCAGCAAGGCCAGTATGGAAAGGGCTCACTGGCTGAGCCCTCACAATACAGCATGGCTGTTTGCTGCAAATTGACAGCAATGATGCCAGAGGCACTTAAAAATTGTTGGCGCACGGCTCATATCATTCTTCCTGTGATGTCATTGGGGAGTGACGATCGGTAACAAAATATTTGCATAGTAAGGTAATAAAACTTTTAAAATCTTAGCGGGCACTGAAGGATTATCCTTAAAAAGGGCTCCAATGATATTTATTAGATGAACCGGATAATCTGATGATATTTATTAGATGACCTACCTAAATAGGTAGATCTGAGATGGTAGGTTTCCTTGAATGAATTTTAGGATGTCCACGTTTGCTTAGAAACAGATCTCTTGTCGGCTGGAGGATCAGTCTATAATTTGTAAATGTTCCTTTTCAGGACCACGAGCTCATTTTGACATGTTTTCTTGTCTTCTGATTCTGTGAGAATAATGCGGCTGCAGACACCCTCCAGGAGGCCTTGCTTTCTTGGTCCCTGGGCTCACCTCTTCATCCAAGTCTCTGACGTCTAACAATTCAGGTGTCAGAACCAGCTTTCCCATTTTAAAAGACCTGCAGTAGCAAAGTATACTGTGACGCACCTTTATTTTCAAGATATTACTGGACGCTATTCACTACAACACTTATCACTTATTAGTATGTGCTATTCACAGAAAAGAGTACTTTTATGAACCTTGTAATACTGTGTGTTATTCACTGACACCAACACTTTTATATCCACTTATTACGGTGCACTATTCACTAAGAAATTGATTTTTCTGATCCATATATTACTGCATGCTATTTACTGAGAAGAGCACTTTTATAATCCCAGTATAACTGTGTGCTATTAACTGAGACGAGCTCATTTATGATACACATATTACCGTGTGTTGTTCCCTGAGAAGAGCACTTTTATGACTCACATATTACTGTGCGCTATTCATGGAGAAGAACACTGTTATGATCCACATATTACTGAATGCTATTTACTGTCAACAGCACTTTTCTGATCCACAAATTACTGTGTGCTATTCACTGAGGAGTACAGTTTTATGATCCATGTATTACTGCTCGCTATTCACTGACAGGAGCAACTTTACAATCAAGTAAGGATTGATAATGATTTTTCTGGAGCTGAATACTATACGTAGACAGGACCTATGCTGGATGATTCAGTAAATGTAATATTCTTGTCTGGTCTTTCCAAGTATTGCTGTATAATCCTCTATAATCAGTTAGACTATTAATGCACTATTGCAGCCTTAGGGTAGCCTAATGCAGATCTTCAGAGTGCCCTAATGAGGACAATTATTTCAGAGTTACACCTGCCCCTAATATCAGTAGCCCCCTCTATACACCTAGCTGCCTTCAAAATGCAATTGCTGGTTTTTCAGAAGTCCCTGCTTATCTGAATGACCCTATGTTGAGCTGCAAACTCTGCCTGTTTCTAGTGTGTAATGGCGTCTGGACATTGACCCTGCTCTTGTATTGTCACATGTCCAGCCGGCCAATTACAGTTATGCCAATAAAGGAAGGTATGCCTGTGTTTAATAAGTGGCTGTAAGCTGCTTTGTTGGCTAATTCAGCAATCATTCACTGTGCATTTTCACTGGTCTGAGGGTGCCAAACCTGTCAAATTCGGTACCGAATTGTGTGGTCCAGGTTCGCTCATCATGAGTAGAGTCATGTCTTGGTAGTTCAGCAGTTTTTTAGGCTATTTTTTTTTAAAACCTAACCCTAAAATGCCCTTTGCTAAAACTTTATGCCTGGTGTGTTCCTTGGTTTTCATGATGCAATTTGTTCACTTATTTTCTCTAAAAAAGACTTTCTACTTTCTATTGCTTTGTACTGAGAATACATTACATACAGCTCAGCTCTGTAAACTAAGTAGATGACTTCTAATTGGAAACAATGGATTTAAGGGTACAGTATATTTGGTATATTTTACACCAGAGTACAATGACCTCAGTACATATGCATGCATACTTTTTTTATTTGCTAAAATTGGAGCAATAGCAATTTCTGCTTTTTACTTATAGGAAATCTACCACTTAATTTGACATTTACAAAGCACAACCAGTGCTTTATCAAAGAAAATAACCAACTGTTCCCTTTTGAAAAAAGTACTTTGTTGATTTCGTTAATTCTCGCCCTCAACCCCCATCCATTCACCACATCATAGCACTTATTTTTTTCACTTATTTTGTTTCCTTTTTACAGAAAAGAAAAGTAAAACCGTCATGCACAAGCGCCAGGACCACAGTATACAGTTTGGTATAGGCATATACCGCTTATTAATAATGGAAAATATAGGTCAACGCAGGGACCTCTTGCTGGTAGTGTAGAAATTGAAACAAAAAAACAAATTTTTAAATGGCTTCGTAGTTGGCAGGAGAGAGGAAAAGCCCAATGCCCAGGAGAAGGGAATGAAGTCTTTCATTTGCATTCCAGCTGCTATACCTTAATGAGAAACATATAGAGAACGAAACGAAATAAAAAGGGACCAAGGTCCACACATTAACGACTTAAATGCAGACCAAACACTCATATCCATGTATTCTCCAAATCTAATAGTCTAGATTGTAGGTGGTTGTCTCCGAAGGGTCCAAGGGGACCAAACTTGAGGAAGGTTTGTATTTTATGCAACGAGGACAGTCATATGTTCTAATTTTTGTATGTGCCTATGCAAGAGTGAGATTAATGTAGAGTGGTGTATGGACGTTCCA
This sequence comes from Engystomops pustulosus, assembly GCA_019512145.1. Taxonomy (NCBI): domain Eukaryota; kingdom Metazoa; phylum Chordata; class Amphibia; order Anura; family Leptodactylidae; genus Engystomops; species Engystomops pustulosus. Next base: position 109,887,913 of record CM033644.1, on the reverse strand, counting down.
GTTGCAGTGAGATCAGGGTCATTTGCAGCACATATATATGGGGAGCAATTTTATTTGTATTCACTTTCCCATCGTCAGGGGTGGAACGCCCCAAAAAACACACAGCAGGATCACTAGCCAAACGTATCTCCAGTACCCTTTCTATCACTATTTGGACCTTCTCCTAGAATGGTTGAATAGCTGCACATTCCCAGAAGACGTGGCATAAGGTGGCCCCTGGAGCATCACATCTCCAGCAGACATCTGGAATGTAGGTTCCATTTTGTGCCAAAGCACCGGAAAATGAAACCAGTGCATGAAGATTTTGTACTGGTTCTCTTTGTATATAGTGGATAGAGAGCCTTTTGGGGCCATATCCCATATCTTTTTCCATTCCAATGCCGAGAGTGCTCTGCCCAACCAGTCATGTTGGGCAGAGTCATGTACGCGTGATTACCAGAGTCTGGGTAAGTCTGGGCCATGAGCAAGATATAAATCTGACTATACGCCCTTAGAAGCGAACTCTAAACGGAACGTTGAATCTGTGAGATCTGGTATTGGTGGGAGATTCTATATAGATACCACAGAATTGGGTAACCTGTGGTATAGTATTTGCGGCAGGGCCGAACTGTCTGATGCACTAGTAATATCTGATATGCCTTAAGGCGATTCTTGGTGTCGTGTGTACCAACAAGTCAGGCCCGAATTATTGAGAAACGGGGTAAGGTGATTCAGGTAGCTAAAGAATATTACATGCGCACCTCACGCCATATGTCTCTGGTAAACTCGCCATGGGGCCCAAAAGGAATATGTGGGGACTTCTGATCGGTTTGCCCCCAAATCAGTTACTAGGGCATGGGCAGGAGTTGGCAGAGCCTTCTCGTTTCTGTCACTTATTGACGGCCGCCATGAAGTTCCATGGATACTATTGTTCTTAGATGATTTGCATAGTAGTACACCTGTATATATCAGGAGCGCCAAACTCCCCCTTAACTAGGTGGCCGTTAAGCTGTTTTTGAAATCCTATGTCTCTTGAATTCCATATAAATCAAAAAACATCGGTGAATGCACCCAATACTAACTGGACCTCAACTGAAAGTGTTTTTCAAAGAAATATTAAAAAATCTGGGAGAGGTATCGACATTTTTATGGCCGCTATTTTACCCTAGCATAGAAGATTTCTCCCTACGTCCTGATTAAAGGGGGAAGAACGTTTTCTTTGTATAGGGGGATAGATATGGGTTCAGGTATTTTATGGAAGTCGTCAGGTTCAAGGTATAATGAAAATTGTCTTTTCAAAGGATTAATAAGTAAGGAATAAATTCACTGGCAGCGCTTCTGATTTTGTCGATTAATTTTATAATCCAGAAATGTTACTATTCCGCAATTTTTAAATTCGAAGCGTTATGAGGGGATCGTGAGGGTAAGGGCACATCATCAGCAAAACCAAGCTATTTTGAACTGTTTGTCCCTACCTCAATGCCCTTAATATCTGGATTGTTTCTAATACATGTGCCAGGGGCCTCTATGTTAGACATATATAGGGGGGACAGTTGGACAGCCCTGACGGGTGCCATTATTATCGTTAGGGAATTAGAAGGGCAGTGGCAAGCTAATTTGTGCTGTAGGAAAGGATATAGATTGACAGGGCATTCAGAAATGGTCCGCGAAAACTGAGTGAGTTAATGTCCGGGGAACATGTTAGTTCCAAATGTAAAACGGTCCAAATGTCTTTTTCGGCATCCAAACTCAACACCAGGGCTTCTGATTTGGTTTTCTGCACTAGTCTATCAGGTATCGCCTTGCCCTGTCTGTCCGAACAAATCCCACGTGGTCCTTATTTATTAAGGTGGGAGCCAGTCGCTTAATTCTTATCCAGGGTTTAGTAAGATCTTAAGATCCCATTAACAAACCGATCAGGCCATAACGACATTCTGAGGGTCTTTTTCCCCTTGGTTTAGGATGACCGTAATATGAGAAGCCAACATGTTGGGCAATATGCTCTGCTTAAGATATTTGGTGAACAGCTCCACCATATGAGGTAGGAGCAAAAAAAGGGTTATAATAGAGGTATGTAAATCCATCCTGGCCTGGGGCCTTATTTCCCGTCAATCTCTTTACACTTCTCTATCTCTACCTGGCGTTGTTCCCATTATTGAGTTAGAGCTTCTGCAGTTAAACAGGGGAAGAGAACATTGAGAGGAGCTCGTGGTCTATTTTATCCCCTTCTAGGGGAGAGGAGGGAGTGTGGAGGGCAATGAGAGGAGGTAAGTAATAAGAGTGCAAAAGCCCAAGCATCTAGTTGGGTGTAGGGTAGGGGTGCCATTCTTATCTTATATAGGGGCGGTGTCTGGTGTAACCATGTTGTCTTTCATCTTTCATCTGTGCTGTGTAGGGACACCAGAACTGATAGCACATACACCAGTTCATGCAGGGCAAAGAATAAGTAGACACAGAAGAAGATTTCTTTAATAACTTATATTATAACTTACTATTATCACTGGTACTATTCATTTCTAGTATCTCTTTGTGAACATTCTTACATAAAGTTTCATTGTTTACCCAGGGAGGCCTTGGGTCAATGTGAGTCACACAGGGCACAGCCGCGTTATATCACCATAGAGTAATCAGAGCTGGTGTATAATGAGCCGAGCACCTGTGTGCATCACATGACCATGACCGTGTTTTTTATGTATCTATAGGAGATAAACCATGAAGCTCCTAAAAATGAGAGCAAGCAGAGATCTAGGCAGCTGGTTAAATTGATACGAAAGTATATTTGAAAATTGTATAAAACGTTTCAATTGTAACATTTATTGCTAAAACTAGGACAAACCAACCTTAAAGCTACAGAGACCCACCTTCCCACTTTGCTCAGAGTTATCATGGATGTGTGTAGTCTGCTATCTCTGTTCATTAATGAGGCAGCAAAGATTGACTGGTTCAGGTGTCTCAACAGTAGTATCCTTTAAGGAAGCTAGGTTCAGTCTTTATCGCTTTTTATATTTCTTGGATCTACGGATATCATCATTCTTTTTATTTGATATCAAGGTCTCTCGTGCATCTTTGCAAGATAATTTTGCATCCTATAGTTTGGATGCATTGTCCTTTTTAAAGACTCCAGTAAGAGTATCTGCATTTACGGATGTCCATGAAGAGAGTCTACAATTAATGGTATCAATTCTGTTATTTCTATGATGTCTGTTAAGTCTAGTGTAATTATGTATACTTTTTCCAATTACTCTGTATCAATTCTCATGGCTCCTGACCTCTGCTGCTGTCTCCGCTATAACGCTTCTTGTTTTACTTCCAGTGGACGCAAATCTGTCCATGTATGTGATAGAGGTGCGCAGCATTATTATCACACAACTTCTATTCATTGTTAATAATATGGTTGTGCACATGCAATGTCCCTTTACCATCATCTTGACTCTGTTGCTATCCACTCAGCAAGTAACAAGAAGCTTCTATGTGCAGGAGCCAGAGCGGATCTGAAACCAACCATGCGTAATGATACCAGAGTTTATTGGAAAAGCATAACTTTCCTAAACAAAACCATATCCAATTTTGGCTGAAAGTGGACCAACTCCTTCTTAAATCTGTCCTGTGTAACGTGTAGCTTGATGGCACGATCTATCAAAGATGCTCCATACCCACCTGGACATCACTTTGTGAACATCCATGGGCAGTGACACACAAACTGTAATGGGACATGAAAACTGTTACGCATGCTCCGTATTGCAAATTAAGTGCCAATCTATGGCATTATCTGAGCATCCGGTTTTAACATTTTACTTTTAACCCCCTTAGCGCTCCGCGCCGTAGCTGTACAGACGCAGCCTCGCGATTGCGCTCCAGCGCAGTACAGCTGACGGCTCAGCGCATAGTATTTAGATTGTCACCACAACGTCTCGCGACGTGGTGACATCGGGACGAGCTTGGGTGACAGAGGCAGGAGGAGTTCCCCTGTATCCGTATTTGGCACTACACTGACACACACATGCCCCCCAGAGGTATCCATTATGATCGGTTATTTAGTTCAGGCCCATAATTAGATCATTTTGTGCTTTACAAGTTTGCCCAGGCATTAACCCGCCCCAAACCAGTGAGCATTAGACGAGTCCCTAGACAATTCAAAGGGAGACTTTTCCGTTCCGCCATTACCTGCCACCATAAAGGGCAAAGATTGGTGTGGAAAAGTATAAGCTGGCGAAAGTTTCTCAGGGACACTACAATTTCAGGGAGTATATGAGGAAGGACTCCCCTATAGTGTCGCCCCAGAATGCCCTCCCCTCTGGGTGTTAACAGGGAAGATAGTGTGGGATTTTAGGCACCCATGCTGACCAGGGCTACCACCTCTACTGACGCAATTTCTACACGACACCTCCTGTCAAGTGCCTACTTCAGAAATCGTGCGCATGCGGCACGTACGCAGAAATCAGAGAGGTTCCTAGTCGCTCGCTTTGGCAAAACTTAAAAAGGCACGAACAGGGCACTATGCCAGCGACTCTGTATTGGTGTGGTTAAGACAAGTGACACAGAGAGAGGTCCTTGTATTAACAAAACATGTAGCCCATCCACACCCCCTGTCCATACGAGGTGCATGTACAGAAGCCCCCAAGCACGACTGTATTTTAGATTATAATAAATACATGGGAGGGGTTGGACTTGTTGACCAGTGCTTCAGCCGTACAATGCATGCGAAAGTCGAGGGTGTGGTACAAGAGCTGGGCCGTGACATGATTGCAGATGGCATTGTATAATGCTTATGTGCTGCATCGATATACCGGCCAGAGGAGGAACTTTCCTGGAATTTCAGAGGTGGTAATAAGTACTTTTTCTTTTGGAGACCAGGAAGGGGGGATGCTAAGCACATCTGGAAGTGAGGCCACCTCAGTATTGTACATGGCAAGACTTTCCAGGAAGTAGTTCCCCCAAAAAGCCGCAAGGGAAAGAAGGTCACACACAAAGGTGCAGGTGGCTCCACAAAAATGGCAGTCGGAAGGGACACAACATTCAATCACTGTGAGACTGCCCAGAAACAAACAGGTACTGTTGAAAGATTGCCCTGTAGATTACCCTTGTGTACCCTGACGCACACTTATCATAATGCCGCATGCCGCACACCTCCCTCTAGCCGCGCCATGTACCAGCCTGTGATTTACTTCCGTAGCTTACCCGGGAAAAACATGCATCTATTTTTAGGGTGTTTGTCTCCCTGGCGAGCTCTGGGCACAAAAGACATAATGGATATTTTTACTACTGCCTATACAGTATGCATTTTTCCAGGGTCCAACCTGTGGGGGTTAATTAAAATGATAATATACCCCTAGATAATTCATGGAGGGGTGTAGTTTACCAAACTAAGTGTCACGTTCTTAGGGGGTTTCTACTGTATGGCCCCTATTGGCATCTCAATCTGCTTTCATGATGCCAAAAAGAAAAACAACAGTTATCCCTTTTGGACCCTGCGTGTCTCCATCCTACAGATATTGCCTACCTGTTGGGTATTGCCCTAACACGGGGTAACCCGCAGAATGATTTTTGATATGTTTTTTCCCGCTGGCCATGAGTTGGGCAAAGATTTGGTCACTTCTGGCATCAATTTGATAAAATGCAATCATTGGTTCTCTCCTGCACTACCTCACTTGTAGTTACATTTGAGAATCCAGCACCCTTAGGGTGTTAGTAAATGCTTCCTACAAGCCTACATACATCTCTTTGAGGGGCTTTCCAAAATGGGTTCACATTGGGTTCCTATGTACTGGTACTTGGGGGTACCCCCATTCCAATATAGTGAAACGAAAGCTTTAAAACCTAAATTGTGCTTCCCTTTTTTCCTGACCCTGCCGTGGCCCAGTCCTTAAATTATTGGCACATGTGTGGTATTGCCGGTACTCGGGCAACCCGCCAGAATGATTTTGGGGTGTTCGTTCAATGCATGGTTGGGCACTGTACATGAGGCATGAAAAATGACCTTTTTGAGATAAAAAACACAATTTTTACTCTGCACCATTTACTTGATTCAATTTTGGCACGTGTTGGGGTTAATGCTCAGACAAGCCTACCTACATTCTTGAGGGGTGCCCTTTCCAAAATTGGCTCATCGCCTGGGGTTTTCTATTGTACTGGTCCTCGGGGGTACCCCCATTCCAATTAGTGACAACGAGCTTGAAAAACCTAAATGTGCTTCTTTCCTTCCTGACCCCTGCCGTGTGCCCAATCTGTAAATTCATTGGCCACATGTTGGAATTGCCGTACTCGGGACAACCCCGCAGAATGATTTTGGGGTGTTTGATCTAAAGTGGCACGGGTTGGGCACAGTATATAAGGTGCTAAAATGACATTTTCAATAAAAACGCAATTTTTACTCTGCACCATTTAACTTTCAGTTCATTTGGACCGCGTGTCGGGGAGTTGGTTTGTAAAATGCTCACCAATCACGCGGTAGATTTCTTTGAGGGTCTAGTTTCGTAATGTATCATTGTATGGGGGTCTATTGCACCTTGGCACCGTCACGGGCCAGAACACATCGACATGCACCTCCCCCCAACTCCAACGTTGACAACGGAGCTGGAAAATAAAATTTCACTCCTTCCGTTCTCACCCTTCTGTGGGCCCAGTCTGTAAATATTGGCACATTGGTGGTTTGCCTGTAAACTCGGGACAACCCGCAGACATGATTTTTGGGGTGTTTGTCTAAAGTGGCCTTGGTTGGGCACAGTCAATGAGGCCTAAAATGACATTTTCAGATAAAAACGCCAATTTTTACTCCTTCACCTTACTTTGCATCAATTTTGCCAGCGTGTCGGGGTTAAAATGCTCACCTCAAACCACGATATAAATTCTTTGCAGGGGTTGTTTCCGTTATGGATCATTTTTGGTGGGTTTCCTATTTGCACTGGCACCTCACGGCCCCAACATGAATGGCACTCCAATCCCCCAAACGTGTGAAACGGAGCTGGAAAATCAAATTTCACTCCTTCAATTCGTCATCCCTTCTGTGTGCCCAGTCGTAAATTTGGCACATGTGTGGTATTGCTGTATCCGGGACCCGCGAATGCTTTTGGGGTGTTGTCTGAAGTGCACGGGTTGGGACAGTACCTGAGGCCACTAAATGACATTTTTCAGATAAAACAAAAGCAATTTTTTTACTTGCAATTTAACTTTGCTTTTCACTTTGACCACGTGGTCGGGGGTTAAATGCTCACCACAACCACGAAATTCCTTTGAGGGGTTAGTTTCCGAAATGGTGACATTTTGGGGGGTTTTCTATTGTACTGTTGTACTCAGGGGCTCTTCATTACAATGTGGCACCACAAATTTGCAGCAAATTTGGCCTTCCAAATTCCATTATCGCTAAGCTCCTTCGGACATCGTGGGCGGGAAACAGCAGTGACATAAGCCATATGGCATTGCCGTCTCGAAGAAGAGGGCAGGGCGAAATTGAATAAGATATATTTACCTCAAATTCCTTTTGAATGTATCCATTTGGGCTAAATTGGAAAAGATGAAATAAATAATGAATTGTCAAAAATTTCCATCATTGTCATATGCTTTCGGAAAAATAATTCAAGGGTTAAAAGACTTTCTTAACATCTGATTGAATAGGTTGAGATGTTAGGTTCATAAATGGTGGTACTTTTGGGTGGTATATAGTACATAAGCTGTATAGGCACTTCCAAATTGATTGATCACCAAAAAGTTCGCATTTTCCAAATTCAGAAAACTTCTGGAGTGGCTACTAAAACTTCAAACCGTTCCAATCCCATAAAAAAAATGAGAACTTAAAACAAATAATGGCTTAAAAGAAGACCAATGGCAAAGGTTTCTATCAAAAATTTGTGTGGTTCACTTTGTGTCTAAAAAGATAACATGTTGGAACCTTTGACAATGTCATTTTCAAATTTTCCTAATTTTTGAATTTTTACCTCCCAAAAGGAACGGATCCCCGAAATGACACTACTCCCATAAACTACAATGTCTCAGGCGAGAAAAACAATCCAAAATCACAGAGATATCTTAAAGCGTTGAAAAGTACTACCACAGGAAGAGACACTGGTCAAAGTAAAAAAAAAGTTGCAAGCCTTAACCTCAAACGGCTGCGTCATTAGGGGTATAAACCAATGTTTTCTTGTGGAAATTCAAGACAAAAAAAGGAAAATATATGAAAGACACACAGTAATAATGAAATTCTCAACCTCTAGTGGTTTGTTAATGGTTTCCACTACGTGCCGTTCACATCTTTTGAGATTTGCATAAGTTATTGTGATAACACCAGGTGCAAATACCTACAAACGGCCCTAACTTCTTTTAAGATACGGATCCACAACATGCAGTTTTCATTCGCAGTATTGTATGACCTAATAGCTTAATACTGCATATGATGGTGTTACATTACCAGCTATAGGGCATTGCGCGTCTGGTTGGTCCATGGTAAGATGCCTTACAAAAACAACCCTACAGCCTTTTCATGTGGGGTCTTGCCAGAGGTTGAGTGATAAGGGCCGATATGGAGTTGGTATATTGGTCTTATTAATGCATGAGAGGCACGTTGGTTGGGCTAAAATCACCATTCCTTCTATGTCTTACAACGTCTGAAGGTCTTAAACTCAATGAAGAATGTATTCCTGCACTAAGTAGAGCAGGTGTAAATAGGCTTAGCAGGATTTTAATGTGTTTTAATCCTTGCTTTCATAGGACTACTAAATCGTTTTCTTCATCTTTATGAGGCTCCAATAGCAACCGCGTCAAGACTGAAATCCCCCCCACGCTGCATCGTGGATTGTAATGTAATATTAGATGTGCCTAGATGGCAGTGTTACCCAGGAGTGAAGCGTCTCCAGCCGCTTGCCATTGACACCTGCTCATGCATGTTACATTGAGCTATTCAATAAGTCAGCCTTTTTTGTATACACATGATAATCAATACTCTCACGGTCTAAACCAATGTTACTCATTTTGTCTATTTCTTCAAGCCCTATAAATCTGGAAGAAATCCTGAAAGCTAGAGAATGCAGGTGGTCCCAGTCAAAGTACAAAGGTGCAAACAGCTGTGAAATTAATTCTAGTTTATGATACTACAAGAAACTATTCACATTTACCCATTCATCACTACTGCCTTACAAGTATGATTTTCTCCTATGTTCCTATTTCTTGTACCGTAAATGTATGTTATCCTCTCAATTGTGGTGCAAATAAATGTCATAACATTGATCCAAAAGATTGTGGTTTGTCATTTATAGCACCAATAAGAATCTTTCTATATAAAACCGTTCGATAAATTCTTACATTGATTTTCTACCATAGAGTAGATTCAGAAAGATGGCTATTGATTATTTCTAACCGCCTTAGATTAGTTAGGCGATCACTATTTGGCTTGGATACATACAGTTGGTCAAAGTTGGGTCATTTCCAATGTAGCTCTTATGTACAATGTTCGGCTTCCTCGTGGCTGACGCTAATTCTAGATGAATGGAATTGTTGGAATATTTTTACACACTTCCCTGCTTTGAGGAGCTATCTCTAGTTGTAAAACAAGGACCAGTTTACTGATGAGTATCGATGTGTATTAGCTTCTCTGTGTGAAAGTAGGTTATATCATTGCGTGAAAATCCAGTAATTACTGTCGTTGGGCTAAAGACCATCTACACATTTCTGCGCTGAATTCATTACATCAAGGCGCTACCCTTATTAGTTTGCTGCATGGTTGAAACAGAATATTACGTCAGGTGTCTTGTACTACAAGTTAAACAGAAAGTACTCATTCTCAAAGCATAATTGGACATGACTTTGGTAGACTAATAATTGGGTGGTCATTGCTTCTCTAGTTGCTGGGCCGGTACAGTCTTTTGGACCCCATAGTGATCATTAAGAATTAAAGCCCCTGAACACCGTCACGTGAATGGAAACAATGGCCAGTGTGCACCATCATCAATCATGTATGATTTTTGTAGGAAAAAACCCAATAACCATGCATTGCAAGTACATCTGAATGCTGGTGTGTATGAATTTCTATTGTTTAACAACTACAAAACACAAAAAGAAATGTTGTCACAATTTCCGTATAGGTGTGTTGGTTAGGGAGATGGATTGTAAGCTCCATTTTTGTAGGTAGGGGACTCATACTGAGTATAACAATCTTTGTAGAAAAATATATATATAATGAAAAAACAATTGAGCACAGCGTCATAAAAAAGCATCATTTCTTCTCTTCTTGATTCCTCCACTCTCTGCTTCCTCATTTTCTCAAGAACGAAAGAAGGAACATGTTGCAGCTGAAAGCTGCACAAATCCTGGTCTTCCCCACATACAGCCATTTCAGAAGGTTGGAAGAACCCCCTAATATTTAGGATTGACAGCTCAGTGGCTAGCACTTTCTATTCTTAAAATAGTTGGATACACTAGAATAATGGACAATCTATCTAAATAGATGCGCATCAGAAATAGCGTGGGGCTGTAGCAGGGCAGCATGTCCAATAGAAGCAATGCCCACCCTAATTATTAGTCTACCAAAGTCATGCCAATGATGCCTTTGACGAATGAGTACTTTTCTGTTATGGAGACAAGCACTGGACTAATATTCGGGTCAAGCATGCAGAAACATAAAGGGTAGCGCGTGAGGTTAATGATTTCAGGCAGGAAATGTGAAGCTGGGTCTTTAGCCCAACGACTAGTAATTAATGGATTTTCACGCAATGATATTAACCCTTACTCACCAAAGAAGAGCTAAACACATCGATACCATCATGTAACTGGTCCTTGGTTTTACAAATAGAAGATCAGTCCCCCCCTCAAAGCAGGGGGAAGTGTGTAAATCATTCCAAAACAATTCCCTAATCTAGAATTGCGGTCCAAGCCCCAAGGGGGAAGCCCCCTGCGAACATTGTAAAAGATGCTACATTGGAAAATGACCACTTATTTTGGACCAAACCCACCTGTATTGACCAAGCCAAATAGTGATTCCTAATACTATCTAAGGGTTAGAACTAATCAATAGCCAGATTTTACTGCAATATAATCTATGGTAGTAGGAAAATCAATGTAAGAATTTATAGAAGAACTGGTTGTATATAGAAAGATGTATCTTATTGGGTTTTGTATAAAAGGACAAACACATCGTTTGGATCAATGTATGCATTTATTTGCACCACAATTAGAGGATAAATCATTTAAGGGGTAATTAAGAAATAGGGAAACATATGAGAAACATTACTTGTAAGGCAAGTAGTAGGATGAATGGAAATGTCAGTATGGTTCTTGTAGCTTTGTAGTATCATAAAACAGTTAATTTCACACTGTTTTGCCTTGGACTTTGACGGGCCCACCTGCCATTTCTCGATCCGGAGTTCCAGATTATATGGGATTGAAGAAATAGCAAAAATGAGTAAACATTGGCTATACGTTGGTTGAGAGTTATTGAGCATCATGTGTATACAACAAAAAGGCTTGACTTTTATTGAATAGGCTTCCAATGTAACTACGGCAGAGCGTTCAATGGCAAAGCGGCCTCGAGACGGCTTCAATTCCTGGTGTAAACACTGCCATCTAGTCCACAAAAAAATTTCTTAATATACATACATCCTCCGATGTGCGCAGTGGGGGATTTTCAGTCTTTGACGCTGTATGATCGAGGCATCATAAAAGAGGGAAGAAAACCCCATATTGTTAGTTTCAGTCCTATGTGATGAAAGCAAAGCTTATAAAAACACTAAAATATGCTAAGCCTATTTACACCTGCTCTGACTTTTAGTGCAGAGATAATCTTCATTGAGTTTTTTTAAGACCTTACAGACGTTGTAAGGACATAGAAGGAATAGGATGAATTCAGCCCAGACACAGGGGCAATATCATAATAAATAGACCTAATATACAAATCAATTCTGTCCCTTCTCACTTAACCTGGCAGAGACCCTCCCCACGCAGAAAGGCGATAGCTGTAATGCATTCTACCATGACCACCAGACTGCAATGCCCTAATAGCTGTAATAGTAACACCATAAGATTGCAAGGAGGTTATCTAAGGTATTAGGTATACATACTGCCCAATGAAACTGCAGGTGTGATCCAGCCTTTAAAAGAGTTTTAGGGCCGTTGTAGGTATTCCAACTGGTGTTACTCACAATAAATATGCAAATCTCAAAAAGAGATGTGAACTGGCGTGGTGGAATACCACTAACAAACAACTTACGAGGTTAGAATTTCATTTATTTACTGGTGTCTGTCATATATTTTCCTTTTCTGTTTGAATTCCACAAGGAAAATATGGTTCTTAGGCTTAACCCCTAAGGACGCAGCCTGTTTGCAGGTAAGGCTTGTGCAACTTTTTTTTGAATTGAACATGTCTAGTCTGTGTAATAACTTTTCAACGCTTAGATATCTATGTGATTTTGAATTTGGTTTTTCTAGTGAGACATGTATTGGCGTTTAGGGTTAGTAGATGTCATTCGTGATACGTTCCTTTTGGGAGGTAAAAATCCAACAATTTAGGAAAAATTTGGAAAAAATGATATTTTCAAAGTTCACAGTTATTACTTTTTAGAAAAAGTGGGATACCACAAATTTTTTTTGATAGAAAACCTTTTGCCATTGGTCTTATTGTTATATCAATATTTGTTTTACGTTTCCATTTTTTTAGGGATGTTGAGAAGGTTTGAAAGTTTAGTAGCAACCTCTCAGATTTTCGGAAATTTGAAAAATGCGAAAATTTTGGTGATCAATTCAGTTGGAAGTGCCCTAATAAAGGCTATGTACATATACCCCACAAGTAACACCGTTTAGACCTAACTCTAACCTATTCAAATCAGATTTACGAAGTCTTTTTTTAACCCCTTTAATTATTTTTCCGCAAAGAAAGCATATGAAAAGGGAGTGGATTGGAAATTTTTGAAATTTCAATTTTTTTTATTTTTCAATCTTTACAATTTAGCCCTAAAATGGATACATTCAAAGGAAAGTGAGGTAAATATTAGATTCCTAATTTCTTTCTGGCCCTGCTTCTTCGAGTCGGCAATTGCCAGATATGTGGATGTCAGAGAGCTGCTGTTTCCCCGCCCACGCGATGTCCAGACGGAGTAGCGATTCTGGAGAAATGGAAATTTGGAAGGGCCAATTTGGCTGCAAATATTTGTGGTTGTCGCCACAGTGTAATGAAAGAGCCCCTGAAGTAAAAGTACAATAGGAAAACCCCCAAATGTCACCATTTCGGAAACTAGACACCTCAAAAGAAGTTATCTGTGGTTTGTTTTGGTTTTGTGGTGAGCCTTTAACCCCCGAACGCTGGTTCAAAATTGAATTGCCAAAAGTAAATGGTTTTTGAAGAGTAAATAAAAAATGCGGTTTTTCTGTTTTTATAATGAACAATTCATTTTAGTGCATTCATGTACGTGTCCCAACCAGTGGCCAATCAGACACAAAACACCCAAAAATCATTTGCGGGTGTGTCCCGAGTACAGCAATACCACACATGTGCCAATAATTTACAGACTGGGCACACAGAAGGGATGAGACTGGAATGGAGTGATGAAATTTGATTTTCCAGCTCCGTTTTCACAGTTTGGATGTGGAGTGCCAACTGTCAGTTGGCAGGGCCGTGAGGTGCCAGTGTGCAATAGAACCCCCAATAAATGATACCATTACGGAAACTAAAAAACCCATTCAAAGAATTATCGGTGCGGGTGGGTTTGAGGTGAGCATTTTAACCCCCGACACGCGGGTCAAAATTGAAATGCCAAAGTAAATGGTTTTGCATTTGCCAGAGTAAAAAAATTGCGTTTTTTTATCTAAAAAAATGTCATTTTAGTGCCTCATTTACTGTGACCCACCCATGACACTTTAGGACAAACCCCCAACCCAAAAATAGGCTGCGGGTTGCCCGAGTTACGAGCAATACCACAAAATGATGCCAATAATTTACAGACTGGGCACTCACAGGAAGGGGATGAGACGGAAGGAAAGGAAATTTTGATTTCCCAGCTCGTTTTACCACACGTTTGGATTTGGAGTTGCAATGGCATGTTGGCAGGCCGTTGACGGGGTGGTGCCAGTTCAGTTGCAATAGAAAACCCCCAATAATAAATGATACCCATTACGGAAAAACTAGGACCCCTCAAAGACTTTATCGGTGGTTGAGGTGAGCATTTTAAACCCCGAAACGCGGTCAATTGGTCAAAATTGAATGCAAAGGTAAATGTGCAGAAAAATTGCGTTTTGTTTTTATCTGAAAAAAAGTCATTGAGACTAAATATACTGTGCCAACCCGTGCCACTTTAGACAACACCCCAAAAATCATTTCTGCGGGTGTTGTCCCGAGTACGGAAACCCACAGTGCCAATAATTTAAGACTGGGCACCACGCAGGGGTCATGAGAAAGAAAGAAGCACAATTTAGGTTTCAAGCTTAGTTTTCACTAGATGGTACTGGGGGTACCACGAGGCTGGCGGTGGCTGGGTTGTGGGGTGGTAAACCAGTACTAATAGAACCCCCAAGTAGTAGCCTCATGTGAGCCCATTTTGGACAAAGGGCACCCCTCAACGAATGTAAATGTTGTAGGCTCGTATTGTAGCATTTTTTTTTTAACCACCAACACGTGGCACAAAATTGAATTATGCAAAGTAATGTTGACATAGTAAAAAATTGTTTGGTTTATCTCAAAATGTCACGTTTTTAGTGCCTCATATTGTAAGGTGAAAAACAAAATGTGTAACAAATAGGGAGAAAGAAAAAAAAACAAACCAAAATCCACAGGTAGGAGGTGGTTGCTCTTGTTTGTCCCTTCATGAGTAAGGCAAGAAAACAAAGGTTCCAATAATTAAAAGAACTGGGCACACGGCAGGGGTCAGGAAGGAAAGAGAAAGAGAAGAGAAGGAAAGAAGAAGCACCAATTTAGGTTTCAACTTCGTTTCACTAGATTGGTACATGGCGAGGCCGTTGGCAAACAAAACATCTGGCGGTATCAGTTACAATTGAAAAACCCAAGTAGTGAACCCATTTTGGAAAGAAACCAAGGCACCCCTTCCCCCCAAAGAATGTATGTAGGCTTGTATGAGCATTTTAACAGAAGGTGCTCATAAAGGGAGATTTTGCTGGCATAAAATGTAATAAAAGGGAGTAGGTGAAGAGAAGAAAAAGAACAACAAGACAAGAAAGAAAGAAAGTAAGATAGAAACAATTGTTTAGTGAATCTGAGAAAATATGCAATTTTGACAGTGACCAAAACAAAAGTATTTTGCACCCCAACTCATGTTGGCACTGGGGAAAAGACAAAACACAAATCAAAAAAATCAATTTCTGCGGTTACCCGGCTCCACGGTTAGGGCCTCCAATAACCCATAGGAGGCAATAATCTGTTAGGATGAAGACACGGCAGGGCTCAAAAGGAATAAACTTGTGTTTTATTTTTTGATCATGAAAGATGTAGATGCCAATAGGGGCAGTGACAGTAGCAACCCTAACGACTGAACCCTATTTTGGAAACTCTACAACCCGCCCCTAATTAATCTAGGGGTATAAGTTAGCAAGTTTTAAACCCCACAGAGGACCCCTGAAAAAGGCAAATGGAATAGGGCCATAGTAAAAAAATATCCATTAGTCATTTTGCCAGCTGCTTGCCATGGGAGGGACAAACACCCTAACAAATCATTATGCAATGTTTTCCCGGGTAATAGTGTTTTTATATGTGGTAATAACGCATTAATTACGGGACAGTAATCACAGGCTGGGCACAGGGCAGGGCTTTGGAGAATGGGAAGGTGGTCTGTGAGGAAAGAGGACCGCGGGCGCAATATGAGAAGATGTTGCTTAGTGGAACACAAAAAACACAGGGTATATACCAGGGTGGTAAATCTACAGGGCATCCTTTAATTCTATAACCCTGTTTTTAGGGCATGGTCTCACAGTGAGAATGGTTTTCCTTAAGAAGTGCCATTTTGGGGAGCACACCTGCCACCTCTTTTTGTTACCTCCCTGATGGCGTTGGGGAAAACTACTCCTGGAGGAAGTGATTGAGCGTCCAGGATTGATCTGGACACTTTGGCACTCAATTGGTCACTACAATACGGCTTTGCCTCACTCCAGATTCTTTTTGGTTGTGCTAGCCTCCGCCCCTTCATGGTCTCCAAAAAAGAAAGTAAGAAGAAAAGTTCGCCGTAATTAATATAGCTTCACGACACAGAGAAACGGATACTAATTGAGTCCAAAAAATAGGTTGACGAACACTACAAGGTAACTATAGGGGACTATGATTCAGAGCCAAAGATGGAAGCGCGGAATCACTATGATAGTTGAAAGTAAAATAAGAATTATAAAAAGCAATGAAAATGAAATATTTGACACAGGAAGACTCCCTTACCGCTTCCATCTCCCACATGTATGACGCGCAAGGGAAAAAGGGAGTGAAGAAAACCAACAATTAGAAGGGAGACAGGTGGCAGAGTGCCGTCGGGGAGGGAGGAGAACCGGGGGTAAGACAAAGGAACGACCACGCCCAGGGAGGGAGGAGAAGAGAAGCTAAAATTTACAGTAGGGAGAAGGGGGTATACAGTAAGCGCGAAACGCACCGTAACCCATTAAGTAAGGAAGAGACCAAGGGGTTGTTGCCCCCCACGTGACTAGTGGCCCATTGGCTTCGCCCACCCATAAGCCTAATTTTCTTCGTAAAGCGCTCGGGAATCACCATCCCCGTCCACCCTGCTGGGCGCGGCGCGAGCCCCTTGCACTTCCCACCCTTCCTCCCCCCTACCAGTCCGGGTCATACTAAGGGGGTGAAACCCTGGGGAGCATGCTCTATGGTAATCGTTGTACACACGGCAGTTATGATATCTTCTTGTGATCATGTAGGGCTGGATGGGTGGCTGGTGCTCATGTATGTTTTTTTTTCGGCTTTAATTTATTGTTTCTTATGTGAATGTGGTATAGGTGAGGGTGCTCAGTGCTCATGTATTGGTTTAATACAAGGACACGTCTTTGTCCGCTTTGTGTACTTAACACAAAATACGAGACAGTCGCTCTGGCTCTCAAGAGTGCCCCGCTTTCGTTGCCTTTTAAAGTTTTTTGCCCACGCAGCGACTTAGGAAAGGACATCTTTGATTTACTGCGTGCATGCCGCATGCCGCCCAGTATTTATGGAAGTGGGCAATTGAACAGGATGGTGCATGGTGTTAGAATAGGAAAGAAATTGTCCAGGTAGAATAGGGTTGTGTGGTAGGGTGTAGGACGTTCAGAATGGTTATCGGTGGTGGTAGGTAGATGGGGGTGGTTTAGCCCTGGTCCACAGTTGGGGCACTTCTAAAAATCCAACATTCTTCCCTGTAACACCCAGGAAGGGGGGGGGGGGGGGGGGGTGGAATGGATGGGTTGGTTAATCCTCTTCTTTAACGGCAGGAACTGGCAAATATTGGCAACTGGGACTATGGGCATTCTCGGGGGAGGAACACTTTATAGGCACTTATTGTGGAGTCGTTTCCCTTAAATATCCGAACTTGTATGGGTACCCTGATGAATCTTCGCACAGCTATTATACATTTTCACACATATCTTGCCCTTTTTCTTATTGGGAAGAGCTATCTGGAGAAATTGAGCTGGGAAAATGGAGGCAATAGTTGAAAACCCATAGTAGAAATGGAATTGAGTGAATAGGGAATAGTATATGATAAAAGGGTGTGAGAGGTTGGGGAAGCGGTGGTATGGGGTGGTATAGGGGGTATGCCTGGGCAAACTTGGCCACTAACTGATCAAATGGGCTCTTGACTTCTTCCCTTCTTAAATAACGATCATAAAACTGGGATCACCTCGGGTGGGCACGTTGTAGTTGTCAGTGTAGTGGCCAAAAAGACGGGGAAGACAGAACAGAAGAAGGGGACAGGGAAACCACAAGCAGGCCCACTGAGGGCGTTGTAAGAAAACGGAGAGAGAGAAGGCCGGTGAAGGATCCCTTGTGAAGGCTCTCAATCACGCGCAGAGATGTCGCGGGTTGGTTGTGTACTGAGTTGTGACAATTCATAAAATCCATAGGCGCTCGCGCCGTAGCTGTACTTCGATTGGAGTAATCGTAGGAGCTGAGCCCAGTAGACAAGTACAAGATACGGCGCGGAGAAAGCGGATAGTAGGGGTAAAAGTTAAATTTTTGTTTTATTTTTTTATTAATTAGTTTTTTGTTTTAATTATGGTTGTTTAAAAGTTAAAATTGTAAAACTGATGCCTCGATAATGACATTCAGATTGCCTTAATATTTGCAATTCACGGAAGCTTAAGGAGCGAATTGCTAAACAGTTTTTTTCATTTCCCATACAGGTTATGTGTCAGATGCCCATGGATGTTCACAAAAGGTGATTTTTTTGCCCGGTTGGTAAATGCGCATATTTTATGATTAGTAGTTCCAAATCAGTTATCTATAACCATTAAAGACATATAGATTAAAGGGTTGTACACTGTCACAAATAATTTATATGGTTGTAGTTATAGAAAAGTGTTATTCAATTTGCCAATTAAACTCTGTGTTGTATGTTCAAGTAATCATGGGTTTTCTCAGATCTCTGCTTGCTCTCCGACAAAGCGAAAAAAGATTCTTGGGCTAATTCTAGTGGATAGAAATTCGTTCAATATGAGTAATGACATGCCCATGGCACAAACATATTATTACAATGAGTATAGAAGTTCTGGGTGATAATTAATAACTACTCGCGCAAACTATATCAAAATGACCATGGGACAGATTCTGTCCACTGGAATTAAGTTAAAACATAGAATAGAAGCTTGTTATAGCCGGACAGCAAAGCAGAGGTCTAGGAGGAAAGCCATGAGGAAGTTGATACAGAACAGTATAGACAAAGTATCTTGGAAAAAGTTATACAATAATATATATACACTATACTTAACAGAAAATCATAGTTAGAAAATAGTAACAGTAATGATACACATTTAATTGTATAGGACTCTTCATGACAATCCCGTAACATGCAGAGAACTATTACTGGAGGTTTTGTTAAAATGTCAAAAGGACACTGCATCCCAAAACTATAGGGATGGCAAAGTTCTTGGCAAAAGGATATTGCAGCGCAGAGAAAGTACAGAACTTGATAGTCAAATAAAAAGAATATGATATCCTGTAGATACCAAGAAAAATAAAGCGATATAAAGAATCTGAACCTTAGCTTCCTTAGAAGGATAATACTGTTGATGACGACACATGAACCAGTCTATCTTTTGCACTTCATGGAATATGAAACAGAGATAGCAAGAATAGCAGACTACGTACCCAATCCATGATAACTTTGCAAAGTGGAAAGGGATCTTAGGTTTTAAGGGGTTGTCTCTTAAGTTTGCAAATATAAATGTGATCAATTGAAAAGTTATACAATTTTCAAATATTACTTTCAGATCAATTCCCTAACAGTTTCCTAGATTCTGCTGTCTCATTTGATAGGAAGCGTCGGGTGTTTACTTCCATAGATACAAAAAAAACAACGGCCATGGCATGGTGATGTCACACAGGTGCAGGCTCATAACACAAACAGATCGATTACTCTATGTGATATTAAAGCGTGCGGTGCGCCTGTGTGACATCACATGACCACGGCCCTCACTGGAGATAACCAATTGAACCTTTAGTCGAATGTCAGCAAGAAGAGATCTGAATAGAATTAATAGTACAGTGAGAATAGTATTAAGCTTATAATATATAAGTTTTAAGAAATCGTCTTCTGTGTCCCCACTTATTATTTCCCTGCACTGGCCCCCAGTGTATTTGCCAACAGAGTTCTGGTTTTGTCCTTACACAGACCACCGATTTGAATGAGATGAAGAAACATGGTTAGCCAGACCACCGCACCATAGTGAAGATAAGAAATGGCACCCTAACACTACCACCAATTAAGAATTGCTGGGCTTTTCACTCTTATTACTCCTACCCCTCTACTCATTGACCATCCACATCCCTTTGCCCTCCCCGGAAAGGCGGATTTTAAAATAGACCACTATCTCTCTCAATGTTCTCTTCCCTTGTTTAAACGCAGAGCTCTAAATCAATTAATGGTGGTTACTGCTACCGAGTCCTCAGGGGGGGTTGGTCGGGGGCGGGGTGAGGGGGTTGCTGTGCGATAAAACGGGTTGTGGGGGTAACCCACGCCAGGAGAGATAGAAGAAAAGGTGTCTGTAATTGATAATGATTAAAAGATTGCCGTGGAATAAGGCCCCAGCCATGATGGATTTACATCCTCTATTATAAACCTTTTTTGCTCCCACCTATATGGTCGGAGGTGTTCACCAAATATCGTAAAGGCGATGGCAATCTCCCAAAACAATGGTGGGCTTTATATTACGGTCATCCCTAAACAAGGGAAGGAAAAGACCCCCCCTCAGAATTGGTACAGCTATATAGGCCTATCGGTTGTTTATGTGGATCTTAGATTCTTTACTAAAACTCTGGCCTAAGAGATTAAGCCGAAGGGCTACCACACCTTAATAAATAAGGACCCAAGTGGGATTTGGTTAAAGGATCGGTAAGAAAGGAGGCACGATGATAAAATAACATTCTCTCTTTCGATAATCTAGATGCAGGAAGGAACAGAATAACAAAAAAATCAGAAGCCTTGGTTGAGTTTGGATGCGGGGAAAAGCATTTGGAACGTTTTTTTTTACAATTGCACTACATGGTTCCAGCGGACATTAAACTCACTCTTCAGTTTCCCGGACAATTTATGAATGCCCCTGTCCAAAATCTATATTCCGTTTCCTACAGCACAAATTAGAGTGCCACATGCCCATTCGAATTCCCTACCTAACGATAAATATGGACACCCGTTCAGGGCTTTGTCCACTGTCCCCCTTTTATAGGTTTAAGCATAGGAGCCCTGGCAGCAGATTATTAGAAACAATCCAGATATATTAAGGGCATTGAGGCGGTGAGGAAACAAACAGTTACAAAAATTAGCTTTTGTTGCTGAATGATGTTGCTCCTGACCTCACGATTCCCCTCATAACGCTTCGAATTGAAAAATTGAGGAATAATTATAGTAACATTCTGGATATAAATAATCAGACCAAGATCAGAAGCGCTTTTGCCAGTGATTTTTGCCAGTGAATTTATCCTTACAGTATTATAATCTTGAACTGTGAAATGAAAAGACAATTGTCAGTGAGAACATGGAACTGATTCCTAAAATACCTGACCCTATCATATACCTCCCATACAAAGAAAAACTTTTACCCTAAATTAAATCAGGACGTGTGAGGAGAAAAAGAATTTTCTATGATAGGTTAAATAGCGGCCATAAAAATGCGTACTTCTCCAGATGTTTATATTTCTTTTTTGAAACACCTTTCAGTGAGGGTTTCAAGTTAGTTAGTACTTGAGGTGCAAATTAAAACGAGGTTTTGGATTTGATATGGGAATTTTCCAAGGAGACAGGATTTCCAAAAAAAAGTCTTTCTATACGGCACACTACGTTACGGGGGAGGTTTGTTTAGTTAGGTTGACGTGACAGAGTTTGGAGAGAGATACAGAATAACGTATGTTGGTGTGTTTGCTCTGCTACTGGTACGCTTTCTGTTTCAGGTTGTGTCTTTTTTGTACTGTGTACTGTGTGTGGAATATGGTTGTGTTTCTTTTTTGTGTTCTTTGGTTGTACTGTAATACTATGCAAAATCATCTAAGACAATTAGTATCCCTGGACTCATTGGCGGGCCTTCAAATAAGTGACAAGAATCGAGGAAAGGAAGCTCTGGGCAGCTCATGCAATCCCATATACTGATTTGGGGGCACCCGTCAGAAATAAATCCAGGTCACCAAAAAAATATGAATATGGGAGGGAAACGAATAGGAAAAATGCGAGTGTATAAAGAGAAAATATGGATGCGACGGTGGGTCCTCCGAGAGGCTGTAGCATTTGGTAATATTCTTTAGCTACCCTGAAGTCACCTATTACCCGTTTCTTCCCAATACTGCGGCTCTTGGGACTTTTGTGGAGAAGTACACCCGACTAGCCAAGAATCTCCTTAAGCTTTCAGCATCTTATCTAGTGCAATCAGATCAGTTCGGCCCTCTTTAGCCTGCCAGCAACGACTATGTACCCACAGGGTTACCAATTTGTGTGTATCACTATACTAGAACTCCCCACAATACCAGATCTCACAGAGTCAAACGTATTACGTTCTTAGGAGTTTCAGCCCTAGGAGTCAGCTTCTAAAGGGCTTATATCCGATTTATTTTTTTATATCTTGCTCACGGCAGCTACCCAGGACTCTGTAATCACGCGCACAGGAATCTGCCCCAACATGACGGTTTGGTCAGAGCAGAGAGCACTCTCGGGCGCGGTAACATGGTCGAAAGCTAGAGAAACACAAGAAAAGGAACACCGCATTTCACCATTCGCTAATATAGGAAAAGAAATGAGAAGCAAGTACGAGACGAACAGCGAGTCTGTGAGGCAGGTGGAGATATGGCCCACACAAAGAAGATCAGAGCTCTGTTATCACAAAATCCGCCGACAGGACGTGAATTTAGATCGCCTAGTATACCAAAAGAGAACCAGTACAAAAATCTTAATGCACTGGTTTCATTTCCGGGTTGGTGAGTTTCGGCAAAAACTGGAAAAAAATTAAACCGAAAAACATTCCAGAGGTCGGCTTGCGGGGAATGTGAGGCTCAAGGGGGGCACTTACCACGTCTTTCTGGGAATGGGAATGTGAGCTATTAACCATTCTAGGAGAAGGTCAAAAATCAAATAGTGATAGAACGGTTTACTGGAGATACGGTTGGCTAGGACCTGCTGTGTTGTTTGGCTGGGGCTTCCACACCTGAGATGGGGAAGGGAGGAATTACAAATAAAATTGCTCCTCATATATTATGTGCTTGCAATAGACCACTGATCTACTGACACTGGAGACGTCCTATACACACCCTATATACCCTTCTACATTGATCTATACTCTGCATTAGGCACATACAAAATTTAGAATTAGAACATTCTGACTGCATGTGGCATGTGAAAAATACGAACCAGTTCCTTCAAAAGTGTTGGTCCCCTTGGGGACACTATCGGCGAGACAACCCTACCTACTCTAACTAGTAGATTTAGGAAAGAATTAAAGAAATCAAAATCCAATGGAATATGACTGTTTGTTTCTGCATGATTTAACGTTGTTAAATGTTGTTTTTGGACCCCTTGGTCCTTTTTATTGCGTTTTCTCTATTATTGTTCTCCCAATTAAGTATGCAGAGCAGGTTGAGAAGGATCAAATGAAAGACTCATTCTCCTCTTCTTTTCCTTGGGCATTGGCTTTCTCTCCTGCTAACTACTTAGCCAGTTATTTAAACATTTGTCTTTTTGGATTCAAGTATAAACTACCAGCAAGATGGGTCCTGCGTGTGACCTATCATTTTGTCCATGTATAATAAGCGGTATAGGTATATGCAATATACCAAACTGGTGGGGTATAATACTGGGTCTGCTGCTTGGCATATGATGTTTGTGACTTTTCTTTTTACTGGAAAAGGAAAAAAAAATAAGTTGGTTGAAAAAAAAATAAGTGCTATGATGTGGGTGATGGGGGGTTTGAAGGGGGTGGGGTGGTTGTGGTGAGGGAGAAATTAACATAAACAGTAAAGTTATTTTCCCAAAGGGAACAGTGGTTATTTTCTATGATAAAGCACTGGTTGTGCTTCTTTGTAAATGTCAATAGTGGTTAGATTTCCTTAAGTAAAAAGCAGGACAATTGCTATGACTCCAATTTAGAGCAAATATTAAAAAAAAAGTATGCATGTTATGTATAACTGAGGGGGGGTCATATATGAGCGTCTGTGTGAGTTGTCAAAAACAGTAGTACAACAATAACTAGTATGTATTACCCGGGGTTAAAGAGATGCGGCTGTGTAATGTTTCCACTTAGAATCAAGTCTCTACAGTCTAGTTTTACCAAAAGCCTGGGGCAACGACAAAGAAGGCATCGTCAGCCATCAGCTTGTAGATGATAATGTTATTCTACATTGGTCGTTGCGCCGCAGCAAAAGAAAGCAATAGAAAGTAGAAGTAGAAAAGTCTTTATTTAAGAAAAATTACGAGGGACCCCCCCCCCCCCGGTGTGTGAACCCCGGATAAAGAACTTGGCCCGGGGGGTGGAATGCATGAACAGCGCAATGCTTGAGGGGGAAACAACCCGAGCAGGACATCCACCACAACCATGGGACATTAAAACAGGGTCATATGACCAGGGGCAATAGGAGCACATAATTAGAGGGTGGTTAGGTTTTTTTAAGAGCAAAAAAAATAGACCTAAAACAAAGTAAAAAAAAGCAGAAGACTAGGCGACATGGGGCAACGCTGTGAGCTTGAGGCTGCTGGGTCCCTCCAACCGCGGCTGCATAGCCAGAAAGGAGGAGCGCCCACCCGGGTGACGATGAGGCGCGATAAACTAAGGCGGGAGGGGCAGCAGTGGAAACGGTTAAGAGCAGAACAGATGAATAACGAGATGAGCCAGCTAGGTCACTAGACGGAGACTGTGAGGGGGCCAGTCGCGAGGAAACCCGAAGAGCAGGGCAGGCCCTGCAAGAGCGGGCACGCGGGGTAAGAACGAGAAAGGGGGCTAGAGGAGTTCACGACGAGAAGTTAAACGAGGTAGATAAGGGGGGAAGCGACGAGCAATTTTGGAGAGCGAAAGGGTGGGGATTAGGGAGCAACCGCCTCAGAAGAAGACCAAAGTGGGGACGGAATATGCACCAGTGTGAAACGGGAGGTGGAACAAAGAACGTGAGTTTATGTCTGTCAATTAAGCGCAAACACAAAAGGCCAGAGTACTTAGCAGCCACACTGTAGTTTTAAAAGACGAAGACAGGCAATGTACCTGTTCCTTTTATTGAAGTGAATACGATATTGGCCGGAGATGGAAAAGTAGGATGACGACAAGGGACTGGAGAGGGAGAACAATAGTGGACATGGGACATTACAAGAGCAGGGCGGGTTCAAATGTCCTAGGACGGCTTAAGTTACGGACACGTAGAGACAAAGGGGCAGGGAGGTTTGCCGGCCTTCAACATAGAGGTCATGTCAGAGAGCAGGACTTCTTGAAAAACCAGCAAGTGCATTTGAAAGGCAGGAGCTAGGTGTGTTGTTATAGCTTAGCGGGGGCGGACCATTAGGTGGCAGGGTGAGAGTTATGGTTGAAGCGTACTGAAAAATAATAGTGTCCCTCAATTAGGGGGCAAGCTCTAGAAGATCTGGGCGCACATAGGGTTGCTACCCGTAAAGGAGAGCACGCGACTGACAAATAGGCGATTAAATAGGTACTAACTGGACGTGTTTATAGGAGGGATTATACAGCAATGACTTGGAAAGGCGGAAAAAGAACGGATACGTAAGCAAGAGAATATAAGATAACCATTTACTGAATAATCAAGCATAGTTCCATGGTGCTGAGGTCATAAGAGCTATGGTGAGGCTCCAAGGACAAAAAAGGAACATTAAGTAATCTTGTACACTTGATGATAAGAACGGGATGTACAAATGAGAGAGAGTGGACATTAGGAAGAGTGCACAGTATGAGCATATCAGTAAGTAAGCCAGTATGTAGTAAGCGAGTAAGTAATACAGGATCGATAAACTGTACTCATCAGTGAATAGCACACAGTAATTTGTGGATCAGAAAGTGCTGTTGACAGAAATAGCATCAGAATAGGATATCATTAAACAGTGGTGTCTTCTAGATCCATGAATAGCGCACAGAAGTATATGTGAGTAATAAAAGTGCTCTTCTCAGGGAACGAACACACGGTAATATGAGATATATAATTGAGATCGTCTCAGTTAATAGCACCAAAGTTATACTGGGATTATAAAAGTGCTCTTCTCAGTAAATAGCATGCAGTAGTATAATATATGGATCAGAAAAAATCAATTTCTTAGTGAATAGTGCACCGTAATAAGTGGATATAAAAGTGTTGGTGTCAGTGAATAACACACAGTATTACAAGGTTCATAAAAGTACTCTTTTCTGTGAATAGCACATACTAATAAGTGAATAAGTGTTGTAAGTGAATAGCGTCCAGTAATATCTTGAAAATAAAGGTGCTGTCACAGTATACTTTGCTACTGCAGGTCTTTTAAAATGGGGAAAGCTGGTTCTACACCTGACATTGTTAGACGTCAGTGATACTTTGGATGAAGAGGTGATGCCCAGGGACCAAGAAAGCAAAGGCCATCCTGGAGGGTGTCTGCAGCACGGCATTTATTCTCACAGAATGCAGAAGACAGAAAACATGTCAAAATGATCTCTGGTCCTGAAAAGGAACATTTACAAATTACTAGCTGATCACTCGACAATGTGAGGAGAATTGAGCTGCTCTCAAGCAAACGTGGACATCCTAAAATCTCACTTCAAGGAAACCACGACATCTCAGAGTCTACCTATTTAGGTGAGGTCTCATCTAATAATATCATCAGATTATCCGGGGTTCATCTAATAAATATCATTGGGACCTTTTAAGGATAATCCTCCGTGCCCGCTAAGATTTTAAAAGTTTTATTACCGTACTATGCAATAATTTGTTTACCGATCGTCAATCACCAAGACATCACAGGAAGATGATATGAGCCGCTGGAATCTCGACGCAACAATTTTTAATGTGCCTCTGGATCATTGCTGTCAATTTTGCAGCAAACAGCCATGCTGTATTGTGAGGGCTGCAGCCATGAGCCCTTTCCATACTGGCCTGCTGGGCCCACCAATGTACTATTTGCGTGTGTGGACACTGTTTTTAAAGGAAATCAGAATCAGCATGATAAGCCAAGGGTACTTACTCCAGGCACTGGAACTGGGTTTATTATCATGGCCTCCTTTCTTCTATAATAAACTTTAACTTGTGTCGTGACGCCCACGGGGATTCACGGCGGGACGGTGGTCGAGTCCGCTGCATGGAGAGGGCTCACGGCATGAGCCCTCTCATAGCCGGTAGAGTCTTTGTGTGCATATTGCAGCAAAGACTTACCGTGTAACACCGCGACCGTGCCGTATCACGATCGCAGGTGTTAAGATAACAGCAAATCACTGCGGCAAGCGGCCGGCACAGCCCAAAAAGATACCGCCATCGTTGCCTAGGATCGTCGCTTCCCGTGGACGTCATCGGGGAGCGGTACGTCTCACCATGGTTCACTCGGGTCTTCCGAAGACCCCAGGCTATTTCGTTTAATTTAACCCCTTATACAATGGGTATAGCACATTGTAATGATGGAGGACAATCCCCATATACTGCCATACTGTAGTAAGGCAGTATATGATAGGATCGATCAGACAACCTAGGGTTAAAGTACCTAGGGAGTCTTAAAAATTGTAAAAATAAATAATAAAAAAAGTTTAAAAAAAATATAATAAAAAACCTAAAATTTAAATCACCCCCCTTCCCTAGAACGGACATAAAATAAATAAACAGTAAAATATAAACACATTAGGTATCAATGCGTCCGAAAATGCCAGATCTATCAAAATGGCACTTTTTGCCATTTTGAAAAATATAAAAAAAAATCTATAAAAATGATCAAAGGGTCGTAGAGCTCTACAATGATATTAGCTTGAGAAAATTATCAAATGTAGCAAAAAATGAACACCACTGCTCCGTTACAACAAAGTAGTAAAAAAGTTATTAGCGCAGCAGAGATGGCAGAATTAAAAAAAACATTTTTTAAGGAGGTTTTATTTTTGTAAATGATGAAAAACATTATAAAACCTATACAAATTTGGTATCCTCGTATCGTAAACCCACCAAGAATAAAGTAGAGATGTCATTTGGAGCGCTCAGTGAAAGCGTAATATCCAAGCCAACAAGAAAATGGCGCAAATGCGTTTTTTCACGATTGTCACTGCATTGGAATTTTTTCCTGCTCCAGTACATGGCATGGAATTACATACTATCCTATAAGTGCAATTTGTTATGCGAAAAACAAGCCATCACACAGCTCTACGTGTAAAAATAAAAAAGTTATAGATTTTGAAGTGGGGAGTGAAAAATGGACATGAAAAAATAGGAAGGGCCTGGCCCTTAACCGTTAAAATAAGATAATGAGCCTGAAGGGCTGAGGATGTAAATGGGATTTTCAATGAGGCAAGTTAGGCCCTATCACGGGATAGGGACTCCTAAATTGCTGATCAGTGGGGGTCTCAGTGCTGAGACCCCGCAGATCACCAGAACGAGGGGGTCTGACCGACCCTTTGCCGCTCCTCACACTAAGAGAGCTCCTTTGTGCTCTGGCTCCACTGCCGGGTTACATTGTTTTAGCCTCCCCACGTCCTCAGCACTTTCCCCTCCCTCTTCCTGTATCATGGCAACAATACAAAATGGGAGGGGAGAAGTTCTTATTGTACAATGTAACACCTTGAAGCTAAAGCATAGAGGTGCTCTGGTAACTCCCGGAGCCCTTTTGACTCATTAGCATATTTGTAAAGTTTACTTAAAAGGAAGAAGGACATGGATAACAAATATAAGATAAATACGTACAGTGACTATGAGTAAGGCACTGTTTATTATGCTTGATGGTAGATTTGATTTAAAAATGATCTGAAATTTGTCTGAATGCATCAGCCCTTTCATTAAGAAGTCGGACTATTTAGGTAATATAAAGTCAATGCAGTATGAGGAAGGCACACCTAATTCTGTACACATTCTGTAACAAATGCACCTCCCTTACACTACATACCGCTGGGAATTGGGAATGTTACAGTTTTCAAGCCTAAATAAACATAAACAGTAGGCAAATAGGTTTCCTATGAAGTTGGCTCTGCATGTTCTCTGGTTGGTAAAGTAGACTCATTTTTTTAAGGCAGGGATTTCTTCAATAAATATATCTTGTGGTATTGTATAAATAAAGGTATCGTATGTAAAGGTGACAGACATGTAGATCTACATATACCTGCACTCATTGGGGAGAGCAGCAGTTATAAGCACAGTTTGCATAATTATGTTGGTTATTGCACAATGGTTTTTATGATATGCACCTAATTGAAGAGTAATGGTGCAGTTTCATCTTTTAACTTCTGCCTCGAAAGTAGGGGGGATTTGCTCCCCAGGCCGTGTTCCAACAGCAGTGATCACTGCGCCTTTAAAACTGCAAAAAGTTTTGAAAAAATAATTCACTCCCAGAGTCACTTAAAAAGAAGCCAACAGAAGGTGTGACATGTAGCTGACCCTTAAATTTAATTTGCACGCAATTCGCTGATGTGCACAAAAAGTATAGCACATTATATCAATTCCCTTTTGCCTGAATAATAATACAAGACAAAAAACACAATATACAGCCAATCAATTGATTACTGTATATGAATGATTTATCAGACCCCTAATGGTTCAAGTATGATTTCATGGAGTTGAAAGAAAAAAAATTGAAAAAAGTCTAAAAACATATTTTAAAAAATGTAAAGGTAAAAATTCTAATCACCCCCTTTCTCTCACTGACAATAAAAAATAAGCATGCATGGTGTCTTCTGCATCCCAAACCTTGATGTATCAAAATATAAAAATAACATCAAAATGTCAAATCAACTCTTTTTTTTCTTTTCTGCCTCCTATAAAAACATCAGACACTAAAGAAGACTTTTGGAAACCTGTTTTACTATATGGAATATGTTCTACTAATATAAACCTGTACCAAAGCAGGGATAATATAAACAAACAGATGCAAGAGTGATGGACCTAAAGATCATGGGCTTTAGCTAGACAAAAAATCCATGTACAAATCATATGGCTGATATTATATGCATGTGGACAGTAAATAAATAAGTTAAAAAACATCAGACACATCATTCACAATATGAAAATCTATGAAAATGTCATTTCACCCCATTAACCCCAAAAAATACACCTTACTTAGCTTTGAACACTGAAGTGCAAAAAAGTACAGAGGTCAGAATATTTCGATAAGAAGATTTACAAAGTTAAGTTTTGGGGGAATATTATCGGGCCTCTGTGCCACATCAGTGGCGTAGAAGCCCTGAAATAATTGTAAATGCTAGCTTATGCAATACTTGCTATATTTAGCCCAATCTGCCACCTTCACACTTCAACTTTTTGATCACTTTTGCAAAATGTGTGAAAAGTGCTATA
Source organism: Engystomops pustulosus (assembly GCA_019512145.1). Classification (NCBI taxonomy): domain Eukaryota; kingdom Metazoa; phylum Chordata; class Amphibia; order Anura; family Leptodactylidae; genus Engystomops; species Engystomops pustulosus. The sequence continues at coordinate 109,857,855 of CM033644.1, read as the reverse complement.
TTCTTTTACAGCTTTACCACCAGGAATATTATTTTATTATAATAATAATAATAATAATAAATAATAATCTCTTCTTCATATAGCACCATCAATTCCGTATCATTTTATAACCATAGGGCACATATAAAATAATACAGTACAGAGAACAAACAGTTACCGTATATGTATTTTCATAGGTCGGACATTTGGGATGAGCAATACCCACATGTTTATGATTTTTTTCAATATTTTTGTATTAGTTAAAGATAAAGGTGGGGTGATAAGAATTTTTTTACTATATTTGCAGACTCTCTATGGCACTTAACCCTAGGAGTTCCAATCGTTCCAAGTATATGGGGGGATTTTACAGATGATCGTGTTGCACACTTACATAGACTCCAGGCTGTCAGGAGAAGATGCACTCCCCAATGGAATCACGGGAGCATCAATCTGATCAAGATTGTCACAGATATTTAAATGGTTAACACCTGAAATTGTTGCTTGCAACTGTGTGTTATCGTGGTAGTTAGAGGCTGGGTTTGCTGCAGTATGCAACAACACCCGGTTTATGGAGAAGGGCTCAGGTCATAAACCACGTTAACAGACATGTGACATGTGACGATGACATCAGATGTCGGTTAAGTTGTTGATATTCCATAAAATGTCCTGGGAAACTGGAAAAAAAAATTCCCGCTGTGTAGTCCAAGTTCTATTGATGGAGACTGACAGAAAGAAAATTGCTTTTGAGAAGGGACCTGTGGCTGCATTCCCACATTTCTTGAACTTGGGTATAGATACAGGAAACCAAAAAAGGAAGGGACTTGGCCCAACGCATATGCATTCAACTGAAACACTTACACTCACCGGCCACTTTATTAGGTACACCATGCTAGTAACGGTTGGACCCCCTTTTGCCTAGAACTGCCCTCAATTCTGTGCATTTGGAAGATTCAACAAGGTGCTGGAAGCATCCTCAGAGATTTTGGCCATATTGACATGATGGCATCACACAGTTGCCGCAGATTTGTCGGCTGCAATCCATGATGCGAATCTCCCGTCCCACCACATCCCAAAGATGTCTATGGATTGAGATCTGGTGACTGTGGAGGCCATTTGAGTCAGTGAACTCATTGTCATGTTCAAGAAACCAGTCTGAGATGATTCCAGCTTTATGACATGCGCATTATCCTGCTGAAGTAGCCATCAGGATGTTGGGTACATTGTGGACAGGTCAGCAACAATACTCAGGTGGTGTTTGGCGTTACAACGATGCTCAATTGGTACCAAGGGGCCAAAGAGTGCCAAAGAAAATATGCCCCCCAACCAGACACCACCCACCACCAGCCGAACCGTTGATACAAGGCAGGATGGATCATGCTTTTCATGTTGTTGACGCCAAATTCTGACCCTACCATCAATGTCACAGCAGAAAGAAATCCGAGATCATCAGACCAGGCAACAGTTTTTCCAATCTTCTACTGCATTTCAATGAGCTTGTGCAAATTGTAGCCTCAGTTTCTTGTTCTTAGCTGAAAGGAGTGGAAACCCGGTGTGGTCTTTCGTGCTGGTAGCCCTATGCCTAAAGTTCGACGTACGTGCGTTCAGAGATGCTCTTCTGCCTACCTTGGTTACAGATGGGTGGCGATTTGAGTCACTGTTGCCTTCTCATCAGCTCGAACCAGTCTGCCATCTCCTCTGACCTCTGGCTCAACAAGGCATTTCCGCCACAGAACGGCAGCTCACTGGATGTTTTTCTTTTTCGGACCATTCTCTGTAAACCCTAGAGATGGTTGTGCATGAAAATCCCAGTAGATCACAGTCAGAATCTCAGAGTCATGCCCTTCTGCGACGAACCACCAAAACCATGCCACGTTCAAAGGCACACAAATCACCTTTCTTCTCCCACGAGCTTGGTTTGAACTGCAGGAGATTGTCTTGACCATGTCTACATGCCAAATGGGGGCAGAGAGTGGCAAGGAAGACAAGGGAAGAGCGCTAATAGTGTGACACCTTTTTAGAAAATAATCACAGTAGATAGGAGGGAATGTGTCACCGTGTGTGTGGTTGTGCTAGGAATAGGCACAACACTACGTTCAGGTATTACAGTGCTGCCTTCAGATCGAGATCTCCTACGTGTCGTTTGCCAATAACGACACGGGAGATGTGGACAGTATTTGAAGAGGGTGGTCAAATCGAATAGCGCACTCGTGGTGCCACTTGTAATGCAAGACTTCGGAGGCCTACATGCCTAAATGCACTGAGTTGCCGCCATTTGATTTGCTGATTAGAATTAAGTGTTAACGAGCAGTTGGACAGGTGTACCTAATAAAGTGGCTGTGGTGAGTGTATAATTGGTAATGAGCAGCACATATTTTGCATGCTTACACACAAAACACATGGTGATCATTGTCAGTCAAATGTGTGTTCAGTTAGAAATGGATACAGAATTGGGCAAGGCCCAATCTCCCTATCCACGTTAACGCTTGCATTTCTAAACATGTGAACATAGCCTTAAAGTGGTATTACCCACGACAACAAGTTTCTTTATATATTACTCATGATAACAAAATAACACATTCTCTAATTCACTGGTGAACAAAATGCAGCTATAAGTCAAACATGTCTTTATCAGTCCGGTTGTGTAGACAATTTCAGTTTCCCCTAGACACAACCCAGAACTCTGACTTAGGGTCGGGCATCGGGGGGCGATTGGATGAGATTGTACAGATGAGATTCTCTCTGTCTATTCTGTGTGCTGTAGCCATGCCCCCTGCACGGAGCTCAGAGACACTCACTAACTACATCTATCGGGTGAGAGGCTGCAAACTAAAAGCTACAAGAGTAAGTGTCAGTGGGAAGGGGAGGCAGGCACATATCTGTGTGAAATAGCAGAGCTCACAGTTGTACAGTGTAATAATCTGTCAGCCTCTGTCTATCAGCTCTGTGTATCTCATGAATACACCTGTTCCCTGATATGCTGACACAGAGCCTACAGTCTATGAGGATGAGGGGGTGAGGTGGAGCAGCAAGAGGTTACAACTATTGGGAGATTAAAACAGGGGAGGAAAAAAGGCTTGACACAAGAGCGTACAGGGCTATTGAGGATGAAAGTGGGGGGCTACGAGCTTACCAGCTAGTGAGGATAGCTCTTATGCCCCCCTCATCCTCATAGACTGTAAGCTCTTGTGTCACCCCTTATCCTCATAGTCTGTAAGCTCTTGTGTCACCCCCTCATCCTCATAGACTGTAGGCTCTTGTGGTCAGATTATCAGGGAACAGGTGTATGCATGAGATTACACAGAGGCTGATAGACAGAGGCTGACAGATTATTACACTGTTACACTGTGAGCTCTGCTACATTTCACAGATATGTGCCTGCCTCCCCCTTCCCACTGATCACTTATCTCCTTGTAGCTTGTAGTTTGCAGCCTCTCACCTGATAGGATGTAGTTAGTGAGTGTCTCTGAGCTCCGTGCAGGGGGCATGGCTACAGCCACACAGAATAGACAGAGAGAAATCTCATCTGTACAATCTCATCCAAGATGCCCCCGACCCTAAGTCAGAGTTACTGGGTTGTGTCTAGGGGAAACTGAAATTGTCTACACCAGGACTGATAAAGACATGTTTGACTTATATGCTGCATTTTTGTTCACAACAGTGAATTAGAGAATGTGTTATTTTGTTATCATGAGTATATATAAGAAACTTGTTGTCGTGGGAATACCACTTTAAGGCTATGTTCACATGTTTAGAAATGCAAGTTAACTTGGAATAGGGAGAATTGGGCTTGGCCCAATTCCGTATACATTTCAACTGAAACACATTTGACTGACAATGATCACCATGTGTTTTGTGTGTAAGCAGTGCAAAATATGTGCTGCTCATTACCAATTATACACTCACCAGCCACTTTATTAGGTACACCTGTCCAACTGCTCGTTAACACTTAATTTCTAATCAGCCAATCAAATGGCGGCAACTCAGTGCATTTAGGCATGTAGGCCTCCGGAAGTCTTGCATTACCAGTGGCACCCGAGTGCGCTATTCGATTTGACCACCCTCTTCAAATACTGTCCACATCTCCCGTGTCGTTATTGGCAAACGACACGTAGGAGATCTCGATCTGAAGGCAGCACCTGTAATACCTGAACGTAGTGTTGTGCCTATTCCTAGCACAACCACACACGGTGAGCACATTTCCCTCCTATCTACTGTGATTATTTTCTAAAAAGGTGTCACACTATTAGCGCTCTATCCTTGTCCTTCCTTGCCACTCTCTGCCCCCATTTAGGCATGTAGACATGGTCAAGACAATCTCCTGCAGTTCAAACCAAGCATCAGTATGGGGAAGAAAGGTGATTTGAGTGCCTTTGAACGTGGCATGGTTGTTGGTGCCAGAAGGGCTGGTCTGAGTATTTCAGAAACTGCTGATCTACTGGGATTTTCATGCACAACCATCTCTAGGGTTTACAGAGAATGGTCCGAAAAAGAAAAAACATCCAGTGAGCTGCCGTTCTGTGGGCGGAAATGCCTTGTTGATGCCAGAGGTCAGAGGAGAATGGGCAGACTGGTTCGAGCTGATAGAAAGGCAACAGTGACTCAAATCGCCACCCGTTACAACCAAGGTAGGCAGAAGAGCATCTCTGAACGCACAGTACGTCGAACTTTGAGGCAGATGGGCTACAGCAGCAGAAGACCACACCGGGTTCCACTCCTTTCAGCTAAGAACAGGAAACTGAGGCTACAATTTGCACAAGCTCATTGAAATTGGACAGTAGAAGATTGGAAAAACGTTGCCTGGTCTGATGAGTCTCGATTTCTGCTGTGACATTCGGATGGTAGGGTCAGAATTTGGCGTCAACAACATGAAAGCATGAATCCATCCTGCCTTGTATCAACGGTTCAGGCTGGTGGTGGTGGTGTCATGGTGTGGGGCATATTTTCTTGGCACTCTTTGGGCCCCTTGGTACCAATTGAGCATCGTTGTAACGCCACAGCCTACCTGAGTATTGTTGCTGACCATGTCCACAATGTACCCAACATCTGATGGCTACTTTCAGCAGGATAATGCGCCATGTCATAAAGCTGGAATCATCTCAGACTGGTTTCTTGAACATGACAATGAGTTCACTGTACTCAAATGGCCTCCACAGTCACCAGATCTCAATCCAATAGAGCATCTTTGGGATGTGGTGGGACGGGAGATTCGCATCATGGATGTGCAGCCGACAAATCTGCGGCAACTGTGTGATGCCATCATGTCAATATGGACCAAAATCTCTGAGGAATGCTTCCAGCACCTTGTTGAATCTATGCCACGAAGAATTGAGGCAGTTCTGAAGGCAAAAGGGGGTCCAACCCGTTACTAGCATGGTGTACCTAATAAAGTGGCCGGTGAGTGTAAGTGTTTCAGTTGAAATGCATATGCGATTGGGCCAAGTCCCTTCCTTTTTTGGTTTCCTGTATTCTATACCCAAGTCAATAAGAATGTGGGAATGCAGCCACAGGTCCCTTGCTCAAAAGCAATTTTCTTTCTGTCAGTCTCCATCAGATAGAACTTGGACTCACAGCGGGAATTTTTTTTCCAGTTTCCCAGGACATTTTATGGAATATCAACAACTTAACGACATCTGATGTACTCGTCACATGTCACATGTCTGTTAACGTGGTTAATGACCTGAGCCCTCTCCATAAAGACCGGGTGTTTGTTGCATACTGCAGCAAACACCTAGCTCTACCACTGATAACACACAGTTGCAAGCAACAATTTCAGGTGTTAACCATTTAAATATCTGTGACAAATCTTGGATCAGATTGATGCTTCCCGTGATGTCATTGGGGAGTGACAATCTGTCTCCATGACAGCCTGGAGTCTATGCAAGTGTGCACAACGATCATCTGTAAAATCCCCATATACTAGGAACGATTGGAACTCCTAGGGTTAAAGTGCCATAGAGAGTCTGCAAATATAGTAAAAAAAATTCTTATCACCCACCTTTATCTTTAACTAATACAAAAATATTTGAAAAAAATCATAAACATGGTGGGTATTGCTTCATCCCAAATGTCCTGACCTATGAAAATACATATACGGTAACTGTTTGTTCTCTGTACTGTATTATTTTATATGTGCCCTATGATTTATAAAATGATACGGAATATGATGGTGCTATATGAAGAAAGAGATTATTATTATTATTATTATTATTATTATTATATAAAAATGAATATTCCTGGTGGTAAAAGCTGTAAAAGAATATAGCACTTTTTCACCATTTTGCAAAAGTGATCAAAAAGTTGAAAGTGTGAAGGTGGCAGATTGGGCTAAATAATAGCAAGTATTAGCAATAAGCTAGCATTTACAATTATTTCAGGGCTTCTACGCCACTGATGTGGCACAGAGGCCCTGATAAATATTCCCCCAAAACTTAAAACTTTGTAAATCTTCTTATCGAAATATTCTGACCTCTGTACCTTTTTTGCACTTCAGTGTTCAAAGCTAAGTAAGGTGTATTTTTTGGGGGTAATGGGGTGAAATGACATTTTCATAGATTTTTCATATTGTGAATGATGTGTCTGATGTTTTTTTAACTTATTTTTATTTACTTTCCACATGCATATAATATTCAGCCATATGTATTTGTACATTGGATTTTTTGTCTTAGCTAAAGCCCATGATCTTTAGTCCATCATCTTGCATCTTGTTGTTATATTTATCCCTGCTTTGGTACAGGTTTATATTAGTATGAACATATTCCATATAGTAAAACAGGTTTCACAAAGTCTTCTAGTGTCTGATGTTTTTATAGGAGGCAGAAAAGAAAAAAAAGAGTTGATTTGGACATTTTGATGTTATTTTTATATTTTGATACATCAAGGTTTTGGGATGCAGAGAAACCATGCATGCTTATTTATTTATATTGTCAGTGAAGAGAAAGGGGGTGATTAGAATTTTTACATTTTACATTTTTTTAAATATGTTTTAGACTTTTTCAATTTTTTTTCTTTCAAACTCCATGAAATCATACTTGAACCATTAGGGGTCTGATAAATCATTCTATATACAGTAATTCAATTGATTTGCTGTATATTGTGTTGTTTGTCTTGTATTATTATTCAGGCAAAAGGGAATTGATATAATGTGCATATACTTTTGTGCAGATCAGCAGAATTGCGTGCAAATCAAATTTAAAGGGTCAGCTACATGTCGCACCTTCTTGTTGGCTTCTTTTTAAGTGACTCTAGGAGTGGAATTATTTTTCGAACATTTTTGCAGTTTTAAAAAGGCGCAAGTGATTCATCTGTGTAAGAACGGCCTGGGGAGCAAAGCCACCCCTACTTTTTGAGGCAGAAAGTTAAAAAGATGAAACTGCACATTACTCTTCAATTAGGTGCATATCATAAAAACCATTGTGCAATAACCAACATAATTATTGCATACTGTGCTTTATACATGCTGCTCCCCCAATGAGTGCAGGTATATGTAGATCATCAATGTCTGTCACACTTTTACATACGATTACCTTTATTTATACAGAACCAACAGAGAATATATTTATTGAAGAAATCCCCTGCCTTAAAAAAATGAGTCTACTTTACCAACCAGAGAAACATGCAGAGCCAACTTCATAGGAAACCTATTTGCCTACTGTTATGTTTATTTAGGCTTGAAAACTGTAACATTCCCAAATTCCCAGCGGTATGTAGTGTAAGGGAGGTGCATTTGTTACAGAATGTGTACAGAATATTAGGTGTGCCTTCCTCATACTGCATTGACTTTATATTTACCTAAATAGTTCCGACTTCTTAATGAAAGGGCTGATGCATTCACACAAATTTCAGATACATTTTTAAATACAATCTACCATCAAGCATAATAAACAAGTGGCACTTACTCATAGTCACTGTGACTGTATTTATCTTATATTTGTTATCCATGTCCTTCTTCCTTTTAAAGTAAACTTTTACATTTATGCTAATGAGTCAAAAGGGCTCCGGGGAGTTACCAGAGCACCTCTATGCTTTAGCTTCATAGGTAGTTACATTGTACAATAAGAACTTCTCCCCTCCCATTTTGTATTGTTGCCATGATTACAGGAAGAGGGAGGGGAAAGTGCTGAGGGAGCGTGGGGAGGCTAAGAACAATGTAACACGACGGTGGAGCCAGAGCACAAAGGAGCTCTATTAGTGTGAGGAGCGGCAAAGGGTCGGTCAGACCCCTCGTTCTCATGATCTGCGGGGGTCTCAGCACTGAGACCCCCACTGATCAGCAAGTTAGGCCCTATCCCGTGGAGCTACGGCGCAGAGCGTTAAGGGGTTAATATGGTGCGGTGTCTGGCTAACCATGTTGTCTTTCATCTCTTCATCTGTGTGCTGTGTAAGGACACCAGAACTGTATGCAAATACACCATTCATTGCAGGGAAAAGAATAAGTAGGACACAGAAGAAGATTTCTTTAATAACTTATATTACTAAGCTTACTATTATCACTTGTACTATTCATTTCTAGATCTCTTCTTGCTGACATTCTACATAAAGTTTCATTGTTTATCTCCAGTGGAGGCCGTGGTCATGTGATGTCACACAGGCGCACAGCAGCGCGTTATATCACATAGAGTAATCAGAGCTGTGTGATATAATGAGCCGTGCACCTGTGTGACATCACATGACCATGGACCGTTGTTTTTTGTATCTATAGGAAGTAAACAATGAAGCTTCCTATAAAATGAGAGCAAGCAGAGATCTAGGAAGCTGTTAGGAATTGATACTGAAAGTATATTTGAAAATTGTATAACTTTTCAATTGATAACATTTATTTGCTAAAACTAGACAACCCCTTTAACCTAAGAGCCCCTTCCACTTTGCAGAAGTTATCATGGATGTGTAGTAGTCTGCTATCTCTGTTTCATTCATGAGTGCAGAAAAGATATGACTGGTTCAGGTGTCCTATCAACAGTAGTTATCCTTCTAAGGGAAGCTAAGGTTCAGTTCTTTATCGCTTTTATTTTCTTTGTATCTACAGGATATCATCATTCTTTTTAATTTGACTAATTAAGTGTCTTACTCTGCAATCCTTTGCAAAGAACTTTGCCATCCTATAGTATGGATGCAGTGTCCTTTTTACAGACCTCCAGTAAGAGTATCTGCATGTTACGGATTGTCATGAAGAGAGTCTACAATTAAATGTGTATCAATTACTGTTAATTTCTATGATTTCTGTTAAGTATAGTGTATATATGTATACATTTTTCCAATATACTTTCTGTATCAATTCCTCATGGCTTCCTAGACCTCTGCTTGCTGTCCTGCTATAAAAGCTTCTATGTTTACTTCCAGTGGACAGAAATCTGTCCATGGTCATGTGATAGAGGTGCGCGAGCAGTTATTATCACACAACTTCTATTACTCATTGTAATAATAATGGTTTGTGCACATGCATGTCCATTACATCATATTGACAGATTTCTATCCACTAGAAGTAAACAAAGAAGCTTTCTATTGCAGGAGAGCAAGCAGAGATCTAGAAAACCATGAGTAATTGATACACAGAGTTTATTGGAAAATTGAATAACTTTTCCTAACACAAACCATATAAATTATTTGCTGAAAGTGGACAACTCCTTTAATATATGTCCTGTGTAAATGTGATACTGATTGACTACTATCATAAAAGATGCTCCATTACCACAGGGACATCACCTTTTGTGAACATCCATGGGCAGCTGACACAAACCTGTATGGGAAATGAAAAACTGTTACGCAATAGCTCCAGTAAATTGCAAATTAGTGCCAATCTAATGTCATTATCTGAGCATCAGGTTTTACAATTTTACTTTTAACCCCTTAGCGCTCCGCGCCGTAGCTGTACTGCGCAGCTTCCGACGATTAGCGCTCAGCGCAGTACAGCTACGGCGCGAGCGCATAGGATTTTAGAATTGTCACCACGTCTCGCGACGTGGTGACATCGGGACGAGATTTGGGTGACAGAGGCAGGAGGAGTTCCTGTCTCCGTATTTTGGCACTACACTGACAACACACAGTGCCCACCCAGAGGTGATCCCAGTTATGATCGGTTATTTAAGGTCAGGCCCATATTAGATCATTTTAGTGCCAAGTTTGCCCAGGCATATACCCCCGCCAAACATGTGAGCATAGACGAGTCCCTAGTACAATTCAAAGGGAGACTTCACTTCCGCCATTACCTGCCCAATAAGAGGGCAAGATATGGTGTGAAAATGTATAAGCTGTGCGAAAGTTCATCAGGGTACACATACAAGTTCAGGATATATGAAGGGAAGGACTCCACTATAGTGCCCCCAGAATGCCCCCCCCTTCCTGGGTGTTACAGGGAAGATAGTGTGGGATTTAGTGCACCCACTGCTGGACCAGGGCTACCACCTCTACCTGGACAATTTCTACACCAGCACCATCCTGTTCAAGTGCCTCACTTCCAGAAATACTGCGGCATGCGGCACTGTACGCAGAAATCAGAGAGGTCTCCCTAAGTCGCTGCTTGGGCAAAAACTTAAAAGGCACGAAAGCAGGGCACTATGCAGCGACTCTGTATTGTGTGTTAAGTACAAGGACAAGAGAGAGGTCCTTGTATTAACCACAATACATGAGCACACCACCACCCCTGTCCCAGTACGAGGTGCCAGTACAGAAGCCCCCAAGCCAGACTGTATTTTAGATTATAATAAATACATGGGAGGGGTGGACTTGTCTGACCAGGTGCTTCAGCCGTACAATGCCATGCGAAAGTCGAGGGTGTGGTACAAGAAGCTGGCCGTGCACATGATGCAGATGGCATTGTATAATGCTTATGTGCTGCATCGATATACCGGCCAGAGGGGAACTTTCCTGGAATTTCAAGAGGTGGTAATAAAGTACTTTCTTTTTGGAGACCAGGAAGGGGGGAGTGCTAGCACATCTGGAAGTGAGGCCACATCATGTATTGTACCAGGGCAGCACTTTCCAGGAGTAGTTCCCCAAACAGCCAGCAAGGGAAGGTCACAAAAGAGGTGCAGGGTGTGCTCCAAAAATGGCATTCGGAAGGACACCATTCATCACTGTGAGACATGCCCAGAAAAAACAGGGTTATGTATGAAAGATTGCCCTGTAGATTACCCTGTTGTTACCCTGACGCACAGCTTATACATAATGCCGCATGCCGCACCTTCCCTTCTAAGCCCTGCCATGTGCCCAGCCTGTAGATTACTGTCCCGTATGCTTTACCCGGGAAAACATGCATCATGATTTTTAGGGTGTTTGTCTCCCATGGCAGCAGCTGGGCACAAAATGACATAATGGATATTTTTTACTATGCACTATCCATTATGCACTTTTTCAGGGGTCCACCTGTGGGGTTAAAATGCTAACTATACCCCTAGATTAATTCATGGAGGGGTGTAGTTTCCAAAATAGGGTCAGTTCTTAGGGGTTTCTACTGTACTGGCCCCTATTGGCATCTACAAATCTTTCATGATGCCAAAAAGAAAAACAACAAGTTATTCCCTTTTGAGCCCTGCCGTGTCTCCATCCTACAGATTATTGCCTCCTATGGGGTATTGCCCTAACCGGGGTAACCCGCAGAATGATTTTTGATGTGTTTTTCCCCAGTGCCATGAGTTGGGCAAAATACTTTTGTCACTTCAATGGCATATTTGATAAATTGCAATACAATTGTTTCTCTGCACTACTCACTTTGTATTACATTTGAGCCAGCACCTTAGGGTTTAGGTAAATGCTTCCTACAAGCTACATACATCTCTTGAGGGGGCTTTCCAAAATGGGTTCACTATTGGGGGTTCTATGTACTGGTACCTTGGGGGTACCCCACATTCCCCAATTATATGACAACGAAGCTTGAAAACCTAAATTGTGCTTTTTCTTCTCCGGACCTGCCGTGCCCATCTGTAAATTATTGGCACATGTGTGGTATTTGCCGTATCGGACAACCCGCCAAGAATGAATTTTTGGGTGTTCGTCTAAATGTTGCATGGTGGCACAGACATTAGGCACTGAAAATGACATTTTTTGAGAAAAAACACAATTTTTACTCTGCCCATTTACTTTGATCAATTTTGCAGGTGTGGTTGGGTTAAATGCCTACCAGCACTGCATACATTCTTTGGGGGGTTGCCTTTCCAAAATAGGGCCTCACTGGGGGTTTCTATTGTACTGTCCTCGGGGGTACCCCCATTACCATCTAGTGAAACGAGCTTGAAAACCTAAATGTGCTCTTTCTTCCTGACCCCTGCCGTGTGCCCAGTCTGTAAATTATCGTGGCACATGTGTGGTATTGGCCGTACTCGGACCAACCCGACAGAATGATTTTTGGGGGTGTTTGATGCAAAGTGGCACGGGTTGGGGCACAGTTATATAAGGTGCTAAAATGACATTTTCAGATAAAAACCAATTTTACTCGCACCCTTTACTTTCGTCAATTTGGACCCAGGTGTCGGGATTGGTGGTTTAAAATGCTCACTCAACCACCGATAAATCTTTGAGGGGTCTAGTTTCTAAGTATCATTTATGGGGGGTCTATTCGCACTGGGCACCTCACGGGCCTGACACACGACATGCACCTCCCCAAATCCAAACGTGTGAAACGGAGCTGGAAAATAAAAAGTTCACTCCTTCCGTTCTCCCCTTCTGTGGTCCAGTCTTAAATTTATTGGCACATGTGTGGTATTGCTGTACTCGGGACACCCGCAGATGATTTTGGTGTGTTTTGTCAAAGTGCACTGGGTTGGGCACAGGACAATGAAGGACACTAACTGAAAGATGCATTTTCAGAAAAACGCCATTTTTCTCTGCACCTTTACTTTGCATTCAATTTTGACCAGCGTGTCGGGGTTAAAATGCTCACCTCAAACCACGATAAATTCTTTGAGGGTTGTATATTCCGTTACTGGTATCCATTATTGGGGGTTTCTATTGCACTGGCACCTCAACGGGCCCGGCCACAGACATGGCACTCCACATCCCCCCAAACGTGTGAAACGGGAGCTGGAAAATCAATTTCACTCCCATTTCAATTCTCATCCCTTCTCGTGTGCCAGTCGTAAAGTATTGGCACATGTGTGGTATTGCTGTACTCGGGACACCCCGCAGAATGATTTTTGGGGTGTTTGTCTGAAGTGGCACGGGTTGGGCACAGTACATGAGGCACTAAAATGACATTTTTCAGATAAAAACGCAATTTTTACTCTGCACCATTTACTTTGCATTCAATTTTGACCAGCGTGTCGGGGGTTAAAATGCTCACCACAACCACAGATAAATTCTTTGAGGGGTCTAGTTTCCGAAATGGTGACATTTTGGGGGGTTTTCTATTGTACTTTTACTTCAGGGGCTCTTCAATTACACTGTGGCACCACAAAATATTTGCAGCCAAATTGGCCTTCCAAATTTCCAGTATCGCTAACTCCGTTCTGGACATCGCTGTGCGGGGAAACAGCAGCTGACATCCACATATCTGGCATTGCCGTACTCGGAAGAAGCAGGGCAAGAAATTAGGAATATATATTTACCTCAAATTCCTTTTGAATGTATCCATTTTAGGGCTAAATTGGAAAGATTGAAATAAAAAATTGAAATTTCAAAATTTCCACTCCATTTTCATATGCTTTCGGAAAAATAATTAAAGGGTTAAAAGACTTCTTAAATGCTGATTTGAATAGGTTGAGATGTTAGGTTCATAAAATGGTGTTACTTGTGGGGGTATATAGTACATAAGCCTTTATAGGGCACTTCCAAACTGAATTGATCACCAAAAAGTTCGCATTTTTCAAATTTCAAGAAAATCTGAGAAGTTGCTACTAAAACTTCAAACCTTCTCACATCCATAAAAAAAATGGAAACTTAAAACAAATAATGGATATAAAAAGAAGACCAATGGCAAAAGGTTTCTATCAAAAAAAATTTGTGGTATCACTTTTTGTCTAAAAAGTATAACATTTGAAACTTTGAAAATAGTCATTTTTTCAAATTTTTCCTAAATTTTTGAATTTTTACCTCCCAAAAAAGGAACGGATCACCGAAATGACACTACTAACATAAACTACAATGTCTCACGAGAAAACAATCTCAAAATCACAGAGATATCTTAAAGCGTTGAAAAGTTATTACCACAGGAAGAGACACTGGTCAAATTTCAAAAAAAAGTTGCAAGCCTTAACCTGCAAACAGGCTGCGTCCTTAAGGGGTTAAACCATATTTTCTTGTGGAAATTCATAAGCAGAAAAAGGAAAATATATGAAAGACACACAGTAATAAATGAAATTCTAACCTCTTAAGTGTTTGTTAAGTGGTATTCCACCTACGGGCCAGTTCACATCTCTGTTTGAGATTTGCATAAGTTATTGTGAGTAACAACCAGGTGAAATACCTACAAACGGCCCTAAACTTCTTTTAAGGCTGGATCCACACATGCAGTTTTCATTGCAGTATTGTATACCTAATAGCTTAATAACCTGCATATGATGGTGTTACTATTACAGCTATTAGGGCATTGCAGTCTGGTGGTCATGGTAGATGCATTACAGCTATAGCCTTTTCATGTGGGGTCTCTGCCAGAGGTTGAAGATGAGAAGGGACAGATATGGAGTTTGTATATTAGGTCTATTTAATGTATGAGAGTGCCACTGTGTCTGGGCTAAAATTCACCTATTCCTTCTAATGTCTTACAACGTCTGTAAGGTCTTAAACTCAATGAAGAATTATCTCTGCACTAAAGTCAGAGCAGGTGTAAATAGGCTTAGCAGGATTTTAATGTGTTTATAATCTTTGCTTTCACATAGGACTGACTACAATATGTTTTCTTCCATCTTTATGATGCTCAATCATACAGCGTCAAAGACTGAAATCCCCCACTGCTGCATCTGTAGGATGTAATGTATATTAGATGTGCACTAGATGGCAGTGTTACACCAGGAGTGAAGCGTCTCCAGCCGCTTGCCATTGAACTGCTCATGCAGTAGTTACATTGAGCTATTCAATAAAGTCAGCCTTTTTTGTATACACATGATAATCAATACTCTCAACGGTATAACCAATGTTACTCATTTTTTGCTATTTCTTCAAGCCCATATAATCTGGAAATCCTGAAGCTGAGAATGCAGGTGGCCCAGTCAAAGTCACAAAGGGCAAAACAGTGTGAAATTAATCTGTTTATGATAGCTACAAGAAACATTACTACATTTCCCATTCATCCGACTGCCTTACAAGTAATGATTTCTCCTATGTTTCCTATTTCTTATGTACCTTAAATGTATTTATCCTCTAATTGTGGTGCAAATAAATGCATAACATTGATCCAAAAGATGTGTTTGTCTTTTATACACCAATAAGAACATCTTTCTATATACAAACCGTTCGATAAATTCCTAACATTGATTTTCTACCATAGATTAGATTGCAGTAAAATATGGCTATTGATTATTTCTAACCCCTTAGATTAGTATTAGGAGATCACTATTTGGCTTGGATAAATACAGTTGGTCCAAAAGAAGTGGTCATTTTCCAATGTAGCATCTTATTACAATGTTCAGGCTTCCTCGTGGGCTTGACGCTAATTCTAGATGAATGGGAATTGTTTGGAATGATTTACACACTTACCCTGCTTTGAGGAGCTGATCTCTATTTGTAAAACCAAGGACCAGTTTACATGATTGAGTATCGATGTGTATTAGCTCTTCTGTGTGAAAGTAAGGGTTATATACATTGCGTGAAAATCCAGTAATTACTAGTCGTTGGGCTAAAGACCCAGCTTACACATTTCTGCCTGAATTCATTACATCAAGCAGCTACCCTTATTATGTTGCTGCATGCTTGAAACAGAATATTAGTCCAGGTGTCTTGTACTACAAGTTAACAGAAAAGTACTCATTCGTCAAAGGCATAATTGGACATGACTTTGGTAGACTAATAATTAGGGTGCATTGCTTCTAGTTGCTGCCCTGCTTACAGCCACACGCCTATTTCTGATGCGCATCTATGTAGATAGATTGCCATTAATTACTATTATATACAATATTTTAGAATAGAAAAGTGCTAGCCACATGAGCTGTCCAATCCTATAATATTTATGGGGTTCTTCCAACCTTCTGAAATGGCTGATGTGGGAAGACAGGATTGTGCAGCTTCATTTCAACATGTTCCATTCTTTCGTTCTTGAGAAAATGAGGAAGCAGAGAGTGGAGGAAATCAAGAAATGAGAGAATGATGCTTTTTTATGACGCTTTGCTCAATTTGTTTTTCATTATATATATATTTTCTACAAAGATTGTTATCACTCATATGAGTCCCTACCTACAATGGAGCTAACAATCTCATCTCCTAAACCAAGCACACATAGACAGGAGAATTGTGACACATTTCTTTGTGTTTGTAGTGTGAAACAATAGAAAATTCATACACACCGCATTCAGATGGTACTTGCATGGGTTATGGGGTTTTCCTACAAAAATAATACATGATTGATGAGGGTGCAACACTGGGCCATTGTTCCATTCACGTGAAGGTGTTCAGGGGCTTTAATTCTTATGATCACTATGGTCCAAGAGACTGTACCTTCAAAGATCAGAAACTTATTTCCTGTCCTGTCTCTTCAATGTTCGGTTAGACACCTTAAAATAATTTTATATACTAAATATTTTTTAATGTTACTTTTATTCTTATGCATATGCAAATAAAGAAGATCAACATCACTGTCTCATATCTGTATGCTGTCTGATCTGGGATACAATAGAAGGGAAAGAGTGGGGTGCTGTATGCCAACAGTAAACTTTCCAATATATCCAAGGCAAGCAGAAAAGAGGCACCAATCACCGAAGGAAACATTTTTTGGCACTGCAGGCGGAAATGAGGATGCTGAACACACACTTGGTTGTAAACACCATTCTGCGCAATATGTACTCAGGCAGGTTGGGCAAAGTGAGCTGTCATCCAATGAGCATCTGCATTTCTGCCTGCACTACCAAATAAAGTAGATTAAAAGTTACTTTAATTTAGTGGTGCCTCATTTCTACTTGCTTTGGTTTTACTTACTTATTTTGACATGGTTTGACAAATATGGTACATGTGCAGTTGTGAACCTCTAAAAATTGCTACACTGTTGTTTATACTGACTAGAGGAGACTTCCTGTGTCTACTATTCCCCATGCTTTACACTGCACATTAATATTGCTTCTTTCAAACAATTTCTTATACCATTTTTGATCAAAGAGAAGATCAGATCTGTAACATTGTCTAGATCAAATACTCCTTTGGATGAAAAGATGTCCTGTGCTTGATGTAAAGGGGTTCTTAGCGCAACTCACACAAGTCATTGCATGGGAAAATGAATAAATTTTAGAAATTTTACGGACTTAAATTACAAGCAGCTTAACACCACAAAAAGATCATTATCAGGTAATTGCCATTTATATTTCCAGAGGCAAATTATCATCAATAAAGAGTGGAAGAGGAGGCTTATATTTCTGTCTACCAACCAAATATTTAAAACTTCATCGGTTGCATATTTTGTAACTTCCAGACAAAGGTCCTTTAAGGCACACAACTTTCGGAAAATGTTTTGTTGTGACTATTTTCTCCAAGGTACTTGCTGAAAAAAAACCTTGAAAATAAGCATAGTCATTAGCAAACGATTACAATGAATAATTATGCTAGATGAACCAGGAATTAATTTATAATTAGAGGATAGAAATAAATTCCTAATGAATATGTTTCCAAAAATTCTTTGATGTAAAAATAATTAGTTTGGTCCAGCGTCTACATCAAAAACAATTTTAAAATTATGCAGACACTTGAAATATTCAGTATTTGGAGAAGACCTTTAATGGTCATTAGGCAGTAAAGCACATGCAGTGTGATATTCAATCTAGACACAAATTATTTCATGTTTTGTGTCCTTTTTATTTATTAATGTCACAAAATGATATATGAATATATTAATGATGTTTGTGCCAAACATGTTTCATTTGCCGCTGCAGTACTTTAATGAAAATAGCATACTCCGCCTGATGAAATTTATTTCACATTTTTATATTTAGTTTCTTGTTTAAAAGGAAAAAAAGTGACGTTAACACTAATCATAAATGATGTAAAAATAAATATTCACAAATATGAGTTCCTTATTGGATCCCACTAAATCCTATAGGAGTAATAATAAGAATTTGTTTAGATAAATCTAAGTTTTCTATCAGGAAACTAAGACCTCCCCCATTAGAAATGACACGCCTCTTAGTTGGTCAACATTTGCAATGGACGAAACTTGTAAATCTGATGGATGCTTAATTTTTGGAGATCATCTTTTTCAGGAGCCTACAAAAAGTTTAAACTTACAGTACTACTGTTACTTACTTGGGTTATGAAACCTACAAGAAGGGTTATATTTCAAAGTTCAGAAGAAACTAAAAAGAGTGGTAGGTTCTGGGTTCCTGGGATCCTGTGACTATGAAGCTGTCTCTGATAACTAAGGCTGTGACTTCAAAGTGTTGTGATTCTTCATTGTCACTGATCGCTCAAAATCTGAACAGAAAAAAGTCTCTTGGTGGGAAGGGAAATGTTCAAAGTAATAAAATAAAGATAAGGTGATGAGCAATGTACTGTAAGAGGCGTATGATACTTAAGCAGAGGATTACAGCCTTCAATATCTAGATGCAGTAGCTCCTTCGAGAAATTAATGATAGATTTCTAAGCTATAAAACGGATGCTGATAAATTGATGATTGTAACAAAATTGCTGAAAGTTATAATTCAGTACAGCGTCAGGTGTTCGGGCTTGGCTTTTGCAATAAAAAAAGAATATGGAGCTTTCATTGCTCTCAAGTGTAGACAAACAAACATTAAACCACACAAGAAAATGCGCTGAGCGCTCATATTTTTATTAAAAGGCAAAAGAAAATAAACGTGGTGGTGTAGTGTATTAAATTTTATCAAGCCACTGTTCTTCTGCACACATTAAACACTAGCACTTCTGATTTAAAGTGACCCTCCACTATAAATTTTGAAGAAGAGAGATTTTTTATTAGTGAAGCTATTCTTTCACCATTGCATTGCAGCCCAACTGCCAGGAGGAGCTGAACAGAATTAAAAAAGTGGGAAAACAAAATATTTTGTAAATGGGTTTGCCCGGGAAAGAAAATTCTCAAATGCCAATCACCTAGTGATGTTTACACAATAAAGATCATTTTTAACCCCTTACTTTACAATTTTATCGCTGTTTTAGCTCCTATTACCCTATCAGTGTAAAATTCAAAAGTGTTCCATAAGCAGACACATTATGATCCCGCTAGTGCTATGTGAGATACAGTGTGCTGAAAATGTGGTTAGATTACCAGGGTACAGGCTTTATATACACTTTCATTTAGTTTTTGAACTGAGAGATGAGACAGATCAGAGATGAGATGATGAGATCCATAAGATGCTATTAAAATTCTCAATACCAATTATCCAGGAAATGTGTGGAAAGCAAGGACTGCTTTGGGGTTGTCTGGTACAGCGCCACATCTCCTGTTCAATATGCAGCCTGGTTGGTATATATAGCTATTTTGCACGATGCACTTTATTTTGTCTTGTTTGGTTTATATGACCTCCTACCAGGTTCCATGTTATTTAGATTAGGTTTACGTTATAACCTCTCGTTTACACTTGTAATATATTATATTGATTGACTTGTGTGTTACATTGAAACCTTATGTTTACACTTGTAATGTATTGACTGACTGTGGTTTACAATGTGATTGTACAGGATTGGCGGTGTACTTTTAGTCCACCAGGGATTGATTTTATGGGTTGTTTTTATTGCAGTGATCATATGTGTATTATTTTGTTTAATAAAATTCTGTGTTTTCCATATTATGGTATTTATACATATATTTTGTGTACTTTGTTGTACAAGGCCTGTATATAGGTACATATTAAAATTCTCAGCCCTGCTATATCTCAGCTACACACACACACACAAACACACACACACAAACACACTGTCAGCTCTGCTGTGTCTCCCTCCCGCTCCCCTGGATCTGCCTGTAGCTTGTAGATTTACTCTCCTGATAAACTGTTTGTCGGCAGGAAGTCTCTGTGTCAGCTAATCCTGGAATTCAAGGGTGAGGTCTATTTTCTATTTTAATAATTTAATTTTTGAACTCACATGCATTGTTTTTATGTATTTGTATTATTATATAGAAATATTCTTTAGTGGTTTATGTTTTGAAGAACTATGAAATGGGTATAACTAACAATTGGCCTTTGATGCCCTCAACAAAAAAATATCAAATTCTTCAATAGAATAATATGAAATGATGTAATGGGTAACAAAGACAGTTTCATTTTTAAACAGATATCTAAATCACCACAGTGAAAGAATTCCAGTATGCACCTTATATTGTAAGTAGGGAAACTTGTGAAAACTTGTATAATAATCTTCTGAGTAGCCCCAAAGAATGAGTTATCAATCATACCACAGTAAATGAGAAATAAAGTGTATTGGTGGATAAACTGAAAACAAGAGCACATGTGATGGAATATCCTGGGTAGCCTCATGTGAGGTCAAAACAGAAACATAAAATGTTTTCTAAATGGAAGGGGGTCAAATGCTACCAAGGGATATTTCACTGGACCCATTGATAAAAGAAAGGCACAGGAACTGGAGCAGTAGTAAAATAAGGCTTTTGTAAAAAGTTAATTGATTCGTCCAAGTAGCCACTTTTCATTTGTCATGGGACCAGCGAACCCATGCTTCCTACTTGCATTCACCCCACAGTCAGTATAGAAATGGTTCCATTATAAAGATAATGACCCAAAACATGCCTCCTGTATTTTCAATGTAAAGAATCACATGTACTGGGTGCTGGAGAAGATGCTGTGGCCTCCCTAGGGTCCTGATCGCTTTACAAATGAACTCCTTTGGGATCTTCTGGAAGCATGAAAGTGTTTGAGACATGCAACTTACGAGCCATAAATCACCTCTGGGATTTGCTACAAGAGAAGTGCACTACAATGAAGCTGGAACTTTAGACATGTTGATCAACATAACATGTCCAGTGCTTATGTTACTGTGATTGATGCTATTGGGATGATACTTTGAAAGAGAAAAATGTAAGGAAATCAAGGCCGATTCATTTGAAAACGTTCGCTAACGGGAGCAAGACATGTTTATCCGCTGAAACACAGTAAATCATTATTCATCACAAAGATGACAAGCTTCTTCTGTTAGTTTCCAAAAAGACTATGATGTTGGCTGTTGTTCTTTAGAGATACACTTTAACTCATACACTCTTTTTCTCTCTGTAACAACAACAAAAATGAAAGTGTAACCAAACTTTTTTTTTATTTCAGAAGTGCCAGTGATAACTTTGTAATGTACTTTAATGAAGAAAAAAAAGAAAAACTTCAGGTAATGTTTGACATTTGTTGTGTTAGATACGAGACTCCTTTCTTTTTATACCGTGTGTCCCTGAATGGTAAATATTCAGCAATAGAGTAAAGCTGCTAGATCCATGAAGTCCATGAAGTCCTGCTGTGGCTACACAACTTCTTGTTTAAAATGCGTTTACATTAGAACTGGACCCTTTCTGTAATTGCATGTCCATTTTTTACTTTATGCCCTCCAATAGTATTGTACTTCCTAGTGGATATTCTTTACCACGTACAATCTTAATGAGGAGTAATTTTCAATAACTGTGTTTAATTTATTGTGCATGTATTCAGGAGTGAACCAAGCCTTTCTGCTGCCTGAGGCGAGCCATAGAGAGATGCCCCCCCATTCATGTAATATATCAGATACAGCGTAGAAAATAGATACAGCGTGCCGCCGTGTAGTAAAGAATAGATACAGCATGCTGCCATGTAGTATAAAATGCATACAGCGTACCACCATGAAGTATAAAATGCATACAGCGTAATATCATGTAGTATAAAATGCATATTACGTGCCGCCATGTAGTATAAAATGCATACAGCGTACCACTATGTAGTATGAAATATATACAACCTCCGCCATGTAGTATAAAATGCATACAGAGTACCACCATGTAGTATAAAATGCATACAACGTGCCACCATGTAGTTTAAAAAGAATACAGCATGCCGCCATGTAGTATAAAATGCATACAGCATACTGGCATGTAGTTTAAAATGCATATAGAATACCGCCATTTAGTATAAAATGCATACAGAATACCGCCATTTAGTATAAAATGCATACAGCATGCCGCCATGTAGTATAAAATGCATACAGCGTGCCACCATGTAGTACAAAATGCATACAGCGTGCCACCATGTAGTACAAAATGCAGACAGAGTACCGCCATGTAGTATAAAATACATACAGTGTGCCGCCATGTAGTATAAAATAGATACGGTGTACTGCATGTTGTGTAAAATACATACAGCGTGCCGCCATGTAGTATAAAACTAAAATTGACATGACGTAGAAGCCTTGATAAATATCACCAATACTGCTTATACATACATATATATATACACACACACATACAATATATACAACATCTGCACACATAATGAGTATACATACAGCAAAAATACATGTATACAGCAAATATACACATACATATACCATATACAGAAGATACATATATACACACACACACATCTATATATACAAACATACATATATACATACTTATATGTGCCGGCCGCCAGCCATGCAGGCAGTGAATGTGGCGGGCAGGGGGATGTGCCGGCCTGCTGGAGCATATGCTGGCAGGGGGGGGGTGGAGTTGCCAGCCAGCGGGAAGGTTGAATTGCTGGCCAGCGAAAGGGTACATGTGCCGGCGGTCATGAAGATGTTCCAGGCAGGTACATGTGTGCCAGCTGGCGGGCGGAGGGAGGTGCCGGGAGGCGGCCATGGGAAGTGCTGGCCAGTGGGCAGGTACATGTGCCAGTGGGCAGGTGAATGTGGCGGGAGGATGTGCCTGCGGAAGCCCGCCGTCGTCCCCTGTTTCCAGCAGGAGGCGCGCCGCCTGAGGCGAGAATCTCAACTCTCCTCATGGCAGGTGCGCCCCTGCATGTATTATCATAGCATTGTGAATTTTACTTTATACATATGCTTCACATTTTTGGTTATTCAATTTTCAAAAGACAAGTTTGAAAAAAATTATTTTCTTCACTGTAAGTTTACACAAGACAATGTACAAATCAGTAAAATTGTTTTCACAAATAGATTGGGTAGATGAGGATATCACAATAAAACATGTGGCGGGGGTATAGATATAAATATTTTTAATAGGAGGTCACATAATCACATGCTAATTGCAAGGTTTGTGTGCAGAGAGCTGCATTAAAATGCAAAGTGCTGCAGTACTAGTCTAATGACAATCATGCAACCCACAACACACAAGATTGTACAACTATACGAGTTTAATGCCGTGACAACATACCCATAGTCATGATGTATGACCCGTCCACAATGAATAAAGTTTCCTGACGCACTTTTTTACGTTTTTCCCTGCTCAAATTCCAAATTTTTTCTTTTTTATCTGACATGGGCATATGAGGGCTTGTTTTTTTGCGGTAAGATGTGTATTTTTATGGTAAAAATAGTTTGATAATTCAAACTTATTAACTGTTTCTTGCAACGGAAACAGTTTTGCCACTTCTTTTTTAATTAACAGTTCAATGTAAAGTATAATAAACATAATAATATTACTCTATAGGTTAGGAATATTAAGGAGACACCAAACATGCAGGTACAGGTTTTCTTATATTTTACTTCTTTAGCAAATAAAACCCCTTTATAAGGCAACTGCATTTGCCTATGTGTCACAATATTTTGAGAGATCTTACTTATTCCTCAATCAAAAGAGGATTATTAGAGCTTGTTTATTTTGCGGGAGAAGGAACTGATTAGATTACTACTATTTTAGGGTACATCTGACTTTTTGATTGCTTTCTATTACATTTTCTTGCCCGGTAGGAAGCACTAAAGTTTTCAAATAGATTTTATATTTTTATACCCTTTACAGTATGGGTATGATAATGTTATATCTGCTTGGCCAAAGTCGCTATGGGGTGAGTTTTATTATTTTATTTTTTTAATGCAAAATAGAATTATATATAGGGTATTTGGAATTTTGTAGTTTTTTAAAATTTTGTATTTATTTTTTAAATACCTTTGACTTTTTTACTGTCTCACTAGGTGACTTACACTAGGGATAAATTGATCCCTTATACAATACATTTGCTGACAGTATGCCTATTAGACCAAATCTTGGACACAGAGGTCTTTGTTAGATATCATTGTTTCTGGCATCATTTAAAATCCCATTGACTTGTACATCATGCCACCCTTGTATTACTAGTAATGATGATTGGACCCGTAAAAATTCTAACCCTGTTTGGGCACCAGTGACACCCGTGATTTGTGCCGGCAACATAAGCAGATTTTAACTGCTTGAACTGCAAAATTGCCATTGGCATTTAAATTCCCTGCTCAGTTCTGCCATTTTGGGGAAGATTGTCGCTCCCGATGACTTCATCAGGGACAATCCTCCCCAAAATTCTGGCACCCTTTTGCTACTGGCATGGTAATGCCAGCATGCATAGTTTATCCTATTAAAGATTCAACGCCTGCAATTGGTGCCAGCAGCCATCGCAGGCATTAAAGGCAGGGGGTTTGTGGTTTGGGTCCTCTCATCACAATAAGCCAGTAGTACTTGTATATATATGCTCAGATACTGCTGGAATTTGAAGAGCATTTTAATTAGCATTTTAGAAAAATGTAAATGCATTTGCATAAAATATGCACAAAATTGTCATTTTAGTGGTATGTAGCATCTAACAACAGATCTGTAATTATCGGATTTGATAAATACTCTCTTGTTGGGTAATTTGATATCAAAGTTATTGTTTTTTTGTGGCATCATACTTCATTAATTATGAATCAAATGTTTACATAGCTGCATAGATATAAAGGTTGAAGAAAAGTCTGTCAAGTTCAATCCTTAATTTATATTTAATTTCTCAGTAATTTAATGCATGGCTGCTTTTACTCTGTTCCGTCTTGAGTGTATATTTTTGAAGAGGAAAGGATAATCAAATTGTATATTTATATCTGTCCTTGTAGGACTTTCATATATTCCTGCACAAATTCTTTATCTTAATTGAAGGAAAAGTGGACTCAATAACCATCGGTTTTCCTCCACTAGGACATATTTACAGTTGATGAAAATCAGGAACCTACAGGAAGAGGTCATATTGTCCTGCCTGACTCAATGAATAACCAGACCAAATAAAACAAAAACTATTGATTTTCCAGATCATCCTTGAACCTGATAGACCAGATAATAGCAACATATTTCTTTATATTTTCAGAGGAAAGACAAATAGGAATTATGAGGTGGCAGTTGTGGTTTTAACCTGTAATGAAATGCAAGAAGAAATAAATAACAATATAAAATCCCATATTGATTTCTCTTGCTTTATTCCACAAATTTATAATGCTCGCAATTTCCTGACATCATTTAAAATACCATTGACTTGTACATCATGCCATCCCTATATTACTAATGTGTGCATGAGAGATTTGCTGTGTAGGAAACTATTTCGCTTTGAATTGGCATGAGACTAGGACAAGTAAAAGTTATGAAGAACTATCTGCAAACCTAGATTGCTTGTTGGGTATTGTAGAATTGGATAATGTGGACAGCATTATCATATTATGTGCTCAAAAGTTGTTATACCTAGCTCAAAAATCTGTTGTTGTTAGGTGGATCCCACCCTACCATACAGGAGTTTGTATATAAGATAAATAATGTCATAAGGCTTGAAAGAGGGGAGGGAGATTATAATTACCAAAAAGGTTTGAGGATTCAGAGGTGGGTGGCAAAGGGCATAATCCAGGTGTGATGTCCAGGGACAAGCTTCTATCTTATTATAATAAGATTGTCACTAAATACAAATTCCCCTTTTCTGAATTCTTCAAACTTAACCAACTCCTACATTTTGTAAGGACTATACCCTGGGACACAGCCTCAGGAACAGCATTTGAAAACATCTGTATAAATAACTCATTTGGCAGAGGGACAATCTCACTGTTATATCCTATCTTCAATGCTCCACCCCGGACATCAAATCCTGCTTCATGGAGCAGTGGGAGACAGATTTAGGCTGCCAAATCTCCTTGCAGAGGTGGAGACACTGTTGCACCACCTTAGCAAAAGGAAGCCAACAGGTCTCGCTGACAGAGACCTCACTCAGGCTACTGCACAGGATTTATTATGTCCCCCCGCCTCCCCATTATGTACCCCCAACCTCCCCAATAACTGCTTTTGAGGCTGTAATGCCCTAGGCAACATGGCCCTTATTTGGTGTCAGTGCCCTGTGGTCACCCTGTGGTCTGAGGAATATTGGCACCTTGGATTACCTTGCAGAGATCTTCCACTATTAAGAGAGCTCTAACATTATCCACCACCTTTAATTACAGCTGATCTCTATAATACCAATATTATGACACATTTTTATACACTCCCCCTCCCCCATGTACCCCCTCTCCCCATGTTTTCTTGTCTTTCCTTTCCCCTATGTTTTACTGTTTATTATGACATTGTATTAGCTTATGTATCCAATAAAACAGACTTAAAATATTCCCCCTGCAAGGGGTCTCTGTTCAGCCTGTTCGACTGTAAGGCACTTTCTTGTTTTCTCATTGAATAAAACTTTGTTGAAACTAAAAGCTGTGGGGATGCTGTATGGATACCCCAGGCTTACCTGACAGGGCTGTACTAGATTTCCAGATCACTTTTTATTATTTATGTAATTGGCTTCTCCTGTTTTGTGTATGTCAGCGATAGATGCTATGCTTGTTTGTTTTCTGAACCATGCTATGCTATATGGCCCCATGAACTAATCCTTGAAATTAGATTCCAGACAGCTTATTGCCTGCTGAGTTGGGGTGGGTTTGTGTTTTTGCATTTACCATTTTGTTCTCTGCGATCTTTATTCACCAAAAAAGCTTTCCTACTCCAGAACAAGACCATGGGGTTGAAAGAAATGGGGCTGGATTGTGTATTGTGTAAGAAATTAGAAAGACAGATTTTTTAAATTAAAATGTTGTATTAATACACGTTATATAAAAAAAGGGACAGAAATAGAAAGTAATGTGTGACTATTTTTCAAATATATGTGTCAGGATTCAAAGTCTGTGGACTCTCTGGACCACCGGGGAGATGGTACTAGCCAACACCTGGGACCGGAGTCTAAGTGGCACCTGGTCTTCACCAGAGCCCACCAAAAGCGGGATAGTCTTGCTGCGGCGGGGTACCACCAGGTCGTTCCACAGGTGGGACTAGCCTGCGGTGGCAGCCAATGTAGCAAATGTAGGAGACAGTCCGAACCCAGGGTGACAGCGGGAGAACAGCGCAGGAGGGAACACAAGGACTCATATCAGTAACACAGGAGCTGGCACATGGAACAGGAATGCAGGAACGGACTGTCCCACAGGACAGGAACGCGGGAGCAGGATCACGGGAACACAGGAGGAGGAACTGGAATGCAGGATACACGGGAACACACAGGAACACTGGAGACACAGGAACGCTGGAGACACAAGAATGCTGGAGACACAAGAGGGCTTTCTCCTCACAGAAATGACATGAAGATCTGGTGGGGAATGATGGGAGCCGCCGGATTAAATGCAGCCCTGAAAGTGACCAGCGCCAATCACCTGTGCGCTGGCCCTTTAAATCTCAGAGTACCGTTGTGCGCACGCCCTAGGGAGCGGGGACGCACACGGGGCCTAGTCCGGATGGGAGCAGGAACGTAGAGTGGTAAGTCCAGGGCCGAGGCACAACGGAGAGGGGCACAGGTGCACCCGTGATCTGTGACATGGATTGCGGGGGTACCCGTGACAATATGTATGTACAACTATTTTAGATTGTACTGCCCATGTTCTGCAGAATTTAGCAACTGAGCAGAATACGGCAGTGCACCAGAACTAACGTATCTAAAACCTGCAACATAAATATACTATGGTATGGGCTTTAGGGACCCTGACTGTAAAAATACAGTGGGCAGTTTCTAAGAAGTTAAACATGTTGGTTATTTTCTGACTTGACCACTACGGATGCCAATTACCCCCTTCACTGCCCAAAGCAAAACAGACCTCATGGGATATTAACTATTGACCTCCTTTAGAGCACAACATATGTTATTATTAAGCCTATGGTAAAGCCTCCAGGTTCAGATCTGAACATGAACAATTTCAATATCCTTCTAGCACCTTAAACTTGTATTCATGCATAATATCATAAGGCCCTGGAAGTTAGATTGGACATGGACAGTTAAAGTCACAAGATCTGTGGTCATTTCTGAACCAAGGGACTTTACTTTAAATATCAAGAAAGTGGTGCAGAACATTTAATAATAGATTTATATTGGTAAATGAGCTTATATGCTGCCTCACACACATTTAAAAAGAACATGAGATAAATGGTTCACCCCTTTAAGGTATTATGAAACACATTTATTGTAGGCTGGTGCTAAGTGGGGGCCCTGCCAACAAATATTGGGGTAATTTTCTATTGCCACTATATGTGTTACCTTTTGTACATATGATTTAATATATGAAACTACTGTTTATCATTGCTGTTTAAATCAAAGCTATTATTATTATTATGGTCATTGGCTTACTTTAACTGTTAAGTATAATGTCTAAAAAATGATGTTTTGGAAATCAATTGAAGATACATGCAGTTTAGTTGTAAATAACAAGAGTCCCATTAATCTATATAATTACTGGCCAGCAGGTGCCTGAAGAGTGACATACCTGATCTTGCCCATTAAAGACTAATGAAATTAAATTAATCATTCAATTGTACACAGAAACCATTAAGAATATTTAAGGCCAAAGAATGGCTCAATTGTATGCAACTGACTGCCAATGTCACATATTGTATGGCCTATTTCAGAGGACAGCGGTAAAACCTCTGGCAAGGTCACCATTTCAGCAAAAATCTGTTTGGTAGCTTGTAGCTGATAAAAACTATCATTTAGATGTTTTCTAAACTGTACATTTATTTTATATGTGACAAATGTTTAAGTTAATTTTACAAAGTTTCCAAAAATCCAGTAAAATAAGAAAACCATTTCTTTTCCTTTGGTTATTATCCAATCTGCTAACAGATGTCTCTTTATTTATATATAGGAAAGTAAAACTGCCTCTTCTTATTTGCTCTTCAGATAAAGACCTTTACATGGCAGACAGTATATTTATTTACACACTTGATAAAGCCCTGAGTTGTCCGCTGTCATCTCTGTTCAGAATGACTCATGTATGGAGTAAAGGGTAAAAACTAAAAGCTGTTTGTTTTTTTCTCCTACTGACGAATGATTTGAAGGAAATCTACCACTGCTATCCAGTGGTTTTGAGCCGCTATCACATACATAGTGCTGCGGTTCTGCAGGTGAAGGATCTGTAATGCTGAAGCCCAGGAATGTTCTGATAGTAAATAAAAAGGTTTTTAAAATCCCTGCCCAAAGCAGCCCTGGAGTGCCTGAGGGAGGCAGAGAATAGCTTGGGCAACCCAAGATGGCTACGCCCATCAGAAGCACTGTTAGGTGCCGCTGTCAGCTTTGACTGTGACCGCAGCAGTTACTGGTGGTTGTCACCTGCCACATATGAGCCCTCTCCATACTCCCCTTACCGCTGTACGGCGTATTTAGTCCAACAGCATTTTATCTGATGTAAAATGTAATATTAGGCATAAACATTGAAGAATAAAAATTAGCCTTGCCTATATAACCTAGATTTGGGCTTGTAGTTTGTTACATGTGGATATTGAATAGCTGTTTAATAACCACAGTATCAAATTTTTGAGGCAGACATTGAATGGACTTCTGAGGCAACATGGTGGCACTGGTTTTATCACAGTCTAACATGGCACTTTCACCTAAAAAATTCCTTAAAACACCTTGGTCATCCACAGTAGTGTCTTAATGGCCTCAGAGGGAGGGAGCTACCATTAATTGTATCATAATGTAGCCAAGGGTTTATAATTGAAGGGCCCTGGGACTACCAGTAACATATGAGGCTGTGCCAGAGGCATTTCTGACAGTATAATACACTGCACTTCTTCAGTACACAGACAGTTTTTAACTAATAATTACAAAAGGGCATAAGGTTTTCTATTGGGAAACAGATGTGAAGTACCAGTGCTTCAGCAATTAAGATCACATAATTGTATCCAAACATGTATTAATGTAGTAGTGGAAACCTCAAACTGAGCACTAAGTAAGAAAAGTATGTAGTCAGTTTGCATTTTGGTTGTTATTTTATTAAGATTCAACTTAAATGTTACCTAATAAAATATACCAAAAAATCCCTGTATCTAAGACAAAAAAATTTCATCTTCATATATATAGTCTGTGTTTATGTAATATACAATCGATCAGAAGAAACAAGTAAAAATAAAATCTTGTTATTGCAATACAAAGCCATTCCCATGGGCAGCCATGATACTCCAAAAATAAATTCATTTACAGTCATATTATGATTCAATCCTGCAGGATTAAGTACATCTATAGGGAAAATCACTTGCTCAAATGATCCCAATTAGATGAGAATAAAAACTGATTTAGAAACACATACTTAAATATATATTTCTATAATTTGCTTACACTAGAGGCAATTCAGGTCCGGAAGATAATGTATACAGTATGATTCCTTGTAGCAATTTTTAACATTGTTTTCTTATCTTTTTTATCCAAAATTTTGCAAGTGAGGGGACATGTCTTAATTGTAACATGGAAATGTAACGTGGTAAAAAATATATAGAAAATAGTACTCTGAGGATTATAAATTAAAAAGGGTTTACAACTGGAGAGATTTTGTGGGAAGAGTAGCTACTGGCGTGAGGACCACATTCATCCCGCTCCAGCCGCGATCGTGGCAACAGTCAGAGGGGTCGTCACCCTTTTTTTTGGAAGGGAGGAGGACCCACTGCAGAAGCCATCGTCACAGACGCTACATATGTACCACCTCCAGTGCAATCAAAACTGAAATTGCGCAAATGAAATTGTTACAAAAGGACTTGTCTTTTAGTCCTGTTGGACATTATGATTCATTTCATATGGATCTTGATTTGTAAAAACTGTTTAGAAATGGGAGATTAAAAACTTTTTTTCTCTATAATGGAATTCGCACGTTGAGGTTTAAATTCCAATGTTCCTGATTCTATGCTAAGACTGGATGATTTAGAACTAAGTAACAAAAGTTCTTTTAGTGCTCTAAGAAAGTTCCACCCAGTGACTTTTGTAGAGGTAGTGAAAAAAGATGTGGAAAAGATGACTAATTGATTTAAACAGAGTGAATTATCTGTATCAAAAAATCTTGCACATGAAGAACATAAGGCACTTAGCTCTTTATAATCAGACAGCGAGATAATTCTGAAGCCAACGGATAAAGGCGGCTCGATAATCGTGATGGATAAGTCGGCATATTTAAAGGAAATTTATCGTCAACTGTCTGACTATGAAACCTATGAAAAATCATCCTATAATCCTATGATTCAGATTAAAAATAAATTTATGACCTTAGTGGACAAGAATGATCAAGAGAGGGTTATTGATAGTAAACTGACAAAGTTTTTGATTAATCATGATCCTGTTACGCCTGTGCTGTATATTTTACCAAAGGTGCATAAAATATTAGAAAATCCTCCTGGCAGGCCCATAGTTGCTTCCACTAACTCTATTCCGACACTGCCTTCTCAGGTATTAGAAAAAATTCTTGCACCTTTGGTAAAAGAGACAGCGTAATTTCTGTTGGATACTTCATTCTTTCAGGAGGCAATTAAAAATGTAGATTCTCTACAGACCTCGTACCTTTTAGTGACCATTAATGTGGTAAGTTTATATACCTCAATCAAGCATACACTGTGTATTGAATCTATAGCAAGAATGTTACAATGTAATCCAGAAATATCAGAAAAACAGAGGATGTTCCTACTGGAGTTGCTATCAATTGGTTCTTTTTGAGAACTATTTTCTGGCACAGGAGGAATTATTTTCTACAAAAGAGAGGTTTGGCTATGGATCGAATCTGGCCCAGTCCTATGCTAACTGCTATATGGTGGAGTTTGAGGAGGAATATAATTATGAGCATCCTCTATTTTTGCAATATTCTAAATTTTGCATTTGCATATGGGCAGGGCCACTGGGTGATTTTTTGCTTTATCTCAATTCCAGAAGGTATGATTTGAAATTTACTATAAATCATAGTCTGTTTGAAATAAGCTACCTTTATACAATGGTGATCAAGGACAATCAGAGAGTTTTGAAAATTGACTTATTCAGGAAGGACATGGATAGAGAGGAGGAAGCCTATTGGATACATACTTTCTGCACACTAGATCCCAAACAGTTAAATTGCGACTACAATCTTTCCAAGATAACATAATGTGTTTTCTGTTGGGGTATATTTTATGATGTATTGATTTGTAAGATAATTTGCTTCATTTCTTCTTCTTTTAGAAGAGAATTCAGAATTAAGAAACTGTGAACACTACTTCATGAGGAGTCGTTGCGGTAGGATGTGAGGTAAGTGGGAATGGTCTATTCTGCTTCTCTATATTATGGGGGTCATTTACTAAGGGCCCGATTCGCGTTTTCCCGACGTGTTACCCGAATATTTCCGATTTGCGCCGATTTCCCCTGTATTGCCTCGGGATTTTGGCGCACGCGATCGGATTGCGGCGCATCGGCGCTGGCATGCACGCTACGGAAATCGGGGGGCGAGGCCGAACAAATACCCGACGGATTCGGGAAAACCGCGCATTTAAAACAAATAAAGTGTCGCAGAGCTTGCACTTACCTTCACCAGGAATAGGCCGGTGAACTTGAGCACATTCCGATGCATTTCAGCGCAGCAGCGCCACCTGGTGGACGTCGGAGGAACTGCCTTAATGAATCCTGGCCGGACCCAAATCCACTGCAGAGAACGCGCCACTGGATCGCGAATGGACCGGGTAAGTAAATCTGCCCCTATGTGTTTGATTTAGTTGTAAATTATAGTTGAGAAAGGCTTGACAGGCCGAAATGCATTCTATCTCTATGCTGTTATGCCAATATGACATTGCTGAATAAAGAATAAGAAAAAAACTGACGTGGCTGCTGGGATTGTTTTATACATTTTGGATTCAGCGCTCCACTGTCCTGTCTGTCCTTCCTGACTCCAGAGCCCTCGTTACTGTTAATAGATGAGCCAAATGCAAGAATTGCTTCATAATGGCTTTAACAATTTTTCAAAAGATTTGGTCCTAATCTATTCATCAACCAATGTTGCTCCAAATGTCCTGGGAATTGGTATGTAACCCCCTCTATACCTCCTTAACACATTTTAATAAAAAAGTCCTATTTCATATATGAGATTTTGAATTTTGTTCCAATTTTCCTTTGCTTGGCCCCCTTTTTAAGCTCGGGATGCATAATAAAAGTATTTTAGAAGATTTATCAGAAGGAAATCAAAGTAATTTCAGATTCGATTGGTGCCTGAAAAATGTCAAGTCTAAATGAATCCAAGCACTCTTTGGGTATAATGCCAGAAAAGTGATATTTATTTATATACAGTGATCAGGCTGTGACGTTTTGTCCCATCTCGGGCCTTTGTCAAACACTTCAAGACATAATGAAAATTACATATAAACATGTGGGTGGAACAAGCTAGTGACCAAAATAGCTTGTTCAGCAGATGTTCTAAGCTGCCTTCTATTATTGTCAATACGATTTCTACCATCTCACCCAGCATATAGTGGCTGTCTCCGATATAACTACAATCTATACCCTGGATTCATATCCTTGTTTTGTATCAATATGTCCTATGCTATTAATCATGCCATATATAAACCAGAGTTCTAGGCACTCTGATCATTGTTGATAGGTAACTTTACTATGGTTTATATTTACCTGTATACCAATGTACTATTTTGGTTATAGCTTGTTCCACCCACATGTTTATATGTCACTTTCATTATGTCTTGTAGTGTTTGACAAAGGCCTGAGACGGCATGAAACGTCACAGCCTGTGAACTGTATATAAATAAATATCACTTTTCTGGCATTATACCCAAAGAGTGCTTGGATTCATTTAGACTTGACATATTTGGGGTGGGTACCCTAATACGTATAAGCACTCACAGTTGATGTGCGACCGCACAAATTAGAAGGTGCCTGAAAAATACCAGATTCATACCAAATCTACCAACCAAATCTCTGTATGTAATTTGAAACTTCTGTACCCGGATCATCATCATTTTTCCATAAAGTACGGCTGATTTTACACCATTCTCGGCATTCTCAGGCAGCTATGCGCTGGTTCTTCAGTAGTTAATTCACGGTGATTGACAGTATTTCACTTCAATCACCTTTCCAGATTGTAACCATGTTTCTGTTATAAGCTCTTCCTGGTCAGTACTCTATGCCTGCTGGAGACTCAGTTCATAGTAAGCTCCTGATAACTTGGTATGGCACTATTTGTTTCTTTTGCCTTTGGATTTTGTACTATGTTTGTC
The DNA here is from genome assembly GCA_019512145.1 of Engystomops pustulosus. NCBI lineage: Eukaryota > Metazoa > Chordata > Amphibia > Anura > Leptodactylidae > Engystomops > Engystomops pustulosus. Next base: position 109,823,345 of record CM033644.1, on the reverse strand, counting down.
CTTTTGGTTTTGACCTGGGCCTGGAGATTATTCTTCTGTGTTTGTATGTGTCTCTGTTTTTTGCACTCTGTTGTTGGTAGGGAATATCGACTGGTTGTCCCTTACTATCTAGGGTAAATACGCATACAGCTGGGAAGAGAGTTTAGTCTCAGGACCCACTGTCTCAGTCTGCATTGCACATTATTACATTCTACAGAGCATGCCCACATCTTTGTTAAGATAGGCAACATAATATGTTTACTTGGAGTTACTATTAGAGATGAGCGAACACTAAAATGCTCGGGTACTCGTTATTCGAGACGAACTTTTCCCGATGCTCGAGTGCTCGTCTCGAATAACGAACCCCATTGAAGTCAATGGGAGACTCGAGCATTTTTCAAGGGGACCAAGGCTCTGCACAGGGAAGCTTGGCCAAACACCTGGGAACCTCAGAAAAGGATGGAAACACCACGGAAATGGACAGGAAACAGCAGGGGCAGCATGCATGGATGCCTCTGAGGCTGCTTAAACGCACCATTATGCCAAAATTATGGGCAACAGCATGGCCATGACAGAGTGACAGAATGAAGCTAGATAGTATCTAAAACATGCAATAATTGACCCTGACACTATAGGGGACGGCATGCAGAGGCAGCGGCAGCAGGCTAGAGAGTGTCATGGCGACATACCCTAAATGGACTCAGGCTTCAAACCAATGGGTGGCAGAGAGGAACCAAAGGAGGTGAGCAAGAAGCGTTGTCATCTCTCTGGCATGTATTTGCTTCCTTTGATACTTGGCTAGAACATAGCCATAGGAGAATACAGCTTCTTGAACCACAGTAGCGTTCTATATATTGGATTTCTGGTTGATCTGCTGGTGGCTTTAGTTTTCGCATGCTGTACTGCCAATTCTGAGCAATTTGTAGTGAGACTTGCGACCGCTGTCGTTCGGCTCTTAGTGCGCACATATCCATAGCAAAGGCTGAAGTGGCAAATTCAGTAGGTGGTGGATTTCTATAGGCACTAACTCAGGTCATCTCATCTGGCATAGTATGTGGCTTCCTTTGATACTTGCTAGAAAAGCCATAGGAGAATACAAATACTTTCTTGAAGCACTACGTACGTTCTATATTTTTGATTTCTGGGTTGATCTGCTGGTGCTGTAGTTTCTGCGCAGTGCTTTACTTGCCAATTCTGAGCAATTGTAGTGAACGCACCGCTGTGTTGCTGCTCTTGTGGCGCACATATCCATAGCAAAGGCTGAAGTGGCAAAATTCAGTAGGGTTGGATTTCTATTAGGGCACTAACTCATGTCATCTCATCTGGCATAGTAGTGTGTTTCCTTTGATACTTGGCTAAAATACCATAGGAGAATCACAATAGCTCTTTGAACGCCATACAGTACGTTCTATTATTTGATTTCTGGTTGATCTGCTGGTGGCTGTAGTTTCTGCAGTGCATGTACTTGCCAATTCTGAGCAATTTGGTGTGAGACTTGCGACACCGCTGTTTCTGCGCTTATGCGCACATATCCAATAGCAAAGGCTGAAGTGGCAAATTCAGTAGGGGTTGGATTTCTATTAGGCACTAACTCAGTGTCATCTCATCTGGCATATGTGTGCTTCCCTTTGATACTTGGCTAGAAAATGCATAGAGAATACAAATAGCTTTCTTGAAGCCTACAGTAGCGTTCTATATATTTGATTTCTGGTTGATCTCTGGTGGCTGTAGTTTCTGCAGTGCATGTACTGCCAATTCTGAGCATTTGTGTAGAAGACTTGCGACCGCTGTGTGCTTCGCTATTGGCGCACTATCCATAGCAAGGCTGAAGTGGCAAAATTCGTAGGTGGATTTCTATTAGCAATAACTCGTGTCACTCATCTGGTCATAGTAGTGTGCTTCCTTTGATACTTGGCTAGAAAATAGCCATAGGAGAATACAAACAGCTTCTTGAAGCCTACAGTAGCGTTCATATATTTGATTCTGGTTGATCTGCTGGTGGCTTTGTTTTCTGCAGTGCATGTACTTGCCAGTCTGAGCATTTGTAGTGAGACTGCGACCGCTGTGTTTTTTATCAAGTATTAAGGTTGACTCGTCGTATGACTTTGAGGTATGGCACTTTGTGTAGAGGATGCTTGGATTTCTCCAAGCCGTCTAGTGCTATTATTCTAACAGAAGGTTATTTTTAAAGGATACCACTTGAATAAATCACCCTAACACATGATAAACCCTTATCAACCTTCCATATCGCAATAAATCAAGCGAGAATGCTTGGGAAACCAAGCATACAAAAAGCCATTATGAGAGTCTATCATGAAGTCTCCCTAAGGCCTCTTCCGCTTTTTTTTCATATCACGGTTTTGGTCATGCAAACTTACTATTTTCATCAAGTTCTATCGGTTTTTCAGTAGAGTTTGTTCAGTATCTCAGTTTTTCACATGCACTTTTTTTTGGTGCATTTTCAAGTACTCAAGACTCCTGGGGGGTCCCTCAATTCTTGACTGTTCCTACACACTATAGTTTGTGACATTCAGTATAGTTTTTCGTAAGTAGGTCTTGCAGGTGCAGTAGTCCCTCCCTAGATGCTCTTTGGTCATCTCAGTTGGGGTCATGTAAATTGGGAAATTTTCTCACATTCATTTGGTTCCCTTATTCCACCAAGATGCCATTTCTAATTCCCTCCTCCCTACTAGACACGGCTTGAGGTGTAGATAATGTTTATTTTTATCTATTTATTTTTTACCTGATTTTCTATGTGTGTTAAATCCAGCACTAATTGGAGTTGGCACGCATCAACTGGCAAGTGTAGTTATTTGGTATCACTATAGTGTGGATGCAAGGGGTGGGGTCTTTGAACCTCTCGCATCTATTCCCTAAGAGGTCTGGGTCCTACTCCAGTTGTGGCCATCATGGTGGCCTTGTGGAAAACAAATATACGTGAGAATAATTCCCATTTTCTTCTTCCGAATGGGTTGAACCCTAACCGAGGAGTTTGCTGGAAGATACTTCGACGGACCCTGGCAATCAGCAGAGCAGAAGCCATATGTCAGGTCCCATGTGTCCCACACCTGGTCTAGAGGTTACGGTTGTCTCTTAATCAAGAGGTTTTTGAACGATTTGTCCCATCTTTTTGTCACCCTCTGGAGATAGACCTTTTGATTTTAAATTTCATCTAGCAGGAAATCTGCTAGTGGTCGTTCTTTGCCATTTAGGTGTATGGCTGTCAGACCTCTCACAATTCTTTGGCCCATAAAGTAATTTTAGAAAAGTATTGCAGGGCTAGGGATTTGTGTCCCCTTGCCATCTCATGCCCTTGTCCTGTTGTTCTGATAGGATTTGTCTATTATACACTTCCATAAGAATTTGTGTTGAGGTCCAATTTTCCCAATTGCTCTTACCTCTGACCTTTGAGTGGAGTACCAACACTCTTGCGACCAGAAGCCTTGTATGACCTGCCTGTTAAACAGGACCCCATCCCCATTTGTATTGCTATGGATTGGGAAAGATGCCACGGATTCCAGGACAATAGTCACTGAATTCTCGCGCTCTTGTCTAGGTGCAAAATATTTTTTCCCCCCTGTCCCCATTTTAGCAACCAGTCTGATGAGTCCTTCATTAGTCTGACCAGGCAACAACATCGATAATCAAGCTGTCCCGTTGGACGGCATCCTTTCATGGCTTCCTTTTGTGGCAGAATTCTTATGAATTTTCTCCTGTGGGAGTAAATTGGCTGGGTTATTGAATCTTAGAAAGGTTCTGGATCTTGAAGCTACCCAAACTGACTTTTGTAAAGTTGGTCTGAATGGACTTTTCAAATCCCTATATCCTCAATTTTTCATAGAAAGGAAATATTAGTGGTGTCTCCTGTTTTTAGGATAACAGACCTCTTCAAATTCACAGGGTCCGTTAGAGACGCAGTATTGGAGGATTTTTCCTTCCTCAATTTTAACAAGATAGAAGGGGTATATAGTGATGTGGTAATATGTTTAAATATACATAGTTCACAACCTCCACATAACCCCTCCTGCCCACCTCACAAGACGTCACTGTCATGTTTACTAGAAAGATTACCCCACATCCATTGTAAAGACCATTATAGGAAACAGCAAGAAGAGCGACCACAGCCGAGTATGGACACTCTCCGCTGTAGTAGTAGTTTTTGCCTTCAATCCTGAAGGCAGGCCGGTCCTGATACAATTTCCATCATGCCAGAAGTCTGCAAGGCCTGGGCCAGTGCCTGCACTGCCACAGATCCCATCGGAACCGCAGGGACCGTGCTAGGATCCGACAGTTGAGATTCCCGCCAACTCTGATAAGCCCTAGGATGATGGACAGGAAGAGCAATGGTTGGAGGTATTTGATCGTGTGTCTATTCTGAAAAGCCTTTCAACATATTGTTTGATCGGTATGGCTTCTACTGACATGTACTGCTATGCCATTGGACCGAGGCGTAGGGTAATCTGCACTTCTTGTGGAAAATCTCTACGCATAATACAGCCTTCAATGACTTTGTCTTTTTACATTGTTATGCTATGAGTGAAAATCCCACTCAAAGTCTGGCAATATCATGGCAGATTTTAACTTGAAATTGCGTCAGATGGGGTAAAAAACAATGAGTAAAAAAAGAAATGCTGTTGTAAATCAAAGCAGGCAATCTGCATCCAAAAAACTCACTACAAGTAACACATTTAACCTGTTGGCCGCGCACGTCTGATATGTCGACGCAGCTCTGATGCAGGTTCGCTCAAGCCGATAGCCAACACTCCGATGTCATCCGCGGTCGAGTGTGCTCGTGGGTGTTTTTAAAACCCATTACATGCGCAGTCAGAGCTGACTTACAGCATTTTCGCATGCCTCACACAAACCGTTTTTCAGTCACAGGGGGGCTCCGATCGTTGCTATGGCAAACTCTGAGGGTCTGATCAGAGTGAAAAAAAAAAAATTCAGTACAGAATGTGCTTTTCTACTTTCTACCCTCAAAAAATATTCCTATATTTTCATCAATAGTGATTCCAACCCCAAATGTAACACCGAAAAACATCTTCATTGCGCAACAAAAGGGCCCTGCTGCTACATGCCCCAATACCAAAACAGAAAATTTTTATAGCATACAAAAGGACCAATAGGAAATCCTCTGCACCCTCGCCAATGCGCACCCATAACAAGTCACGGCCCAGTCGGGGGTCTCTGTACTCGGGGAAAGTTCAAACAAATTGTAGATGAGTTTTTCTCTTTAATCTTTAGGAAATTGTAATTTTAAGGGCTAATGAATGTAAATAACCCGACACAATTTGACCATTCTAAATTTCATCTCCATTTGATGCAATACCATCAGATCTCAAGGGGTAATGATCTTCCCTAAAGCTGCTGTTTTCTGATAGTGTTGAGGGGGCATATTTGAAAATGGGCTTATTATAATAGGGGGTTTTGTGATGTTAAATATGTAAAATTTCAATCAAAACTGTATTTATCCATCCCAAAATGGTCAATTTCTAAAATATGGAAAACATATTCGTCGTTTGGTAAAACAATGTGTTTGTAGCCTAGTACTAAAGTAACAATAAATACCAATATCGCCGAGTCGCGTTTGTAACTAGGGGTCGTATGTAAGTCGGGGTTCTTAAGTATGGAACCCGCCTAAAAGCAAAAACTACCCAGCCAAATTTCAATAATGAAGTACAGCATGTGAAGAAAAAAAAAAACAAAAACTAATCTCATAATCGTTTTGATAAGTAACAGTGTTCAAAGTTATAACCTATAAATAAAGCTCCGCAAGTCAGAATCCAAAAAATGACTAAGCCTTACTATAAACTGGCTGCCGTCATGAATAAAAAGACATCTCCTATCAGATTACCTGATGGTAATTATTACTTACCCTCCCCTCTCATCCTCACTGTAGCAGCTTCATTTTCCTATCTTTGCATCTGCATTTCTGAGAACAATAGTTTAGAATCACATGCAATTAGCCACACCACCGGTCCACCGGGCTTCATTCCCGTATAAATTAGTCCTACCTATTGAGGCTGTCACGCTTAGCGATAGCCGTGACGTCACCCGCGGCCCTTTTTCATCAAAAATGCACTGGTCGCAACTGCAGCAATGTCAAATCTAACATTCCCTGGTGCTGGCCGACATGCTCCCCCAGCAAGACGTTTTTAAAAGAGATTCCTGATTGTTACCAACGCTCTCAGGGCAGTTGCCAGCCACCCGGGGTTGTGAATCAAAGTTCTACTATGGCTGATTTGCCTGGTTTTAAACTTATTTTTCTAAGAAGTACTACAAAATTAATAGAAAACTAAGCTTGCTACACATGGTGATGGATGGGAAGGCAACTAATAATACATATGGCGTTCATTCATTGCAGTTCAATTACATTCAATTAATGTAGGGCTAAACACATTCCATCCACCCCTGTTAACACTTTATAAACTTTCAAAAAAATAAAAAATTTTAATTCCTCAGAGAAGCTTTGATTTTTCATTGATTTGAAGTTACAGTTTGTTGAAGACAAATCGCCAAAGTAACTGACGGTGCTTTCTTACAGATGTTATCCCCCCCCTATCGAGATTGGATTTTTGTGAGGCACCCAATGTCTCGTCCATGCTGGTGGGCTCATGATATAATCATCATTACAAAACGCACAAAAGTTATGTAAATGAGTACTATTGTAAGATTATTATTTTTGTCGGAAATTTGAAATAAAACTGGTGGAAATGTAGTCATTGAAGCCTAGTCCGTCAAATCCCCTGTATTTCTCTCAATATTCTGTGATTTCTTTTTGAAGTGCTGCAAGATCAGAAGCCTTTGTATTCCATGATGATATTGATCTAAGAATCATTTGCCTTTTCTTCTTTCCTGCACTAGTCCTCTCGTTGTCATATCTGTTTGGGAAAAAAAAGGAGCAATGTTAAATCACACTGTTTGCAGAACACTTCAGTTGTTTGATCCATAAGCCAGGTACCCATCAGCCAGGTGAATGACAACTTTCTTCTCTTTGTTTGACCACTTGTCAAAACAAATCATTCCTGAAAAAGCCCGAAGCTAATGTGGGGGGCGCTCCAAGTGTTTTCGAACCTTAACATAATCCAAGATGATTTTGAGAATTTTCTTGTGACCATTAGGGGGAGATTTAATATGCCCTTTGTCTGACAATGTCACAATTCCCTAAATTACTCCAGCAACATTATTTACCATTCTCTACTGAACATGGGTGAATACTGCAGCTGAATCTCGCAGGTCTGATTAGCGGAGTGACCTCTGTATTTTCTAAGCCTAACTTAGACACCAAAGCCCCCCCATTTTGCTGTCGGGTGGGGTGGGGTGGAATTAAAATAATCAATACACCAGTTTTAATAAATACGCCCTTTGATGGAACTATAGGAAATATTTACCTGTGGGAGTGGCATATATTCCATCAGTGTAGTACCAGACCATATGTCGGTTATTGAACAGTATGGAGTTTATAATCGTCTCATCCCAAGACCAGATACATTTTTGGGCATTGGCCATGGTACTAATACCACCTAATTAGGTGCTAGGCATTCTGTACACAGAAATATGATCTCTGAATGGTAGCATAGAAAACAGGTCATACGGGTATCAATGTCATCCCAGATCTAATAGAGCAGAACCCAGACCCTAATACATCCTATTGAGAACCTAAAGATTTCAAAGTTTCTGGACTGGATACAGGTCAAAGAAGGGGTCCCAGAGCCCTCCTAGGGTGTGACTGCAACCTCTTATAATCAAGCATCACTGCTCCTTGTCTTTGCCTGGGGGACCTTTCACTCAGTTGAAAGCCGCGGCGGGGAGGCATTCTGTAGTTTGACCTCTTCTCAACACACTTGTGTATGCCTTGTATTGTCATGTGCTCTTCAGCTTTGATAGGCAGGATTTAACGATAGCCCTTCTTGTTTTTTTATGGGCTGCTTTTTTTTTTTTTTTTTAATTAAAAAATTCCCTAAATTAACAATGTACAATAATCCAATCCTCAAGATCCTATATAAAATAGATACCATATAAATTACACATTATTTCACAAATAACTAAATTGCATCTAAACTTAATATACCCATACCTCCCCCAACCCTCCCACCCTCTCCAGCACCAACCCTGCAGGAGTATGGGGGGAATCGAGACAGACCCCATATGAGCCAAGGGGGGAAAAACAAAAAAAACTATAAAGAAGAAAGAAAAAAAAAAAAAAACGTGGACAACATTACTCTCTCTTAATTGTAGGGAATTCTGTCTTATATACCCGCACTACCAACCCGCTTCCATTTGGCTCTGAATCTTTGGCTCTTTTGTCTGCATTGGTTTCTCATAGCTTTTTACATTTTTGTACCGTCTGTCATAAATTCTCCCTATGATGGATTTCTTTCTTCTGCGCTAAAAACCCCCATTTCCTAGCAATTATCATCTAGCCAGAAAAAGAGTTATGAACTACAGCCACAGCAGCCTTTTCCTCACTCTTCTCTCCCTCAAGTCCATGAGACTAAGTATCAAGACCCGGGCTGAGCTAATGTAGTCTCAAATTATAAGTACCCTTTATATATCCAGTAATCCTACCCATATCCCTTAAATTTCTGACGCATTCCGAATGCTAACTGACGAAAATCCGCATCTCCAGGGACACCGCCACACCCGGCCTAAGTTTTTATTTTAGGGAACCTACCACCACAAATCTACCTATAAAAGGTAGATCGGGTGGTAGGGTTGGATCTAAATGGGACGTGAGGATGCCCTTTTAGGGCTAATCCTCACGTCCCCCCGCAATTTTTTGGTACCTTTTTATCATGCGTTATGCTAATTTTATTATGCGGCTACTGGGCGTGAGTAGCCGCATCTGAGTTTACCCGAGGCGGCTACTCCACGCCCCGTTAGCCTCTTTCCCCTCCTACTCACCATCTGCATTCAGCGGGCAGCTGCTCGTACTTGCGTGCCCTTTGTCCGAGCGATCCGCAGTCCTGCGCATGCGCAAGAACAGCAGGCGCCAGCGCCTGTGCTGTCACTGCTCCGAAGGACCTGGGCTGCCAGGGGCATGCCTGCTGTTCTGCACATGCGCAGGATGCAGGATCGGTCGGACAGGCTACGAAGGCACTGCGCGCCGAAAATGGTGAGTAGAGGAAAAATAGGCTAACCAGGTGTTGAGTAGGCCCCTTGTGTAACCTCAGATGCGGCTACTCCTTTTATTACCCTCAGATCATGCAGGGACCACAACTTTTATTGACTCTCACATTGTATATTTCAATGTTCTTATATACCCCTCTCTACAGAAAATGCTTTAAAAAATATTATCTGCATTTAATTGAGACAGGCTCTCTTCAAGGGGTTAAAATAAGGCTGTAATTTTCCTGTTCTTAATTCCGTCCTCTCAAAAACTGAAACTTGTATGCCCCAGTAATATCAGTGCAACCTTCCAGATTATTGCGATTGCGTCAAGTATTAATAAAGATGGACAGTAAAAATAGGCAAGGGACAAGAAAAAAAAACACCATTTCAAACTACCTCCATATTGAATGAGACTGTAAAAACGTTAACTCTGTTTGAGCAGCTGCCACTCTACGTGAACAAATACTTCTGAAGACTTACAGGTCTTGTATGCTTAGAAACCTAAACTGAAGTATAGACCACATGAACAATATACAAACATGGTCACAAATTGAATTTATACTACCTGTGATGGTCAACCATTTTATGAATGCCACAATGCAGTACCTCCGGGTAATTCAAATGGGCAGGTAAGCGAAACAGCAATACGTTTGCATTTCCCTAACAGATGGGCCACGACAAAAAAAAAAGACACTGCAATTTGAATATCCAGGATTTTTGATATTCTGAAGTCTGGCAATGTAAAAGTGAAGTGCTGCATTAAGGGTTTATTTTACAATAACATAATTATACGTAGGTGCAGACTTAAGCAGTAATGTTGCAACTTCCTTATACTTACATATATAACATCCCGGTAGACCCACTATGTTTTAGTAGAGGAATGTGTAGAATGAATACCCGAAAGCTCTTTGTGGGAATAATGAGTAATAACATATGAAAGCCACAACCTGGTGTAAATAGAAGTCGCTCCTCCTTTTTATCAAAGAGCCAAATTGCAAAAAAGTAAGCTAAATCCAGCGCTCTTTGCACACCGAATAGAAATACCACAGGAAATGGGAAGTCCTGGGAGCCGGTTAAGGAAACTAGTGGTGCAAATCTTAAACTAAATACAGTTCAATCATGAAATGATAAAAGAGTATATCCCTGCTAAATTATTGAAAAAACAACAACCTCTTTATCAGTTTGTTATATTAGCAATATTAATTCATAATCCTTACAACCTCATCAGTAAAATTAGATTTGGTGTGACTGGGCTAACAAAAAAAAAAACAAAAGAAAACACTAACACTCTTTCAAACAGTTGCTCAAGAATTAATTAAGCAAACATTTGCTCTTCCAAACCAGCTGCCTAGATATAGGTCCACATTTATCATCCTTGTACGTCTGCAGTACAAGTCAGTACAAGTCCCGTCTGTGGCAGTGACAAGCCGCTATTTAGTTGCAATTTTCCCGGCCCATTTGGCCAGTTGTCCCTGCCTGAGCACCTCTTACCCCAATTCAGGTGAGCTATGCTCAGTACTATGCCAGGTTGGAATTTGGTGTATAAGAACCCCGGCATCGCCATTACTACTTGGCGCCTTAACGAAAGCGATATAAATGAGCAGGATAGGAATTAATGCACCTGCCTACCTCCCCCACACAAAAATTCTTAGCAGCCCCCGAATAGTAATAGTGTGTGCGCAAAGAAGTTTAGAGGACACTGAGAACAGGCTGAGATGATACACAAAGCCAGAAGCCGTATGTAGTAGACAATTTCCTTTCTGACCACAAGCTCTTTAAACTCACACTCTCAGATTTTCTTGGTGTACTCCTCTCTGATTCATTTCCAATATTCCAATACTGTATTAGGAGAAGTATTGTGCTTCCTCCTTGACCAGCAATTGCTATGGGACTTCCCCGGGACATGTGTCTGCAGCAGCCTGTTATGTGAAAGAGAAACCACTAGGAATCTGCATTTAATCCCCTAATCCCATGAATACAGTCATTATTTTAGCGCACCTTCAACATTTGTTATTTAGAGTTATATACACTTTGAAAAGGATCGCCCCAATTTGAACTTTTATTCTGAACATTTATTGATACCACAGAACTTCTCCTTCTCCTTCAGGCCAAAGAAGGCTTTTTCCCAGAAGAAGGATCCACCCAACGTTAACCTGATATAAATCAATAGTAAAAATAAACAGTGGGTTGTGAATGGAAAAACAACCATAGATATGTGTTTCTCATATTATATAATAAAAAAAAGCATCAAAACTTTGCAATTTGCTTTGATTTCTAATATAAATGAGTATACATCCTAAAGCACACAATCTGTACACTCTGATAGCCCGTCTCCTTTAAAGAATTTAATAACTTAATAAAAATAGAAAAAGTGATCTTTTCTGAGCATTACAATTGATGTAGCGACAGGAGCCTCATTGACAGAGGTTTTAGAGTCCAACCTTATTATTTTCTGTCCCTGATGAGTTTTCTGAGAAATCCCAGTTTAATCTGTCGCAAATGGTCAGTTGGGGCGCCAAGGGCAATATCATTTGCAACCCTTAGGCACTGCTATTCCTGCCTGCAAGTGCAAACCACTTACCCTCTCAAAGCAGAAATTTTATCTTGTGAGTAAGCTTGGGCCGACATTGTAGAGAAGGTAGACCGGGAATAGCAGTGCTTTTGAGTGCTGACAACACAACCTTGGTGGCACACTTTCCCTTTAAAGAGCAGGCATGAGAAGCACTATTGTGTGGCCATTTGCAAACTTCATATATATTACTGGAAAACCTCCAGTTCAGAATTGCATACATACCCAATAAGTGCACTCTCTGCTCCTCTCCTCCCCTATTTGTTTCTGATCACAAGTATTTTTTGTTATTTGTACTTACATAACCTCACACACAATAAAGTAGTGAACCCCTACTAATTGTACAGCCACCATGAATTAATGATGCTATATAAATAATAAAATATCTCGCTTTCCCTGTGATGATGGAATCGGCCTGTACTATCCACTATGCTAAATACTCATAGACTATAAGCTCAAAATAAAGCTTACTTAGCACTTATTCCAGCCTGGAATTGCATGTAGAGAGTTGTAAGGAAATGAGAGGCTTCCCTTCTTCAGAGACAGCAGCAGCATAAATCCCTCAATATGCATAGCTCAGATCTGAAGCAATATGGCCAAGGCTTAAAGCCAATGAATGGACCAGACTTCTGCTTCATCAGAATGTTGGGACGGCATTATACTAAATATACACGCCAGAGGAGGCAAAGTAACCATCTGCAAAGCATATTCAATCTCTGGGACTACAGATCATAGTAGGATTTTAAATCTATGGTCAGTTATCAAAAAAACTTGTTTTTGCATAAATGTAACTTCTTGTGCAGTAGTTATTTTTGTGAAGGATACACATCTGCAAACTGCCAAACACATACACCATGGTGGTGAAGTGGCCTGCTATAGGGACTATCATTTCCCAAATATCCATTTTTGTCATCTATCCTCCCATAAATGTTGTATTGCTGACAACAAGGCTGTATCAAGTGGTCCTGGTGCATTTGCGTTTAATAGTAATGGCAAGTACCAGAATAACCAAGTTAAATTGTCACCAAGATACAATTTACATTATTTATGTAGGCAGTAATTGGCATTTATTCATTACCAGCCAGAAACCAAGGTGAGAATAAATATCCTAACTTTTCAATTAACTTTGCAGAAATCATAGTACTAGTAATAGAGGAAACTTTATTCCGTCTTATCAGACACAAAGCCCTTATTCCACTTCTTTAGCTCTACAAGAGCAGCTAGGTCACACCCATCAATTCAGATTGAATTGCAAATTTGCAGACCCACTGCAGAGGGGAAAGCCTGTTGAGAAATGAAGATTACAAGTCACATAACGGCCATAAAGAGGTTGCTCCTCACGTACAACCCGATCTGCAAAGTCTGTTTGAAAGGCTAGTAAGAGTCTCATGAGTGCTATGGCCAATTTCTTTTGACTTATTAACCCCTTACTTCTGCAAAGCCAATTGTTTATAACCCTATAATGGTTTAGCTTTGGCACCTGACATATAGGTAAATCATTTTGAGACTTATTTTTGTCATAACACATTGTATTCAGTTAGTTTAAACACCTGGGTGACATCTATTACTTTTAACGAAGAAAAAAACGTGGCGCCTAAGCTCTAAAGAATCAAAAGTTTTAAAAACCGCATACAGCCCGTGTTAGGGCAACAATGAAAGTACGCACCTCACTAGCTCACCCTGAGCTGTGCTCAGGTTTATGCATTTTACCCGACCCTTCAAGTGTAGGTTTTCCTTTAAAATTCTCCATTTGTCAAATTAAAACAAAACAAAAATTCCGCTTTGTCCAGGTACTTATACTATAAAATAAATTAACATTTATCAATTTCTGCTTTATGTTAGCATGCTTTTTTTTTTTTTAAAGGTTTACCAGGGACCTTATTTTCACTAAAGACGGTTTGCAGGAGCAATTCGTAAAGCTGCATTGCAAATGTCTTTCTGCTTTCTCTAGCATTTGCATTACATAAAATTGTTAGTACCTTATCTCAGCCCCCTGAAAGAAAGAATCCTCTGTTAGTCCCAGGGGCTGTGCTTGGTTTGTTTGCAGTTCAAAAACGTGTGCTGCAGATGCCTCGGCTCTCAGCCCCAACCTTTGGCCTATACAGCTCCTCCCTCCTTCTCCTTCACAGCGTCTTACAGCCTTGTGAGCTGACATAGTGGTGGAGTAGCTGTACAAGAGCACAAAGGTGTGGGCTGAGTACTGAGCATTCCTGACCGCACAACAAGTCACCTTTTTTTTGAAATGCATCCAAATCAGCCAACCCCTGGGACTACACAGAGAGTCTTTCAAGGGTGCAAAGGTAAGTTATTAAAACACATTATATTGTACGACCATTGCCTTAGAGAAAGCAGAAACATATTTGCAATGCAGCAAATATGGCTTCTGCAACCTGTCTTTACCAAAATTAAATATAAATAAAAATCGTCAAATATTCTATTTTAGGGACCTGATCTCTTTGACAGTGACTATGAAAGCCCTAATCATATAAAAACGATCACATGGGGGAACTTTGTCGATCCCCTAACATAACTGGCAGCAAACCACACTGGGAAACCCGCAATTGGTGCTAAGCTGGTGTTAACCACCTTCAGGCCTTTGCTGGCGGTGGCAAAAAGCCAGGGGCGCGTCATATTGGCCAATATTGTCGCTCTCTGTTAAACACAGGGGATCGACTATCTGTTACCATAACAGCCGCCTGGGTTCCATACAAATACGCCGAACCATCTTGTTTTAGCCAATTACAATGTGCGATTGCAATTGTAATAGATGATGTGGAAAATCCCTTTTCTGTTATAACTGTTATTGCAGGATGGTAAGATCCGACAACCCTAGTGTTAAATTACCCTAGGGGGTCGGAAAAAAAAAAAGCTAAAAAAAACCATCCATATAAATAAACAGTAAATAATACGTTTTATTCCAGCATTTAACCCTGCCATTGAGAATAGCGCCTAAATTTGAAAATGCCAAAAACTTTTTTCAGCATAATCGCAAATTAAAAAGTAATAACAGTGATCAAAAGGCCCGTACAGTTCTCCAGTATGGTTGAGCTCCATCCCCGAAGTAATGGAAAAGTTATTAGCGCCAGAATATGGCAAAAGAGTAATTGTTTTAGTACAGGGGTTTTCATTTATGACAACAATAGAACACCAATATCCTGTACCATTTATATCCTGTGATCGTATCACTTGAAGAACTATAGGAGCATGTCATTTGGTGTAATTGAAAGCTGTAAAAAAACCAAACCCCCAATAAAATGGAGCATACGTTTTTTCACTAATTTCAATTTCACTGGCAGTGATATTCTTTTTTCCTGCTTCCCAGCACATGGCATGGATATTAAATACATTCACTATGAAGTGCAACATTTGGGGCAACAGAAAACATACCATCGCACGCTCTTTATATGGAAAAATAAAATTATCGATTTTTTAAAGTGGATACGTAAAGGCCTGGTTGTAAGGGTAACATACTTGACACACGACGCAGGATGTTACTTTCGCATGTCAACTATTGCGTCTAAATCAACTTATTTCGAATCTGCTTCAATTTTTTCAAAACAATTATAACCTTTTTAGGGAATAATAACTTGTAACTAGAAATCACTTGTTATAAAAACATAGATTACATTTTTCATAAGCTACTGACGTACAGCCTTGATAAATTTGCATTCTTGTATTGAAATCATAATGTGAATTTTTTGCTCTCTCCTTAAAGGAAATTAACTACTGAAAAAAAAAAAAAAAACAAAGGCTACATACTCACCTCCGGTCCTCTTCATCGTGATCCCTGCCTTTCCGTTGCATCTTGACCACTGGGTATCATGTGACGACGCACCCAGCAAGTGAAGGGAGGGCATAATTAGCAGCTCTGACGCCGGACACTCAGTTCATGGTTGGTTTTCCAGCGATCCCAGCGCATCAAGATTAGCAACACACATGCCATAATCTGGATGAAGAGGACGCTTTTTTTTTCCCATGGTTGATTTCTTTAAAAACCACTCCACAAGAAAGTGGGACGATCCGGGCGCCGATGGAAGGCTAGGCTAACCTGCCCTCAGTCCATAGCGCATTCACACCAGGCAGGGGGCGAATGGTTATAACGGTCCTGACCACTGGATATAGTTGCTCAAGCAAATGGGAATTAACAACACATCAACCTGACCACACAAGCCCATGTTTGATAAATCCCCCCTTTACTGGTCCATTGTTAAAGGTAGGTCCCAACTTGCCTGGCAATCCCTAAGTAACAGAACAGGGCCATGTTGCCTTGTTTGCTCCCTTTTAGTAGCAAAAAGAAATTTGTTTTTGATCACAGGTCCAACCGCTGGTACAACCGCTGATCAGAAAGTTCCCACTTTTCTACATTTACAAATTATTTAGCTGGACCATTTGTTGGGGGGGGCGGTTTTATTTATGTGCCCACAAACATCACATTACAGAATAACAGTAGAAAGTTGGATCAAAATAGTAACGTTTCCAACCATCAAATGCAGAAAGAATCCTTTACCAATGGAAGGGCAAATATATTCGGATGGTACGAGTGCAAAAAACATCAAGTGGAAACTGAGTGGCCTTTTTATTAGGCAGAGAAACAAAGAAATACTTGGGGACCAACTGCTTCTCCCTCTTCCTTCTGCAGGCTGCCATAGAGCAAAAATGACTGTGAGACCCAATTCCCTCTCACTGTGACAATAAAACATAAAAGGTTTCATCCTAACACACTTAATACTGCATATACATAGAGAGCTATACAGCAGTCCCCTACTAAGAACACCTGACTTTACGACGACCCTAGTTCAAACAACCTCTGGATTTTGGCTACTTAATGTGTTAAGTCCCCGGCTAAACTAAACATGTACAACCTTTTCTAAATGTGTCTACAATTAATATTTATTGTTATTCCCTGGTTCTTTAATACCAGTGATTTTCAACCTTTTTTGAGCCGCGCACACTTTTTTATACTTAGAAAATCCTGGGGCACACCACCCACACCAAAATTATCAACAAAATGACAACTAAAAACAGTCAAAAAGGCCTCCCCTTTTACTATAAAACGGGCCTAGCTTGCCTCCCTTTACTTAATAAAAAAAGGCCCTCGCTGCCTCCCTTTACTAATAAAGCCCCTGGCTGCCCTTTTACTAATACAAGCCACCTGGCTCCTCCTTTACTAATAAAAAAGAAAAGAAAAAGCCCCTGCTTCCTCCCTTTCTAATAAAAAGCCCCTGGCTGCCTCCCTTTACTAATAACAGCCCTGGCTGCCTCCCTTTTACGAATCAAAGCCCCTGCTGCCTCCCTTTACTACTAAAAAGCCCTGGCTGCCTCCCTATTTTGACTATAAAATGCCCTAGCTTACTGCCTCCCTTACTATAAAAAGCCCTGTCTTCCTCCCTTTACTAATAAAAAGTCCCCTGGCTTGCCGCCCTTTAACTATAAAAGGCCCCTGGCTGCCTCCCGTTACTAATACAAAAAGCCCCTGGCTGCCTCGCCTTACTAATAAAACGCCCTGGCTAGCCTCCCTTTAACGAATAAAGCCCCTGGCTGCCTCCTTTACTAATAAAAAGCCCCTGGCGCCTCCCTTTACTAAATAAAAAGCCCCTGCTGCTCCCTTTACTAATAAAAGCCCCTGGCTGCCTCCCTTTAACTATAAAAAGCCCCTGGCTGCCTCCCTTTACGAATAAAAACGCCTGGCCTGCCTCCCTTTACTAATAAAGCCCTGGCTGCCTCCCTTTACTAATAAAAAGCCCCTGGCTTGCCCTCCCTTTACTAATAAAAGCCCCTGGTGCCTCCCTTTACTAATAAAAAGCCCCCGGCTGCCTCCCTTTGAATAAAGCCCCTGGCTTTGCCTCCTTTACTAAAAGCCCCTGGCTGCCTCCTTTATCTATAAAAAGCCCCTGGCTGCCTCCCTTTACTAATAAAAAGCCCTGGCTGCCTCCCTTTACTAATAAAAGCCCTGGCTGCCCTCCCTTACTATAAAAAGCCCCTGGCTTTGCCTCCTTTACTAATAAAAAAGCCCCTTGCTGCCTCCTTTACATAAAAGCCCCTGGCTGCCTCCCTTTACTAATAAAAGCCCCTAGATGCCTCCCTTACTAATAACAAGCCCCTAGCGCCCTCCCTTTTAACTAAGAAAGCCCCTGGCGCCTCCCTTTACTAATAAAAATGCCCTAGCAGCCTCCCTTTACTAATAACAAGCCCTGGCGCCTCCCTTTATTACTAATAAAAACCCCTGGCGGCCTCCCTTTACTAAGAACAAGCCAGCAGCCTCCTTTAACTAATAAAAAGCCCCTGGCTGCCTCCCTTACTAATAAAAAGGCCCCTGGTGGCCTCCCTTTCAAACTAATAAAAACCCCTGTCCGCCTCCTTTACTAATACACAGGCCCTAGCGCTCCCTTTACTAATAAAAGCCCTGGCGGCCTCCCTTTTTACTAATAAAAAAGGCCCTAGCGCCTCCCTTTAACTAATAAAGCCCCTAGCTCTGCCTCCCTTTACTAATACGAAAAGGCCCTGGCGGCTCCCTTTACTAATAAAAAGGCCCTGTCTGCCTCCCTTTACTAATAAAAAAAACACACGGGGCGGCCTCCCTTACTAATCAAGAGGCCCTAGCAGCCTCCCTTTACTAATAAAACTAAGGCCTACGGCTCTCTCCCTTAAACCAAAAAGTAAGAGCCCGTAGCGGCCTCCCTTTACAAATAAAGATCCCGTAGCGGCCTCTCTTTACTATTAATAGGCCCTAGAGGCCTCCATTTACTATTTAAAAGGCCCTAGATCCCCCCTTTACATTAAAGGCCCTAGAGGCCCCCCTTTACTAATTAAAAGGCCCTAGAGCCCCCCCTTTAACTAATTAAAAGGCCCCCCCCTAGATGCCCCCTTTCTAATGAAAGGCCCTAGAGGCCCCCCCCTTTACTAATTAAAAGGCCCTAGATGCCCCCCCTTTTCCTATTAGAAGGCCCTAGAGGCCCCCCTTACTAATAAAAAGGCCCTAGAGGCCCCCTTTACTAATTAAAGCCCTAGAGGCCCCCCTTTACTAATTAAAGGCCCTAGAGGCCCCCCCTTTCCTAATTAAAAGGCCCGAGAAGGCCCCCCTTTAAACTATAAAAAAGGCCCTAGAGCCCCCCTTTCTAATTAAAAAGGCCCTAAGGCCCCCCTTTACTATTAAAATCCTAGAGGCCCCTTTACTTGAAAGGCCCATAGGCCCGACTTTACTATTAAAGGCCCTATAGGCCCCCTTTACTATTAAAAAAAGGCCCTAGAGCCCCCCTTTAACTAATTAAAAGGCCCTATAGGCCCCCCTTTACATTAAAAGGCCCTAGAGGCCCCCTTTACTAATTAAGAGGCCCTATAGGCCCCCCTAACAATAAAAAGCCCTCAGCCTACCTTTACTAATAAAAAAAAAAAAAACACCCTTGCAACCTTCCTTATACAACTAATCCCCTATATACTTACCCTTGATGTCTTCTTCCGCGTACCGTCACTCCTAATGGCCTACCGCTCGACCTTCGTAGCTCTGCACCGCGCGCCTCTGTCACGTAGCTTACGCGACCTGACGTCATGATCCGCGTCATCACGTGACATGGCCGCGCGGTACAGGAGCTACAGAAGACAGGCGGATCGCCGACGACGGGACTTGGGGTAAGTATGGGCAGAAATCGGGGCGCGGCGGCAGCTCGACACCGGGGGCACCTAGTTCGGGCAACTTTCCCCCGCGCACACTCAACCTTGTGTCGCGGCACACTAGTGGGGTCCGCGGCACACATGTTGAAAATAACTTCCTTACGACAATCCAACATTTTTAAAACCCCATAGTCATAGAGACTCAAAAAAAAAAAATTGCCTGGGGGTACAATTCTAAATTATACGTTCCGTTACATACAATTCAACTTAAGAACAAACCTGCATAACCTTACCTTGTACGTACCTGGGGACGCCTGTAGCTACAGATATTAAAACTGACGGGTTTATTAGTGGTATAATGAAAACCTCAGGGGTGAAACAGCCTGTACCCTAGCATAAGCTGTATAGAGCGACACAGTGGTTCATATAATCTTGTATAGCGCAGTGATGGCTAACCTGACACGTGGTAGTCATGTTTCGCTGACACGCGGCCGCCGATAAAAATTGCATGGGCGGACTGGCCGTGGCTGTCGGTGGCCGGTCAGGTGGGTGACGGTCCCGATATACCGCCTGCTCCTGTTTTCCCATCCTTCTCTGCTGCGGAGGCCGCTGCACTGACGTCAGAGTGGTGGAGACAGAGCAGCCACCGGCGACCTTTGCTATGCCTGCGCGGGAACATCTGCACAATGAGTAACAGAGGCCGCGAGGTTCGTTCGAGCCTTGTAAGTTATTTCTGAGTTCTCTACCGCTGTGCTGTGATGTAAACTGCTTTGGTGTCACTTCTCAGGACACAATGTTCCTTAAACTATTAAAAAATCTCTTGTTATTTGTTAGGGGGGGGGGGGGATCAAAAGAGAGAGAACCCGTCAATTGAGGAAGTTGAGCACTGCCAGACGGTCTCGACGAGGCCTTAGAGGGGGGTTAATTAATGTGCACATTCCTTTAGGGGTGTCAAAATTGGTGCCTTTTACGTTCATTTAAGCTAAAATGTACACATTTCCAATAGATAAAAATAGAACCCCCCATACAATTTCATTCTATATTCTTTCTTTCGAGTACAGACCTCCCCACATTTGGCCTTGACTTGTTTTATGGCGCAAACAGGTGCAGAGGGAAGGAGCGCCTGCCGCTGCCAGGATTTTAGGGTTTCCTCATTCATTGGTCCCCCGCTTTTGAAGGCTAATAAAATTTTTGCTTTTTCGTTATTTTTTGGGGCATGTGATGGCATTTTTTTTGTGGGATGAGATGCTTTTTCAGTGTTAAACCATTTTGGGGTTGGTATCACCTATTGTTGAAAATTAGGAACTATTTTTTACGGCAGAGTAGAAAAGCATCAAATTCTGTACTCTGTATCATTCTTACTTTTTTTCTTTTTGGTGTTCACACCGTATATACTAAATAATCATGTTATCTTTATCCATGGGTCGTACGATTACGGGAATACCATAGTTTTTTTTGTTTTCTAGAGGGGAACACCAACCAAGTTTGCTCCTTTTTTTTGCGTATTTGACACCCGAGCTCAAAAGTTGCCCAGCACTGGTAAGACACTGACAATTGGTCCCTTTCCCCATGGGGCCTCACATCTAAACACCTATACCAGTATTTTTGAGGGGGGGGAGGGTGGGGCAAGCCAACACAGAGGAACATACAAACCTTTTGCAGATGTTGACCCGGGGGACTTGAAACCCAGACTCACAGCCGCTGCAAGGTAGAATTGCTTCCCACTCAGCCAACGTGCGCCCTTTGGTCGGGAATTTTAAGCTGTGTATAGCTGTGCAGGTAATAGCAACTGAAGCCCATTTTACTTGATCAAAACTGACAGACACAATACTAGTCATCTCCGCCCTGCTTCGATCATGCCCATATTTAAACTGAAATTTGGGGTTAAAGTGGATTGGGTTGGGTGCTGTTGCCTGAACATGATTCCCTGGTATTACATAGGGGAGCCGTTCAGGAGCCAAACGATCAGAGCCGTATAATCCGTCTCAGACTCATAAAGAGCCGGACTCCCATCACTAGCTTTCATAGGGTGCTCCAAAATGGACAGAGTTAATTAGGTTTTTTGGGGGGTTTTTAAATTAGACCCTTGTGGAACACAAAACCACGTTTTTTTCTTTTTGTCATATTCCGAGGCCAATAACTTTTTTAGTATGTGGGTATAGCAGGTGGGCATAGCCCAATGTAACATAGAAAGTTAGTTTCGGTAGTAAATCAGGTGGACAGTGCCTTTAACCTCCGTTGCTCTATAACCCCTTAGGACGCAGGGTTTTTCACTCAGTCTGCTCCCCCCACCTTAAAAATCCATAACTTTTCATTTTCCCATAGACCTGTGTGATGGCTTATTTCGTAGTAACAAATTTTACTTCTCTTCGCATTATTTATTATTTATTCCATGCCTTGTATGGGGAAAGCTGGAAAAAATTTCCAAATGTGCAATAAGTTAAAAAAAGAAAATCACGTTTCACTTCACGTTTCTTGTGGGCTCATTTTAAGTCTTTCACTGTCGCTCCAAATCACAAACCCTCTACTTTATTCTTGGTTCAGTACGTCACGGTGATACCAAATTCATACAGGTTTTATTGTTTTTTTTTTGTTAAATACCTTTAAAAAATTAAATGAATGTGTAGAAAAAAAAATCATTTTTCTGTTCTGACATATACCTTTTTCATACTTTGGCTGTACGGAGCTGGGGGGGGGGGGGTCTAATTTTTTTGCAAAGTGAGCCAACGTTCATTGCTACCATTTTGAGAGACTGTGTGACATTTTGATCACTTTTCATTACATTTTTTATGTCATGTAAAATGTGTAAAAGTCCGCATTTCGTAGGTCACCGCCGTTTATAACCGTTTTTATATTTGTGATAGATCAGGCATTTTGGGACGCGGCGATACCTATGGTCGGGACTTTTTCTGTTCATTATGTTTTATGTCAGTTCTAGGGAAAGGGGCGATTTGAACTTTTAGGTTTTTTAACATTTGTTATTATTATTTTTAAAACTTTTGTTTTTCTTTTTTACAGGTTGTTAGAACACCCTAGGGCAGTGATGGCAAACCTTTTAGAGAGCGCACTTTGGGAAAAGCTAGTGTTTTTTGGGTCTCATTTTGGACACTTCTCTAAAAGGTTCGTCATCACTGCCCTAGAGTGTGTAAAAACCTGTAAAAAAGAAAAAAGTTTTAAAAATTAATAACAATGTTAAAAACCTAAAAGTTCAAATCGCCCCCTTTTCCCTAGAACTGACATAAAACATAATGAACAGTAAAAGTCACAGACACATTAGGTATCGCCGCGTCCCAAAATGCCTGATCAAAATATAAAACCGGTCATAACCGGTGTGACCTACGAAATGCGACTTTACACATTTTACATGACATAAAAATGTAATAAAAGTGATCAAATGTCACACAGTCGTCTGCAAAAGTGGTACATGAACGTTGGTGCTCACTTTGCAAAAAAATTGACCCCCAGTCCGTGACAGCCAAAGTATGATAAAGGTATATGTAGCGATAAAATGGAATTTTTTGTTTCTGTCACATTCATTAATTTTTATAAACGGGATTTTAACAAAAAAAAAACATAAAACTTGTATAAATTTGGTATCACCTGTGACGTAACTGACACCAAAGAATAAGTAGAGGGTTTCGTGATTTGGAGCGCACAGTGGAAAGACTTAAAACTGAGCTCACATGACGTGGAAGTGAAACGTGATTTTTTATGTTTTTTTTAAATTATGCACATTTAAATTTTTTCCAGCTCGCCCAGACAAGGCCATGGAATAATAAAATAATGCTGACACAGACGAAGTAAAATTTGTTACACAAATAAGCCTCCCACGGTCTGTCTGGAAAAATGAATAAGTTTGATTTTTACTAAAGGTGGGTAGCAGACATGAGTGAAAAAACCTGCGCCTTAAGGGGTTATAGAGCAACAGGTTAGGTTAATAGGCACCTGTCCACCATGATGGTACTTACCGGAACTATTTCTATGTTCCATGGGCTATGCCCACATGCTATACCCACATACTAACAAAGTTATTGGCCTCGGAATATGACAAAAAGAAAATGTAACGTGGTTTTGTCTTTTGCGCCAAGGGTCTAAGTTTAAAAACCCCCCAAAATACTTATATAACTCTTCATTTGGGCACACTGTGACATCGTAGGTGATCGTACTGAACCAAAGAATAAAGTAGAGGTGTTATTTGGAGCGCACAGTGAAAGACTTAAAAACTGAGCCTACAAGAACGTGAAGTGAACGTGATTTTTTTTTTTCAAATTATTCCACATTTGGAAATTTTTTCCAGCTTCCCAATACACGGCATGGAATAATAAATAATGCGACAGAGAAGTAAAATTTGTTACATACGAAATAAGCCCTCACACAGGTCTGTATGTGGAAAAATGAAAAAGTTATGGATTTTTTAAGGTGGGGAGCAAGAAATGAGTGAAAAAACCCTGCGTCCTTAAGGGGTTAATAGAGAAACGTGAGGTTAAAGGCCACCTGTCACCATGATTTACCTACCGAAACTAACTTCTATGTTACATTGGGCTATGCCCACATGTACCCACACTACTAAAAAGTTATTGGCCTCGGAATATGACAAAAAGAAAAAAAAGTGTTTTTTTGTTCACAAGGGTCTAATTTTAAAACCCCCCAAAAGACTTATATAACTCTGTCATTTGGAGCACACTGTGAAATCTAGTGATGGGAAGTCCGGCTCTTTATGGTGAGCTGGATTATAAGGCTCTGCTCTTTTGGCTCCTGAATGGCTCCCTATGTAATTACATAGGGAATCATTTTCAGGCAACCAGCACCCAACCCCAATCCACTTTTAACCCCAAATTTTCAGTTTAAATATGGGCATGATCTGAATCAGGGCGGAGATGACTCGTATTGTGTCTGTCAGTTTTGATCAAGTAAATGGGCTTCAGTTGCTATACCATGCACAGCGCTCTTCTGTCACCCCCTTATGCTCATAGACTGTAAGTTCTTGTGTCCCCTTCATCCTCATAGACTGTAAGCTCTTGTGTCACCCCCTCATCCTCATAGACTGTAAGCTCTTGTGTCACCCCCTCATCCTCATAGACTGTAACTTCTTGTGTCACCCCGTATCTTCATAGAATGTAAGCTTAGTGTCACCTCCTCCTCACAGATGTAAGCTCTTCTGTCACCCCTTATGCTCATAGACTGTAAGTTCTTGTGTCTCCTTATCCTCATGACTGTAGCTCTTGTGTCACCCCTCATCCTCATAGACTGTAAGTTCTTGTGTCCACCGCATCCTCATAGACTGTAACTTCTTGTGTCACCCCCTTATCCTCATAGAATGTAAGCTCTAGTGTCACCCCCTCATCCTCACAGACTGTAAGTTCTTGTTCAACCAACCCACACCGCTCCTCTCATAGACTGTAAGCTTTGTGTCCACCCCTCTCCACTTCAGCACGACAGCTTTAACCAACCTCCCTCTAAATCCCCCTCATAGACTGTAAGCTCTTATGCCCCCCCTCATCCTCATAGACTGTAAGCTCTTGTGTCACCCCCCTCATCCTCATAGACTGTAGCTCTTGTGTCACCTTCCCCCTCATCCTCATAGACTGTAAGCTCTTGTGTCACCACCCCCTTATCCTCATAGACTGTAAGCTAGTGGCCACCCCCTCATCCTCACAGACTGTAAGCTCTTCTGTCACCCCCTTATGCTCATAGACTGTAAGTTCTTGTGTCTCCTTCATCCTCATAGACTGTAAGCTCTTGTGTCACCCCCTCATCCTCATAGACTGTAAGTTCTTGTGTCAACCCGCATCCTCATAGACTGTAAACTCTTGTGTCACCCCCTCATCCTCATAGACTGTAAGCTCTTCTGTGCTTCTGTCCCCCCTTATGCTCATAACTGTAAGTCTTGTGTCCCCTTCATCCTCATAGACTGTAAGCTCTTGTGTCACACCCACCCCCTCATCCTCATAGACTGTAAGCTCTTGTCCCCCCCCATCCTCATAGACTGTAACTTCTGTGTGTCAGCCCCCTTATCCTCATAGAAGTAAGCTCTATTATCACCCCCCTCATCCTCACAGACTGTAAGCTCTTCTGTCACCCCCTTTATGCTCATAGACTGTAAGTTCTTGTGTCCCCTTCATCCTCATAGACTGTAAGCTCTTGTGTCACCCCCTCATCCTCATAGACTGTAAGCTCTTGTGTCACCCCCTCATCCTCATAGACTGTAACTTCTTGTGTCACCCCCTTTTAGTCTGTTCGTGTGGGTACACAGAGAGTGACGTCACATCAACTGTCTTTTTGTTATTCTTATCACAAGCAAATTCCTCGACGTCTTTTGGCTGTACAGCTCTGTTCCCCCACTCAACACGATCTTTCTGTGTGTTCAAGGCCACTTCTCACAGACACAGATAAAGCAAAGCACAAACCCACGCACAGCGCCCACAGATCTCACCCTGATTAACCTCTCAACTCCAGAAAAGCAGTACCAGAGTCATTGCAACACTTTTTCCTAGTAATTTTCTCCATTGTCAAGATCAAATAAGTTTTAAAATAAAATAAACAACAGCGTTGCACACTCAAGACCCTTAGCAAATGTTTGAAATTGGTGAAAATATTCACCTGCCGGCATTTTATTTCAAGCATCCGCCAGGACTCCTCAAGGGACTCACTGCTATCCTACAATCAGCCTACAGTGTAGAATCATAGGCAATTAACTTTCAGGACTTGAAGGAAATATACTGTCTTAGATGGCCGCCACTGAAAAATGTAAAGTGTCATCTTCTCTAACCCCCAGATACTGGGGGTGGAGTCTAAGAGGGGCTGGTCTGCATTCCAAAAGATAATTATATTTTTTTTAATGAGCACTCTGCTAGGATTCCTGTCCCTCTGTCCGTGTCCTCCGTAGTCACTGGTCTAGTCTCCGTAATCAACCCCATCCCCCTTTCCTTTGTCATTAACTCTCTACTTACATCAACACACCTACCTCTGCCTGGGTGTGCCACTTTTGTCTTTGAGCCAGCCACCATTTTCATCAAGTGCTGTCTCCTACCTTTGCACACTCAGGGGATCATCTAACATACCCAAAGACTTCATACCTCATAACTTTCCTTTTACCCACTCTTTACCTTTCTTGTTGACACTATTCAGTTTGCCTTTTTAGGTCTGCAGTGTCCAGCTACAGTCTACTTTGCTCACTACCCCATTTTGTGGAATCTGTGGGAATCCTGATTTTGTTCAAGGGCTATAGATATCCCTCCTACATACAGCTCCAACAACCCTGCTAACTATCAGTAAGTAACAAATTAGAGACCTTCACACAATATTTCAGAAATCAAGGAGAACGCTCAACTGTAAAATTCCGTCAGTGTCCTTCCTGCCTGTACTGTCCTTTCCGCATCACGGGCCGCATCAATCCCGAAGGAATGATACGTAATTTGGCCAGAATTTGTTCTCTGCAAACTTCCTCAGATTCTATCCGCGCTTACATGAACAAAAATCTCCCACCATAACAAACTTTCTGAACTCCATCAACAATTCACAAGAGGGCCTGCAGACCTTTTTTCTAACATACATAGTCACGTTCCATCTCTTTCAGTCACTTTACAAGATATCCTTTGGCCGAATTATAGTGAACATACTATTATATTGGACATGTAAGGCAGTTACATATTATCACACAAGGAGATGACCTTACCCTCCCTTTCACCAGTGAAACAGAACTACAGTCAAGGTAGACAAAAATAGACTTGACTTACCCCGACCGACGCTCATTGTCAGTTCTGGTGCACTGGCCGCCGAGACTCTTGCGGAGGTCACCTCGATGGTTAGATGTCCATAAAAGTATGGCGACCCTAAGGGACGCCATTCTTATATTTTTATCTGGGGTTCAAACCCTAATCATTGTAAGGTGACTTTCAAATTAAATGATCTGTGTCCAGCGCTGGAATTTGACTAACTTGAAAGAAAAGACAGACCTGTCCTTGCAGGAAGTTAGCAAACAAACTGATAAGTTTTATTGAGGGACCGACATTTATAGAACCAAATCACTATACATAAGGCGTGTAATTAGGAAGGCAGCAACTATAATTGGGTGTTCTCACCCAGAAATGTAACACTATTGGATGTAAGTAACAACGAGTCTAATCTCATTGGCTACATGCAATACTGAAACTTCCCAGGTGCTCGCCTGGATACCTTCCCTAGGTGGTGCTAGTGAGCATTAAGTCTTTGTGTGCAGAGGGAAACACCCAACTTAGTTCCACTACACAAAGTTTATTGAAAGAATGCTGAGTCTTTAAAATGTCTGACAGTATGTAAGATGGCGTCTGAGTCCAGTGTAATATCTTTAACTTTCCCCCCTTTTGAGCTTTGGCATGGCCTGTAACTTTTGTCCAGGTGACCTCCTCAAACTCCCGGTACCCACAGGTAGACTAAGCCCTTACCTGCTGGACTTGTTAACTCTTCACCAGATCCCCTGGAGGCCAGTCACTCAGGGGTTACAGGCCTGCAACTCAATTACATAATTGTGTTCCATACAAACGCCATGTAGGTGTAAGATGCGATGCTGGCAACATAAACGCAAATACCATGTAAACGTGAGTGTAAACATGACAGTAGGGCAATGTAAATCCCACTGGCAAGATTGAACTTCTCCCATCATATTAATATACGATGACTGATTTCCTGTTTCCAGATAGCAGCAGAGCCAAAAGTGTAATACAGTATCAGGGCTGCTATTAGTGGGGAAGCAGCATATAGTGATATGAGGCAAGGAGTGCCCCTTCGGCAGTGCGGTCAGCCTTTTACAAACCGCTAATGTCTGAGAACCCTCAAAGAATTTATTTTATCTTTTTAATTTACTTTTTAAATAAAATGTTTATCCTAAAAAAACAACTCTCTATACAGGGCGAATAGAGAATAACCAAATGTAATATAAAACACAGTTTAGGAACTATTGCATAGGGACAGTGCAGACATGTTTGACATGTTACAAGACTGAAGATGATCCACGTGGAAAACATACATTTTCAGAGGTACAGCATATAAGAACACCAGTGCCCTCAGTGTACAATTGCAAAAGTAACCAGTGCCTTCTTTTTATTGCATCAAAACCCAGTTGTTCATTCCAACAAATAAGAGAATTAAAATACAAGCCTCTGATTTTATTCTTTGAATCTAATCTTCAGACATTTAAGTACATACATTAAATTAATCGTTGCGTGTTAACAATGTGAAATATCTGCCATGGTGTCCAACTGAATTGTTATTTACAGGCACATGAATTTCAAACCTGTCGCTAATGGGCAATAATGGCAAACCTATGACACAGGAGCCACGTAGCACCCAGAGCCTTTTCAGTGGACACCCAGCTTTGCCCTGCACAGAGCTCCTACAGTCCCAACACCCAGTCAGTGCTATTTAAAGAAACACATGATTGGCTGTTTGGGACAGTAGGAGGAGAAAAGAGCTGTGGACAGGGCTGGATAATTATTGGAGCTCCTGCGCCTAAGGCAAAAATTTAAATTTCGCCCCACACACACCAAACTCGGCAGAGTAACAACAAGTTCTTCCTCCTTATTGAAATTAAAGATTCCTCAATATATGGAGCAGAGAATATACTGACTGTTAAGTGGCATTTACACCTTATACAACTCTTATCCTCTTGTGTCCACTTCTCTTCCACATAGACTGTAAGCTTTGTGTCACCACCTCGTCCTCATAGACTGTAGCTCTTGTGTCACCCCTCATCCTCATAGACTGTAATCTCTGTGTCACCACCTCGTCCTTATATCAAAAGCCACAAAAGAACAGAGGCATGAAAAATAATCAAGCAAATAATATCTTTATTAATAGAAAAATACACCACAAAACATGCTTAAACCTTTAAAAATTGTGAACGAAGTCACAAATGAATGATATCCTCGGAAAGTGCTCAACACATGATAATGTGCACTGTTCCCGGAACTCCACTCCCCTACTGGCCACAATATAGTATACACAATGTACAGAAATAAATATTATCAATGGTGAGCTAATCAAATCTTAGACAAGTCCATATAAATGCAGGATAACAACAAAAAGAGGGGTGAAACACAATAATGGATGGACACACAATTCAAGGATCAGCACAGAACCATGTACAATAAGAAAGTTGTATACCAAATGCTCGCCATGAAGCGGGGGTGCTGGGGATAGATGCCCCACGCGATCGCTACCTCTTGGTAGCTTCCTCAGGGGTCCACCTCGTCCTCATAGATTGTAAGCTCTTCTGTCACCCCCTTATGCTCATAGACTGTAAGCTCTTGTGTCCCCTTCATCCCATAGACTGTAAGCTCTTGTGTCACCCCCTCATCCTCATAGACTGTAAGCTCTTGTGTCACCCCCATCCTCATAGACTGTAAGCTCTTGTTCACCCCTTATCCTCATGACTGTAAGCTCTATTGTCACCCTCATCCTCACGACTGTAGCTCTTCTGTCACCCCCCTTATGCCATAGACTGTAATTCTTGTGTCCCCTTCATCCTCATAGACTGTAGCTCTTGTGTCACCCCTCATCCTCATAGACTTAAGCCTTGTGTCACCCCCTCATCCTCATAGACTGTAACTCTTGTGTCACCCCCTATCCTCATAGAATGTAAGCTCTAGTGTCACCCCCTCATCCTCACAGACTGTAGCTCTTCTGTCACCCCCTTATGCTCATAGACTGTAAGTTCTTGTGTCTCCTTCTCCTCATAGACTGTAAGCTCTTGTGTCACCCCCTCATCCTCAAGACTGTAAGTTCTTGTGTCAACCCCCGTCCTCATAGACTGTAAACTCTTGTGTCACCCCCTGCACCACAACCCTCATCCTCATAGACTGTAAGCTCTTATGCCCCCCTCATCCTCATAGACTGTAAGCTCTTGGTCACCCCCCCTCATCCTCATAGACTGTAAGCTCTTGTGTCACCCCCCCTCATCCTCATAGACTGTAAGCTCTTGTTCACCACCCCCTTACCTCATAGACTGTAAGCTAGTGCCACCCCCTCATCCTCACAGACTGTAAGCTCTTCTGTCTTCTGTCCCCCCTTATGCTCATAGACTGTAAGTTCTTGTGTCCCCTCATCCTCATAGACTGTAAGCTCTTGTGTCACACCCCCTCATCCTCATAGACTGTAAGCTCTTGCGTCACCCCCCCATCCTCATATAGACTGTAACTTCTGTGGTCACACCCCCTTATCCTCATAGAAGTAAGCCTCTAGTGTCATCACCCCCCTCATCCTCACGACTGTAAGCTCTTCTGTCACCCCCTTATGCTCATAGACTGTAAGTTCTTGTGTCCCTTCACCTCATGACTGTAAGCTCTTGTTGTCACCCCCTCATCCTCATAGACTGTAAGTTCTTGTGTCAACCCCCTCGCATCCTCATAGACTGTAAACTCTTGTTGTCAACCCCCCCTCATCCTCATACTTAACGGTCAGGTCTCAAAGGCCTAATATACCTCCTCCCACCCCTCCCACATCCCTCCTCGAATTACCATCCGTGGGCATGGCGCCATCAGTCGGTAGCGTCTAGCACAGCAGCAGTGCGTCGCTAAGCGACAGCAGGCGGTGCTGAAACTGCTGAGCCT
Organism: Engystomops pustulosus; assembly: GCA_019512145.1. Classification (NCBI taxonomy): domain Eukaryota; kingdom Metazoa; phylum Chordata; class Amphibia; order Anura; family Leptodactylidae; genus Engystomops; species Engystomops pustulosus. The sequence goes on along the minus strand of CM033644.1, from coordinate 109,792,493 downwards.
AGGCGATAAAAGGCCACGCCAAGAGCTATTACAGGGGATTCCACATCAAGTTGTTAACTTTGTCGCCACCCTGCTGTGTAATCCACAAAATATACTTGCAAACTTTTACCATTTAGGGATATTATTTCCGCGTTCTTGCGCATCTGTTTACTCCCCTCACCCGCCATATCCTAAACTTATAAGAACGCTACTACCATTGATCTTATACAAAAGTGCTGTTTGGGGAGTAGCCTAGAGACAGGGGCTTGGATTTCGAAAGCTCGCCTGGCAGCGGAGCGCCAGCTCCACTGCGCATCATCGCTTTTGCGCTCTGTTTACATCCCCTCACCCGGCATATCCTAAACTTATAAGAACGCTACTACTTGATCTTATTACAAAGTGCTGTTTGGGGAGTAGCCTAGAGACAGGGGCTTGGATTGGCGGAGCGCGTTCTGCGCGGAGCGCCAGCTCATGCCAAGATCAACTAACATAGTTTTAACTGCAGCACCTTTAATCTACTAATAGTTCACTGCCTCCATACATGGTCCCCTTATCAAACGAGCTGTGTCAGGCAGATTTTGGGTTGTTTCATGGCTTCCATGTTAACTTTGTCGCCACCCTGCTGTGTAATCCACAAATATACATGGCAAACTTTTATCATGTTACGTATTATTTGAGCATGACACTGAGTTATTGCCTAATAGAAATCCAACCCCTACTGAATTTTCCCACTTCGGTCTTTGCTATGGATATGTGTGCCACTAAGAGCTAAACACAACGGTAGCAAGTCCCCCTGCTAATTCCTCACAAAATGGTAAAAGATGCAAATTAAAATAAAAAAAGTAGAACGTTATTGTAGCCCTAAGAAGGGCTGTTGGGTTCTTTGAGAATCACTCCTGCCTAACAGTAAGCTAATAGAACACCCTAACGCTTTCCCTGACCAGCAGCAGCTCTCTCCCTAGCGGCATCCAGAGACAGAATGATCCGAGCAGCGCGGCCAGCGGCTAGTCTATCCCAGGGTCACCTGATCTGGCCAGCCAACCACTGCTATCGACGTGTAAGGGTACCACGTCATGCTGGGTGGAGTGCAGAGTCTCCTGGCTTGTGATTGGCTCTGTTTCTGGCCGCCAAAAAGCAAAACGGCGGGAGCTGCCATTTTCTCGAGCGGGCGAAGTATTCGTCCGAGCAACGAGCAGTTTCGAGTACCCTAATGCTCGACCGAGCATCAAGCTCGGACGAGCATGTTCGCTCATCTCTAGTTACTATGCATCATCAATTGTACAGTGATACAAGACAAATTAGGTCACATGTAGAAACCTTTGTATGGCACTGAAGCCATTTGGCAAGTTGCACTGAAATATAATGTTAATATATAAATATAATGTAAATATAATATAATCTAAGCTGAATATTCTTAAAATGAGACATAAAGGCTGTATTATAGAATCCTTTATGTTCCAGTTCGCTATATAATTTGGTAATATTTTCTGTCAGACCTGAGCAGAGGTAAAGACCACAAGAGATCATTGAGATAATTTAGACCACTGAACTCAAATCCTGGTCACTGGAAGGGATGCAGTGGTGACATCCTCTGCCCAGCAATATCACGGTTCGATTCTCCATGCAGACAAAAATATGGTATGTTTTTACCATAGTCTTGAATTTACCAGTGCTACAAACTACATGAAGTGTTTTACATGGCAATCATTCATAATTCAGCAGCAGCTCTATAATCTGAAGTTTTCTCTGAGCTGTGGCGGGAAATGTCTTGTATAAAACAAAGGATAGGATGCCAGGTGTTTTTTATCAAAATGGATAATGGTATTTTACTGCAAGATGTAGATAGAATGTTATTGTGCAATCAATATATAACATGATTCCAATTCTAGAGAGATGGAAAAGATGTGAGGAGGCATGCTAAGTGTGTGTCTGTGCACCACTGAAATGTAATTCTTTCGGCTGCATAATACAACATTAAAATAAGGGAAATGAGAACACAAGTCTTCGTTCAATGTATCAAACTTATTCAGTTAAACATATTTTTAGGATTATTTCTATCTATAGATCTATCTATCATCATCAATGTATGTATCTTATTAAATATTATCTCTCACATAAAGACATTTTATATTCTGCAAGGAATTAAAACATGAAGTGTCCCAGAGTAAAAATTCAATTGGGAGCACATAATGATAAATTCATGTGTTGTCGATTTGTTGCAGTAATGTCGATGAATGCCCCTTTATTGTAAGACTCATATATTGCAGTCATTGTGTCGGTTACTAAATCTTTCTTTAAACCCCTCATACCTGAGTCTACGTTAGCATTAAATGAGTTTCCATTCCATCCCTTTCTCCCTACAAATTCCCACTTCCAGCAATGAGGATGGTGCATGGGTTGACATAGGGTTGCAAACCCTAAAACCATTAAAGAAGATTTCTCCATAGTTTCATACTTTTTAGGATTTCTTCTAGAATTGCTCTATCCACTGATGGATTCAACATAAATGTATACAATCTATTTATGCTCATAAAAACATGCTTCTATTTTGTCCATCTACAGTACAAGCAGTCCCCGGATTACGTACAAGATTCTGTATGTTTGTTCTTAAGTTGGATTTGTATGTAAGTCGGAACTGTATATTTTATCATTGTAACCCCAGCCAAATATTTTTTGGTCTCTGTGACAATTGGATTTTAAAAATGTTGGATTGTCATAAGAACCAGGATAACCAATAAAGCTTCATTACAGACAACTTTAATAACTCCTACAGCTGTTTATTGTAGCCTAAGGCTAAAGTACAGTAAATTACCAACATCCAGAGGTCTGTTTGTAACTAGTGGTCGTATGTAAGTCAGGCGTTCTTAAGTAGGGGACCGCCTTATATAGAAGGCGTTCTTAAGTAGGGGACCGCCTTCTATATAACATTTATAGAAGAATGATTGGTTTTCTTGACTAGTAGATGAAGCATATTTTTTAACTTGACTTTGCATTTTTTCTTATGATACTCTAATATGCAGGTCATAGAAGGATTGGATTGTCAGAGCTATTGTTAAATGCAGGATTCCTCAACAACGGGGACATTGTATTTTTAATTTAAGAAACAATTTTGGAAAAAATTAGGGTGATTAAAATTGTAAAATAGCACAGGTGTTCTTTGTGAGTGGTACTTCCATGTAATCATTTTACCCGCTGGGACGGCAGCAGTGTTCATTCCGAGCTCAAGGAACTTGCTTTACATCTGACTATCACAGCACCGGTACTGTCTGCCTGCTCCACTGAGAAATAGGGAGCTTGCTACAGTGAATTAGCAGTCAATTCTATGATTTTACAGCCTGCACTAAGCATTTAAATAGATTTAACGTAGACTATACATACATTACCTTCCATCCTTACTATTTCAGAGAGCCTGTTTTTTTTTCCAAAGGTATTAAAAGAAGCTAAAATGTATTTAGGATCTATAAAATGGTTAATTACATTTCTGAATTCATTCCTAACAGTAAATCTGTTCATGTACTCACAAGGGACTTTGCAGATTTCGCTCCAAAAAAAAAAAATAGATGGACACTTTATCACAGATGGGAAATATGTGCAGGAAGCTCTCATGTGAATTAAAATGTCCATATATATTATAATGACAAACAGGAATGTGCACCGACAATACACTGAGTGCACAGTGTGAACCAAATTAGGAGATTCATTTACAGCCATTAGGTGTGATAAGGAAGATAAATATAGTTTTTCAAAAACAGAACTTTGCATGATATATGTGTTAAATCTCAGCTTTATTAGATGTAGCATTTGCAAATTTTATTGAAAACTCTCAACTACCCTTTAACTTGATATCTTAGTCTATATCGAAACATATTATTCAATAGAACTGTGCAGTGTATGTTTCTCTTCAATCAATCATGAAGAAGGACACTTAAGTTCAGGGAATTTCATTGTGTTGAAGATATTTGAACTCATCTTTCTTATTCTAAATGTTTTTTAATGATTGGTGTCACTATGGGTATGGGATATTATATAAATGAACATTTGTATCTTGGTCCATTTACATTTACTAGAAATAAGCTTTCAAACAAATTGCACATCCAGTAACCTTCATTATTATTTTATTGGCTATTAACCCCTTGCCATTCATGCCCTATTTCCATTTAGTGTTTCAGTTTTTTGCTCCCCCAGTTTTCTCTGTAACAAACGGTACTACCTGGTGGCACCATTGTATATACCATGCATCAAAAAAATTTCAAATGCAGAGAAATTAAAAAAAAACCCACAGCATTTGTGTCATTTTATTGTGGGTTCTGTTTTTCAGCTTTCACTGTGCATCCCAAATGACGCATCCACTCTGTTCATGGAGAAACTCTATTGAAAAAAGATTTGAATCAATGTAAATCTGTTAAAAAAATAATAATAATTATACACTTTCTGTATTCTGATGCCAATAACTTTTTCATACTTTGCTGTACAGGGCTGTTTAAGGTGTAAATGTGGGACAAGCTTTCTTGTGTGTCTATGTGTGCAATCTAGAAGCTTAAAATATTTGTTTTTAACAAAATGTGTAGCCAGTGGTTATGAATATTTCATTCTTCTTAGCTTAGTGATATTATAGGGAAGAAATATAGGATGCAATATTGTTAGTTGCTGGCACTGAATACATATCTGATCTCATTGTAAATCACAGTCTGCTCTGTCATTTTAATTCTTCTATGCATTATCTGAGATGTTTCATAAGACAAACAGTCATTTCAGATATTGTTGTACTGCAGCTTCTTTAAATGTCTTGTTCCTCCCGAGTCTCTTGAGAAAAAGTCAGGTGAATCTCATCATTATTCGTCTCTTCAAGGGCGAAGCTGTGATAGACAGGGCTTAATGTGTATCTTGGTAGAATTGCATTTGATCCTCAGGGCTGGGCCAGAGGGCTCCTTTTGTTAGATATGTTAGATTTACTTTCTCTCCCACAAACAAAATTACGTCTTGTAGGCCGGCATCGCTCTTAGCATCCCAAGATCCCTTTTTCTTGATTTCAGTCACATCTAAATCTGTTTAAATTGTCGACATGATGATTTGTAGAGAGACAGGGATTAAGCAAGAAGGAGATTAACACAGTTGTCTGTCTTCTAAGAAATAATATACCTGCTGACAGTAAGGGCATTCTGCAATTTACATAACTTAGTTTACAGAAAGGCTTTGCGGTTGTTATTGGGTCACTTCTTTTGCCTTTGACTGTGTACACTCACCTTTTCTTCTACATACTAAAGAGATTTCTGCCCTGCTGCTCAGTTCTCCAAATTTGCAACATATTTTGTTTGCTTCTTGCTCGTTGAATATACTTGAATTAGACTGCAATGGCTATTACCTACTATTCTTTTCTGACACTGTATGTGTATGTGAACACATGTGGAATATATTTCCCCTGGTTAAAAAGCAGTTATTAAGTAAATCAATTCATTAAAAATGGATTGCCTATAAAGGCTGAGCAGACCAAATGATACTTATGTTGTATGTTTCAGTGACAAACTTAATATTAGAAGTGGGAAAGTTCTGCTGCCTGAGGAGAATAGCAGTAAGAAATTTGTTGTAGTCCTTTAAATCCTCAGATGGCACATTTACCTCTTGTTGCAAACAATATGAGACTGAACCAGGCATAAATAATTAAAAGAGCAGGACGACTCTTCTTGTTTGTAAGGTGCTTTCTAGGAGAATGCTTTGACCTGACATTTATAACTGATGTTAAGTGGCCAAGAACCTTCATGGCGTTAGCAAACAGAGTCTTTTATGACTTAGATGAGATGGTCATTTTAGACACCCTTATATTTGGTACCAAAGTACCTAGAATCTTGCTTTTAGTGTCAAATAGCTGTATACCTGGTTCTGTAGCTCGCAGATCCACTAACCTGATGTAATCTGAAAGATGAAATGTACAAGTGTTTGGCTACTAGCAGAGGTTTTACCTTGTCCCCCAGGTTGCACTATTTCTGTCATGCTTCCTGGTAACCATGGTAATCCGTACTAGACAGCTGGAGCTGGTTGAGCAGAGCTTGTTGGGAGGGGTAGTAGGAGAGAGGCACACTTCCATCTGCAACCTGCTACAGCAGTCCTCACTGTTGCTGGCAGCAAAATAACAGGACCTTGAGTGATGTTACAAGCATGTGGCTCATCACATGCTTCAGGTCATCCAATTACAAACATGCTGCCCTGATTCATGTGAAAGCCCTTAGTTCTCTGGCACAGGACCTTATACCTTACACCTTTACCATGCTGTATCTAAGGCTTGGAAGACGCCAGAAGCATGATACAGGTGTAGTTGGAATTCATTTCAAATACTCACTCCATATGTGTTAAAACTATTTTTTGTCAGTAACTTTACAGTTACTCCTTAAGTCAGAAATCTGCCTTGCACACAAATAAATTCAAAATGTGTTACATTTATCAAGGGTTTTTGGGAACTTCTTGAACTTGTAAGTCAAACAAACATTTGACAATTTTTTCTGACTAAGCCAGTAATCTTCTTGCTGGGTTCCTTGACCGCAATGGTAGATGCAAAACATAGTTGTATGGTCAGTACTTCCATCTGTAAAATGCACTGAAGTCTAGGGGTCCAGATCTATGTTGAGTAGAAGAAGTAAAGACTGTGCACAAAAAATGCAGTGATGATTTTTAACAGCAGTGTCATTACGTTTGGGCCTATTTGGCCTTTGTCATCCTCAGTAAATAGTTGCGTATATATATCCAAGGATGTCAGTGGTTTTTAACCCCTTACAACATATGACGTAGATGTCAGCTGCAGGTGTTTGGTGAGCGTTTGCAGCATATATCAGCAAACACCCACCGCTAACACCCACAGTTCCACTGGCAAAGCTGCTGGCAGCGTTAACAAAAAAGCCATCTTTTTGCTCCCTTTGAGCCATTAGGGAGCAGGCATCTGTTACCATCTGTTACCATTGGGAAGCGGTCTTTGTTACCATATAAAGACCCGAGGCTGTCTGGTTGTAACCCTTTTTATACATTGTAATAGATGAAATGAAAAATCCCCAAATACTGCTACACCCTAGTAAAGTACTCTAGGGGGTCTGAAAAATAGTAGAAAAAGAAAAAATCAAATCATCTCCTTTCCCTAGAACTGACAAGTAAACAGTAAAAATCATACACCTTAGGTATTGCCGCAACCCAAAATGTCTGACTTTCAAAATATTTTGCAAAATATTAAAAATTTTATAAAAAGTGATCAAAAAGTTGTACAGTCCTCAAAATGGTAGCATTGAAAATGTCATCTCATCTAGCAAAAAATTACGCCACGCACAGTATACTAAAAAATGTCAACGCCAGAAAATTCTTTTTGTACCAGAGGTTTTAATTTTTGCAAATGTATAAAAACATTATAAAACCTAAATAAATTTGGTATCAACCTGATCATACAGACCCAAAGAATAAAGGAGACATGTCATTTCGGGCGCACAGTGAAAGCTGTGAAATACAAGCCCACAAGAAAATCTCACTGCATTTGGAATGTTTTTCCTGCTTCCCAGTACATGGCCTGGAATATTCAATAATGTTACGCAGAAAACAAGCCCTCACACAGCTGTTTACATGGAAAAATATAAAAGTTATAGATTTTTGGAGGTGGGGAGAGAAAAATGAAAACTCAAAAACTAAAAAGGACCTGATTGTTAGGGCTTTTAAAATCTTCCACTCTTCCTCGAGTGAGGCCTCGCACCGGCCCTCTCCTGCATGCATGAAGGTGGCGGAGAGGGCTAAATAATCGCAAGTACTAGCAATAAACTAGCATTTGTGATGATTTCAGGGCTTCTATGCCACTTACGTGTTGCAGAGGCCCTGATAAATATGCCCCTAAGTGTCTATTGTAGCACAACCCCTTCAATCAAAGGATTTTACTGTATATACATGAAACATAATTATGATATAGAGAATGAGAAACGTGTGAATATGCGTGGGCAATATCATAAGCAGTTAATTGCATCATCTGTCCAGGGAAATGTTCTGACATATCAAATCATTTCTCAGTCTTCGCAACTGTAGTGTGACTGTTGTATAATGTCAGTGTATTCACAGAAAGACACAGTATAGCAATTACTTTCCGCTGTACATCCCATCTGTTTTCATATTTCGGCACTTGTAGTGAGATTTCGGGGAGAAACAAATATTTTGTCTTATCTCCTGCCAAATGTGCAGTTTATAAAAAAAGAACAGACCCCACCTGCTCATCATCTTCAGCATTTCTTAGCTCATTTACTTTAACACTCATGATGCATATGCAAAATAATTGCATGGTCCATGAAATCCTCCAATTAGCAAAGATAATAAAGTCGATTTACCAAAGGAACCAAAGTGTTATGTGCTGCAAGTAAGATCAGTAACTTCTTTTTGGCAGTAGCTACAAATGTGTTTCCCACAAAACACAGATTTAGTGATTTTCAGGAGACATCAATATGGATTTGAGTCACTTTCTCATTCATCTGTCTGACTTGTCTTGTAGGAAGCGATACTGTCACTCCACAAACAACATTTGCAGAATACAGTATATTACTATTTGATGGATTGATGCATATGTGATCTGTGTAAGACCCAGCTGCCTTTTTCCAGTTTATAAAACACATTTCTGATATAAAAATATTGACTTCAAAAGATACACATTTCCAAAATGGCAACTTAAATTTCACATAGAAAGTTTTAGCAATAGTATGCTTGAACTTACGCCTGGATTTATGATTCTTTTATGGGGATAGATTTGTAGACAATCATTGACTTGAGCATGGCAGAGTGAAGAGGCAGCGACCATAGTATATGTGAATTAAACTTTACAACGGCGCAACTCTTGAAGCTATGAGATTTTTAAACCTTGGATCAGTATATGCAAATCTACTTTAGTCACTGGGTGGGAGTTTACTCATCTGATGTCAGACAGTAAGGAACATGTCAATTACATTTTGTGATTTATTGTAATGATAAGTTGAGGTTTGTGCCTTGTGACCAGTTAAGGCCATTATTGGATGCTTCACACAGTGGGGCTAGTTTAAATTTAGTGGTTTTGGTTCTCAAATAGGAACACAGTGGGGCACATGTATCATAGTTTGGTCTCTCTGAGGTGAATTTTAGAGACTTTTGGTGGCTAGTTTTTGCACCTTATTTATGATCCTGTCTTTTTACTTGTGATACATGTTCAGTATTTCCCATCCTGGCAGGCGCACATTTTGGCTTCTTTTTGAGACTTTTTGTTGCAAATGTATCAAATCCACATGGACACAAGCCACATGAGGGGGTTATATGCAGGAGTGGACACTACTGTTAATTTAGGATTTAACATGTTGCATTTTTAATGCATTTTGAAACCTATTACAACAGCTGAGGAGAGTGGATTTTCCTAATTACATTGCAGTTAACATTTGAATTTACAAAACACATAGTAAACACAATGTTAACAATGTTTTCTAAATGCAAATGTTAACAGTAATGAAAAAAGGCAAATCACCTCCCCTCAGCTGGTGTAATTAGTTTCAAAATGCATTATAAATGCAATTAAACTGCTACATGTGACCTCACCCTTAGAAGTATCCAATTAAAAAAATCTGATTCTGGATTTTTCTTCATGGTTTTTTATGTGGATTTCAGAAGCAAATTTTGAGCTCCCATGGATTTCAAGGGGAATGCAGATTTATCTTTGGTATTGATCTACTTTTGGTCCACTGTTTCATTTTACAGGTGAAAACTTTACCTGCTAAATAGGACCAAAACCCCATTCAGTAACTAGTACAGTCATGGCCAAAAGTTTTGAGAATGATACAAATGTTAATTTTTACAAAGTCTACTGCATCAGGTTTTATAATGGCAAAGAATGTGCAAAGTCCAACAGAAAACTGGCGCATGGCCCTTAGTAAATGTGGGCCAATATATTATATTATATAATAATGCACAACCTCTATTCTTTACTGTTTCAGGTTGGATGCCAAGGGGCCCCCTGACACAATGGGCCCCATAGCAGCTGCTATGCACTCTGAGACACTTGCAAGTGTAATGCAAGTGCAATGCATTTTTCACGCATCAATTGCCATAGAAAAGACAGGGCTCAGTCCTGAGTCCATTTCACGCGCATTTTCTGCGCGTGAAAAAGACATTGAAATTGCATCAAATCGTGCGTGAAAAACTGAGACACTGAACAAACTCTGACTGAAAACAAATTTGCACTCTGATGCAAAATGTGCGTTTTTCACTGACCAAACCCTGATCGCACCCTGATCAAACTCTGACGTGATCTGCAACGCAAGTGTGGAAGGGGCCTAAGGCTGCTGCTGCTGTAGTTACCCCCCTGCCCACATTGAAATTAAATGCAGTTCTTTATAACACAATCTTTTACCGACAGTGCTAAGAAGACTGCCCAGGTGTAAACATGTAAGTGTATTATTATTTTACATATCTCAAGTACTGACATGCTGTCCAATATAACTGACATTTTATATTCTGGTTTCTATCAGTTCCTGATTGTGCTGGAAAAATGATAAATGTTTTTACATAAAAACGCACTTCTGTTTTGTTTGCAGAATACTGCATAGGTAGTCCCATAGATTTTATCTGTCTTTCTCATTTCTATATGTTTCTTTTGTTATATTATGCAGTAATATTAAAGAAAATGACTTTAAGAAACAATCAGATTCCTAAGATTTCTACATTATCCTCATTAAGTAGTGTGATTAGTAACAGCAGAATAACATTATAAACACTCCAAGGACATGCAAATTGGGATGTTGCTTGTCAAGATGTAGACTAATAAGAATGCAGACACTCAGTAAATAAAACCTAATCTGCATTTACTGGCAGCTGATGTTTGTTACTATTGCATTTATTGACAATTCATAGAAATGCTTTAATCATTTTTGTTATATGTTAGAGAACAGGTCTTATTAGCCAGGGAAATGTCAATTCAAGGCTGTAGGGGCATCCACTAATAAGGTTAATGAATAGCTGGCCTCCAAAGCAACAGATGGCCCTACTGGAGCGAGAGTTTTAATGGCATTTATTATGCCTTGGGTCAGCTGCAGTTTATCTTAATTTTAAGTCATTTAAAAATATTCTAAAGGCATATTAAAACATGTTTAATATCTCCCTACAGGGGGATGAAATTTCATGCTGAATTGTTTATAGAATATCAATTTGTTTAGTGTGTCCAGGGGTAATGTCGAACCGTTTTTGCTCGATGTCTTTTTGGCTGTTTTATTCACAGAAGTCTTTGCCCTTGAGACATTTAATTTAAGCATATTGTTTAATGAAAGCTTTTCCCCATTCAACTGTATAGGACACATTAAATGGGTACGATCACCTGAAGGTGGAAAATGTGATAGCTTCATTTTACAGCTTGGGAATGATTTTCTAGAGTATTTCTCATCACTGTCTTTATCCCATAAATTCCTACAAGCTTTAGGTTTTTCCTGGTTGAATAGTTGATGATCTGCCCCATTAACGATTTCAACTGAAAATGTGGAATAAGCCATTGAATGAACATTTACATATGCAATACACATTTGCATGAATAAATAATGAACAAGTTATTGAAATGCACACAAACTATTTTAATAATGAGGAAATGCCACAGAGGGAGCAACTGAGAAATGTGCATTGAGCGTCGCCATCTTGGTAAGTAAACTTTGTTGTTATTACATCTGCATTGTAAGTTGTAATATTTTGCAACCCTTTCCTTCGGTGCAATTTTGTTCCAGGATTGTGATGGTACGGTTATTTTTTCTTTTGCATCACCGCAGTATGTAAAATGACTTGTAGACAGTAAAGTCGTAATAATGATATTTTTATGTGTCCAAGTCGCCATAAAAGTTTTTACAATCATTTTTATGAACTACTTTTTGAAGTTTTATATATAAGCAATGAGAGCGTAAATGCCTCTTTGTAGGTGTTGTGTAATGTTAAGTACTTGCCATTTAATGGATGAGAGGGAGCCAGTGCTGAGCCATTCACTTCAGAGTATCACAGCAATATTGAAATCCGTCATGCCAAGGTCTCAATGTCAAGAGACATGTCAGGAAGGTCCCCATGCTCATAAGATTGTTGTTTTATCCCAAAGAATATTATAGGATTTACTCACATCAATCTAAAGCAACTCAAAGTGAATGTGTCACCAGAGTATATTTTAAAGAAAATCTACCATCAAAAATCGAGCATGATAAACCAGGGACACTTACTTATAGATCCAGTCATTGTGACCGTGGTATTATTCTTATATTTGTTATGCATGACCTCCTTTCTTCTAAAAATCAACTTCTAAAATTATGCTAATGAGTCTGACAGGCTCCTGGGGGTATTATCAGAGCCCCTCCATGCCGCTGATTCACAGGTTGTTACAGTATGCAATGAGAACTTCCCCTTCCCACCCTGTACTAAAACTTCCTTTGCTGCAGTGAGATTACATCATGTAGAGGGAGGGGGAAGTGCTGAGGAATCAGGGTGACGATGAAACAGTCTAGCAGATTGTAAAGCTACAGCATAGAGGGACTCTGGTAACCTCCCCAGGAGCTGCATTGAAGCTGCACTAGGAATGATTCACTATTAGAAGTCTTTTACTGAGGGATTCCTTCTTTAGACAGGCAAGCAGAAAGATTTCCAAAACAAGGATAAAGCACAATGCACAGTGGACAAATTCAATGGGGCAGATTTATCAAGCTGTCTGAAAGTCAGAATATTTCTAGTTGCCCATGGCAACCAATCACAGCACAGCTTTAAAATATTCATGAACACTGGTAAAATGAAAGCTGAGCTGTGATTGGTTGCCATGGGCAACTAGAAATATTCTGACTTTCAGACAGCTTGATAAATCTGCCCCAATGTGTTACTCCATCCCCAACTGGTGACTGCACTTCACCGAGTTAACTGTGTTTAAAATACACATAGCATAGTCCAGATTCAATAAAATCCTTTAGTTTTTGTTTGACTTACAATAGATAAATGCAACACCCTCGCCGATGCAAGCAGAGCTGTGTTTGCGAATACGTCCCACCATGTAGCTTGCAGCCTGTGTAGGGTCTAGTCAGCCCCACAGCATGTCACTACATCACACAGGGGACATTGCAGTGGTAGATCCTGCCTGGTAAGGCAGGAGTTAATTGTTTTATGTGATGTCATATGTGTCAGCCAATCACATGTATTGCATCCTGTCTCTGTGAGCTGAGAGGTAATTGGAGGAGCAGCCACCACCTGACCAAGGGGAGATAATAAAACCCCTGGCCAGGAATATTCTAGAGAAGACTCTTAGAGGAGTTCCAGACAGACCAGAGAGTCTGAACAAGTTAGACAGAGAGAGAGAGAAAAGGGCGTATCATCCTACCTTTAAGGGTGATACCTGAAGCACTCCAGGACAAGCTGAAGCTTCCTTCCAGGACACAGCTATCTCCCAGCCTGCCATTGCATCCAGGCTGGTGATCTACATCCTGTGGCTCCCTCCAAGTACCTCTCCAGTACTCCACCATCTTGTTAAAGGCACGTTGCTGATGTTCCAGGCTGTCTCCAGGCCCCAAGAAAAGGCTAGGCCCTGGTGGGGGATGTTGCTTATATAATAGATAATATATTTTTTAAACAGCACCTCACACCCATCTCTCTAAAGTAAAACTCAGTCTTAAAGGGAACCCGTCACCACTATTTTCACAAATACAGGTAGTGGCAGGTTCCTATAGAGCTCTAGTAACTATCTGACACCCTGCTTTTAGCTAAAAATTGTTCCCCTCAGATCCCTATAAAATCAGAGTTATAATCTTGCCTGGTATCTATGCAGCTTTGAAGCGAGTCCTTGGGGGCGTGGCCTAATGTCATGTGACCAGGGTGACATCATCAAAGGTCCTTGAGCTACTTAATATGAAAACTATACCCCATGTACATATCTGACCACATAAAACCATCACAGCAGCCTCCATGGACTTCTACTCCTCTCCATGCAGCCTGCTGTGATTTCATGTGATAAAATATGCTGTGATTTCATGACATATATGCTTAGTGTACAGTTCCTAATGCTACAAAAGCTATAGGACCTACGAAGATGTCACCCTGGTCACATGACATTATAGCAGCATACAGAGATAGGGATGGGGAGGAGCTGATTCAGCCTGAGGAGGCCATGCCCACCTGGACTCCATGTAGCCATGCTTAGTTACCAGATAAAACTATAAAGTTGAATATATGGGAATCTCAGGGGCATAATTTTTAGCTACAAGCAGAGTGTCAAATAGTTATTAGAGCTCTATAGGAACCTGTCACTACCTGTATTTGTGAAAATAGTGGTGACAGGTTCCCTTTAAACTGCACCAGAATGTATCATCACAGATTTAGCTCTGGCACAACAAAAGACACGTGTAAGCTAACTCTGCACTGGCCAACTGTGCGACACATTAATAATTCCCCCCAGTGTTTCGGCTTCCTATGGCCATGAGCCTGCTGTAAAATATATCACTAAATGTTGTTACTGGAGCTCAGACATGGTGGCAACTCCCAGTAAGAAGAAAATTGGGATAACTTGCATCTATCATCTTTATGCTAAGTCATAAAATGATTGTGCCATATGGTTATCATTGGTTATCTTGGAGCTGCCCGTTTACTGCCTTTTACTGCAGTGTTATACCTGTTATACCTTATAAATATTAGATATGGGAAGTCTCTGCCTTCATTTATAAAACTCCTTGGACTCAAATCTGATGCATAAGTGAAACACACACAAAGAATTTAGATTAGAAGTTCTTGACAAAAGTTGAAACTGTAAGTGACTACACACAATATACAGAGTGATACAGATGGTATGTGTCAGAGCTGATTTTGCTCACTTATTATTGAAGATAAATCATGGACTCTTGAAATTCAAAACAAATGGATGGAAGCAGTTCTTAATAGTAGATAATGACTCCCTAACATGACCTCTTTACATTTAAGGATATCAGAGCTGACAACATTGACCGATTGATAGATTAGGGAGCAGCTGCTCCCTTTCTCTCCTATCAGTACTCTCATGATAGTGTAAAAGCTCTTATATATCTTGGTGGTCTGTTACTAGCAACTGGGGTTTGTTTGGCACATACTGCATGCCGGTGGTCTGGGAGTGTATGGTGTGTGGTAGATGTCAATACACACGAGCATCATCCATGACCTCCACCGTATCACAGAAAAACCTGCACATGCATGGGTTGTATGTGCATCACATGTGCCAATTTTAAGAAGAGAAAATGCCCACTATTTCTATCCAGGTCTGTAAGGAGTCAGGTGATTAAAGACTTTAGCCTCATCTCCGTATCTGTCTACTCTATATGTACATACACATAATTAGTGCTATAAGGTGCACTAATCACAGCAGAGCTAGGGGGAGATAAAAATAACAAAGACGTTTACTATAATTGTCCAATTCATTTAAGAAGTTTAGGCATAAGAATGTGCATTTAAAGTAATATGTTATACATATGAAGCAAAGCAAATAAAATGGGCATTTATAGTGCAGAACTGGGCTGTCTTGGTGTAGATACCCCTGAGGTTTTTGGTGTAGATTTATGCACTCTGACATTAGGAGGCTCCTTATTAATTTAATACTTTATAAGCTCCTGGTTTTACATATTTTCCAACTTCTTGTCAACTATTTGATTTAACAAAAAAATTACTTTTGACAGTATAAATGTGTCCTAAGTTGCTCTTCTGTTAACAGTAGAGCACTTTATACAAAGTAATATGTGACTATGAAAGAGAACAAATAGGCCAAGGCCAATAAAAGCATAAGGCGGAGTAGCAGCTAATGAATGAAATGGTTCCTGACACTGCTCTGTAATTTCAGTCAATGTAGTGGTTTAGTATTATGTACAATCATATGTCAGTCATAATACTGTATACAGAAATGTCTTCACAAAAATACTATTTAATGGATATATTTCACGAAGGCAGCAAGACAGAATGTCCACCACTAGATTTATGATTAACCCTTGTAGGGGTTCAGATCAAACGGTTGGGTCGGCAATGAGAAAGCTTTGAGAGACTTAAAGCAGGAGTCAAATTTAAACTGTGGATTTATTTCAGATAAGAAATGTCAGCAACAAACAATTCATAAAGCAACAAAATATATCATTGCCTGCCCGGCACTCAATATACATCTAGCGACCCTCACTAACCACTGGAGGGTTTCTCCCAGCATCTCAACAACCTTGTGTCACTCACTATGTCTCTGAAACAGTCCAGCTCCTGTATCTCCAGATGGAAGGTCCGTTCTGACTGCTCCACATCCTTCTTTACAGGAAATCTACTATCAGGATGAAGTATTGTTTTTAAGAATCAAAGGCTATAGAAATTATGCAAATGAGGGTCTCCAGGCTCCATTAAAGCCTATGGGGCCCAGAGCCCCTCATGCTTATATGCATAATTTTAAAATCCTTTTTTTTAAAAGCCACAGAATAAGAAGCTTAAAGAGGAGCAGATCCTACCACTATGTCTGTGTGCTTGGTTTACAATCCTTGACCCTGGTGGTAGATGTCCTTTAAGGGACTGCACACCCAGGGGTGTAACTAGGAGGGGCCCGAGAGCAGAATTCTGAATGGGCCCCCGATTCCCCATTAAAAAATATACATATTTGTATACCTACACATGTGAGTTACAATCACAAACAGTATATACAAACTATATATACATACATACAGAATATATACAGACATACATACAATACCAGTCCCCTGACACTGTGGGCCCCAAAACGGCTGCTACGGCTGTTACCCTGCAGTTATGCCACTGCCACACCTGGTTTATCATTAGACCCATCTGAATGTGGACGCTTTGGTCTGAAGTGGTGATCACACTTCTATCTCCACTCCTGCCCCAGGTCTTCAAAGAGACCAACCTTTGGGGAATAGTTTTCAGTGTGATCTAAATCACATTCATGTTGCTCTATCACATATCTTCTCCTATCCAATAGTGACCATGTCAGACCTGTTAAATACCAGAGACACATTGTTATATGCACTTTAACCTTTAAATTAATAAGCACTTAAATGGATTCAGTTTTGAAAACAAAAATCTAAAAAGCAAAGCTGTCAGGTGCTGCATAAAAGAGAAGTACATGGGAAGAAGAGAAGTTGTTATAGGTTTATTTGAAATCAAGCATATTTGAAACAGATGAAGTTTTGTAAGACCAGTGACATATGAACCCTAACAAACTTGTTCTCTGCGTCTGCGGGATTAAACAGACCAAACCTAGGAGTGATAAACTGGATTTAGCATAATAGTTTAGTTCAGCATTTCTATGCTCGTGCTGGTAAATATATCCACCCACACATACACGGAGAAAATTTGTCTCCTTCCGCTACATAGAATGCTGTCACTCATGGTGTGGAGGTAAAAGCACTTCTGTCTTTCCAGTGATTCCTATAAGGATTGAGGACTTCTTGAAATCCATTTGTTCATTTTGCACCTTCAAAAAAGCATTAGTTTTCAGTCTGTTTTATCAACATCCATTTTTCACATCTGTATTCCCTTTTTTTTTTAAGTCAGTTAAAAAAGTATAGTTGGCACTTGATTGTGGCTTTGACAGCGCCATTTAAAGGGTAAATTCCCAGTGGCGCTAGGAAAGAGCGTTTGGGTTTGGGAACTTGGCCCAAACCGTACCTTAATAGGTCATCTCTAGTCAGTATGGTATCAGTGAAAATCAATAAAAGCATACATAATGAAAAATTCCTGTGTGAATAATCTCTAATTTTGCTTAGAAATCATATAAACCTAAATATCAAAGAGCTAAGCTCCTCTCCCTGCATTATATGTTGTTCTCAGATATCTACAGTAGCAGAAGTCACCTGATATTTTTGAGTTGAGTTTAGGGATTTAATGAAAATTTTATTCCTCTTAGTGACTTTTTCTCTTTAACCCTTAACACGTGGGTTTTAAAATAACATCTGTGAAAAAAAACTACTAATGAAAATATTTGCTGGTTAGGGGAAATTTACATTCATAAAACATGCTTTGCGTGGATGGAAGCCAGACAAGTATTCAGAACAAGATACAACATCACGCAAGTAATTACAAGAGAAAACAATGCCTTCAGTTTAAGCACCATAGGTTCAAGGTAGTTCAGGAACAGTATGACATGAAATACTCAGCAGCAAGACTGTAGTAATTATGAATCCTAACAAATAGCTAAAACAACAAATCATAACTATCAATGCAATTCTAGCAGCTGGTAAAGCATCAGGGGTGCTTGCATAAATAATTAAGCAATTTCAAATAGAAGCAGATGATGTCAGAAGACTATATGACTGCTTTGGAGTCACATCTGTAATGTTCTATTCCTTTTCAATCATTATCACAAAGACCTTGAAATTGTAATCTATAAAACAGTTTCCGTTGACTTTGGTGATTTTTATATTGCTTGTTTTATCAAATTTCTATTAACTACCCTTAATGACAAATTCTTTCTTGCCCATAGCTACTGTTTAACTATTTTTTCAGTGACTTTTATCATTATTTGCAATGCTTGATATTTACATCATGTGCAGAAAAATACCTTACATTACATCATCAGTTTTTGCTAACAGATATCTTTCCTTTTTGAAGTTATATTTCCCACATGTAGCACAAAGAAGTTTGAAATGTGAAATTCAAGGCTCGGGTCAGTGAACCCCCTGGACCACCGCGGACGATGACACAAGCTGACACCTGGGACACAGAATCTTGCTGTGGCGTGGAACCACCAGGTCGTTCCACAGGCGCAACTTGTCCGCGGTAGCAGGCAATCTCGTGGTTGGGGACAGGCTGTAGGTCGATGCAGGTGGCAGAGGTTCAAGGTCAGAGATGAATCAAGAGGTCAGGGCTGGCAGTGGAGGAGCGAAGTCAAAAACAGGTTCGTGGTCACAATGGGAAATTCAATCACTAGCATGGATGGGAACTAGCATGGGAACATCTTTGTTATCGGCAATAGCACGAACATCTGGCAGGGTGTGCAGGGAGAGGCACATGTAAATACATTTCTGGGAAATGGCCAGCGCCAATTAATGGTGCGCTGGTCATTTAAATATCCTGAAGGAGACGGGGACATGCGGATGGGAATCAGGAGTGGGGAGAGGTGCGCAGCGTGGGTGCCGTGCCAACGAACATGTAGGGGCACGGGTGAGCCCACGAGCCACAATATGGGTCGCGTGAGCACCCGTGACCCCTGTGACAGACGTTATAACACATGCAATCTGTGAGCCAAGATTATTTAAGATTATTATATTAATACAGCATGAAAACCAGAATCAAGTTTTACACATAAATACAGCACCAGAACCAAACCCACAACATACACTAAAACAAAGCTTGTTAGTTAAATACATCATCAAGACCTAATTCTGTATATAAATACAGAACTAAGTTCAGTACATTTATGTTACCGAAAACCAGGTTCTGTACATAAATACAGCCAGCTATGATGTGCAAGGTGAATGTGATTTCATGAACTAGAGAACAACTGGAGAATCCCCTGAGATTTGTTTACATGGAAGTAGGGGAAGGGAGCTATGGAGAGGTGAGTATAGTTTGTGTCTTTATATTTATAGATAGTCAGTCTTCTAAGGGTTTTTTTCAGGGATTCCAGGAGGTTTTTCTTTACAAAGTTTCTTTAACAGCTCTCCAAATGGCTGAGATCAGCACCTGGGGAGCATGTTCTGGCCGCAACAAGTAACAAAATCCAAGAAACTCTGAAATAATTTCTTTAAAACACATTTTATAAACTTCCACCTGTGTGTTAAAATTCTGTGTTAAATGTATTACCATAAGAACCAAGAGCATCTGGAAGAGCACCGTCTTATGTACTGGGCTACATTTCGAAACCCAAGTTCTTTTGGTTTATAAGTCTTGGTATAAAGTTATCCCCATCACATAAATGCACATTACCATTTCCTCTAGTTGTGTTAATATTAAAATAGATTTTCTTATATTATGCACCGTATATACTTGAGTATAAGCTGACCCGAATATAAGCAGAGGCCCCTCATTTTACCACTAAAAACTGGGAAAACCTATTGAGACGAGTATAAGCCTAGGAAGGAAAACGCATTGGTCACAGCCTACCCCAGTATATAGCCAGCCAACCCCCTGCCCCCTCCCTTCTCCAGTATACAGCCAACCCCTGCCTCATTATATAGACTGCCCCTGCCCCAGTATATAGCCAGCCCGTGCCCCAGTATATAGCCAGCAGCCCCTGCACCACAAATATATAGCCAACCCCCTACCCCATGCCTGAATGTACAGCCAGTCCCCTGCCCTGTTATACAGCCAGCCCCCTGCCGCGTTATCCAGCCAGACCACTGCCCCGTTATACAGCCAGCCCTCTGCCCCGTTATACAGCCACCCCCTGCCCCATTATACAGACAGCCCCCTGCCCCGTTATACAGCCAGCCCTGTGCCCCGATATACAGCCAGCCCCCTGCCCAGTTATACAGCCAGCCCCCTTCCCTGTTATGCAGCCAGCCCCCAAACCCTGTTATACAACCAGCCCCCCACACCCTGTTATACAGCCAGCCCTCTGCCCTGTTATAGAGCCAGCCCCCTGCTCTTTTTATACAGCCAGTCCCTTGACCTGTCACACAGCCATTCCCAAGCCTCATTATGTAGCCAGAGCCATTCCTGTTATACAGCCAGCCCCCTCACCCTGTTATACAGCCAACCCCCTTCCTCGTTATACAACCAGTCATCTGCCCCGTTATACAGTCCGTCCCTCCCCCGTTATACAGCCAGACCCAGTTCATTAAAAAATCCAAGTGTCAGTTCCGCCGCTGACGTCAGACATCAGAGTATAACCCAAGTTTGGGTTTTTCAGCACATTTTTTGTGCTGAAAAACTCAGCTTAGAATTAAAAAATAAAAAAAAATCTAAACTGGGCACCATAATTTTTCTAAGGAAGGAAACAACAAATCTGTTCTGATAACAATTTTATTCATAACTTTTTCTAATGCCAGGTGGGCAAAATTCATGCACTTTTCTGCATTAAAATTAACTTAAGCAATTCCACAAATTGTTCCTTTAATGGTATTTAAATAGCAAGAGCGGCTTGATAAAGGGCAGCATATGCTTAGTTGCTGCACTTTGTACCTAACTAAATGGTGCTAAAATGAGAAATCATGCAGATTTTACATGGAAATGTGAACATATTTCAAAATCTAAACATATCCAAAATGTACTGTTATTGTATGTATTCCATGTCAATTTTCTCTTTTTTTTTGTATGTTTCTAAATTAACACAGTATGTCTGATCGCCATTAGAACACTTTACTTTCACAGCACCAGTGCATAAAAGCTCTGTAATGGCTTAGCTTATGGAAAGCTTCACTTTAGTGCATGACAATATCATTATTATTTGCATAAAAAAGCACAATTCAGTGGGTATTACGGTGTAGCAAATATGCTAGCTGAAAGGATGCATTGTGTTTCACAGCCGCACAATTTTTGGAAAGATAATTCATAATTACTACTTTAAGTGCTGCCGCCATTGCAGACAATAAATACCTGACGTATTCTTTGCCTTTAATGATAGAGTAAAATACGTAATATATTAGACATATATTATATTTAAAGTGAAGTGTCTACAAATAAAATGGATAAATGGAGGCTACAATGGTCTGCCTATGTTTTGTACGGTTTTTCAAAAGAATGAAATCTCTTTTCAAAATGCACCAAACAGATCAAAATAAAAATTATTCATGGTCATAACATTTAACTAGTTTTATAAGTGCCCACATTATATGTTTTTAAATGGGAACGGAATACATGAGAGCAGTAAAATGCACATTAAAGAGGTTGTCCAGACTGTAAATCGCATATCCATGTTTAACAAGAACCTATAACATAAACGGCAAGACATTTGCCTATTGCCTTGTATCTATTGTCAGCATTTAAAGGGTGAATACCCAAAATAGTTTCCCACTCCAATTGCAGGTATTACCGGTGGGGTAAGCTCAAACACCAAAACTGAACCTCTGTCTGAAGTTTGGGTTTGGGTCCCACAATTCCGTCTGCTTCTTCCTACTTACAAAGTTTACTATTATCACTTGTGCCACTAATTTAAGAAAGAAAGAATGGTTTGAAAAGTTTATGTGCATTAATATAATAGGATTCCTAATCAAACAGATCTACTGTATAAATGAAGCAGACAGAGCAAGGAACTTGTCATCATTTCATGAGCAGACACAACACAGATGGCTGTCTGTATTTCGAATCGAGCTACAGATATAACAAATGATTGAGGTTATCTTTTCTAGTTTCACATTTAAATAACAGTTTTGGAGTCATATTTATAGTGTATATGCCAGCAAAATATTTGCTGTGGGCGCTATATGGCAAACTGTCAGCCAACAATGAAAGAAGGCCAAAAGATGATCAAGACTGGGATGAAGAATGAAAGTCTGTCTTGGTCTTAAATGTATTGTGTCATGAAACATGGCCTATTGCTGAAGCCAAGTTAAATGTGTTAAACATATTATATATAAGATTTTTGGGTTATTTTTTTTAAATATAAAAATAAAAAATGGTGGTCACTTAACTTAAAATAGTATAAGACTTAGAGGGAATGTGCATCATTCCCTGCCTTATTGCAATATCTGTAGTACCAGCATTAAGTAATATGCTCTATAGCAGCCTTAATGTAATAGGCAACTATGTTTTGATGCTGACTGATTGAGGCCCATGGAAACTTTTATAGGCATGTTGTGTGCAGGTAAGAGATTTAACATTATCTATTGTCATGAATGAAATGAAATAATGTAAATAGTGTGTACTACAGCACAGAAATCCCCTACAGCAGTGATGGCGAACCTTTTAGAGACTGAGTGCCCAAACTACAACCGAAATCCATGTATTTACCGTGAAGAGCCAACATGAAATTTTAAGCAATAACTTATTGCTACCTGTTCTTTCACATCTTTCAATTGTATTGGCGGTCTGAGGCCACCAGTTAAAAGAAGGAGGGCAAATTCAAATTATCATTGTAGCTTCTCTGCAGGGTGTCTCTGTAAAGGAACAATGGTCGGGTCCAACATGATGACCTCCAAAGATAATGCAGTTCTGTCAAAACCTCACTTATCCTGCAGTTCCAAACAGCCAACGAAGTGTCTAATAGCACTGAGAGAGCAGCATCCCTTAATTTGCCTGGGACTGCAGGAAGATTGGAAGTGTTTGGTGAACTCTGTCCTGCAGTGATGGCCTGAGTGCCCATAGAAAGAGCTCTGAGTGCCACCTCGCCATCACTGCCCTACAGAATAGAAAAAAAGTATGACACAATGTAAAAATATCTTTTTCCTGGTGACACCTTCTTTTCAATGATTTCCTGGATATGACAACAGATATTTAGTAGCTCATTACTTTGACTATGGCAGAGTTTTCCGAGCATGCTGTAGGCAGGTGTATATGAGCATAAACTTTGAATTTGTACAGTACTGTATAGTGTGAATGATGAATTGTCTTTGCAACCTTATATACTCGAGTATAATCCTAGTTTTTCAGCACAAAAATATGTGCTGAAACCCCAAACTCGGCTTATACTCGAGTAAACAAAATATAGGTTTTACCAGGTTTTTGTGGTAAAATTAGGGGCCTCGGCTTATACTTGGGTCGGCTTATACTCGAGTATATAGGGTACCTATCCATTCACACAATAGTTACTGTATAATGAGCTGGACACTGCAAGTATAATGGAAGCTTCTTTGGATTTATTTAACTGTAACTGAAATGTTTCAGAAGCATTTTCCTGACCTAAGCCCCAATGCTAAAGCACCCCATCAACCACAAGCCATTTTTGATTATTGTGGCAGATGGTCCTTTGGGTCTCCTCTGGTGCCAGGACCCAAGTGTGACTGCTACCTATATATACCTTAAAGCTAAATTGCTGCAAAGCGTCCAATCACATCCACATTGCAGTGAAAGAAACTGATTTATTACCTTGTGCGTTTCCGTTTTCCTGTGTGCAGAAGGTTAACACACTGTATCATGTATTTGTTATCTATGCATCATAATGAAAGGACGTATGTGGATTGATGCTGCTTACTTACAAAGTTTCAAATTGGTGTTTAAATGGTAAATGTTTTCCTGAGACTGCCTCTGTTTGCTGCACTGAGAAGGAGCCAAGTTGTGGCTTAAAATATCTGCAGCAATAAAGTAGAAGTTATGAAGCATTACCAATGAGATCTATGCGAGTTTTCTATTGCTGCAAATTTTCCAAGGTACTTTAAAGCCTAGAATGTAAACTGCCAAAAGGAAGTCTGAGTGATGACACTAACCTGTGTTTTACTTACTATATAATAGAAGAATTGATCCTTCTGGGATAATCCAGGTGGTAAAAAAGACACATGTGTAAAATGTCAGTGCACATTGTAAATTGTACATTTTCACCCATGCAGTTAGTACCATAGATGCACATGGCATATTTATGCTTTAACTTGTACCTGCCATGATACTAAAACACCTTTAATCCCTCTGCGATTCTCTGTCTTAAACTATGGGCATGATTTTTCTGTGAGTTCTAAGCCTTGTTCAGGCACCTTGTTAAAACATAAGTACCTGGACATTCTAAGTTTCCATAAGCCCCTGGCAAGAAGGCAATGGGCAAATGTCATGCTGTTTATGTTATTGGTTCTTGTTAAAACATAGATATGTGACTTACAGTTTCGACAACCCCTTTAAGCAACCAGTGTCAGCTAAATGCCGGTGTGCAGGTTGCAGTGACATTTAAATGTGCTACCAGCATTTAAATACCACCTACAGCATTTAAAGGGTTGACACTGG
Organism: Engystomops pustulosus; assembly: GCA_019512145.1. NCBI lineage: Eukaryota > Metazoa > Chordata > Amphibia > Anura > Leptodactylidae > Engystomops > Engystomops pustulosus. Next base: position 109,767,737 of record CM033644.1, on the reverse strand, counting down.
TGATCTGTGGCACTGGGGGGCTGCAGCAGCAATTCATAACGCAATTCATGCAGTTTGGCGGCGACAACTTTGGATGAATGTGGTGGTGCGTTATCGTGTTGAAACAGCACCTTCTTTTTCGCCAAATGCGTCTGCGTCTCAATTATTTGTTGAATCGGTCCAATAACTCATTGTAGTATTGTCCAGTGAAAGTTCTTCCTTTTTCTTAAAAAATCCATGAGGATCACATCGTTCCCATCCCAAAAAATCGCTGCTATGACCTTTACAGCTGATGGGACCGTCTTTGCCTTCTTTGGAGGAGATTCACCGGGAGAAATCCATTGTTTTGATTGTTGCTTAGTTTCTGGTGTGTAATGATGAATCCAGGTTTCATCAACTTTACGCAAAATCTCCTTCGGATCTCGCTTAAATTGCTCCAAACACTGCTTCGAAGTTAACAGCTGCCCCGCTTGTTGTCCAATGTGAGCAACCGCGGCACCCATCGAGCCGACAATTTTTTCATTACCAACTTATCATGTAAAATATAAATTGCCATTCTGGTCGACACACCTATGGCCTCTGCTATTTCGAGCACTTTCGTTCGTCGATCAGCGAGTATCATGTTGTGGAGTTTTTGATTGATTTCCTCGGTAACCACGTCTGCCGGGGGTCCTGGTTGCTCCTTATCAAAAACGGATGTTCAGTCTGCCTCAGTCCGTACTGTTAAACTGAGGAGATGATGAATATCTCACTGTATCTCACTATTTTGGGGTTATTATGGGTTTACTTGCTGTGCAGCTTCTGTGCTGTCTGGATCTCTGAGCTTTGGCCCAATCACCTTGGAAGCCGGGAATTCTAGATCTCATTTCACTCCTCCTCACCTTGCATTTTTTGCTGGTTAAAGAACTATTTTCATCAGCTCCACTCCTTTCATGTTTACAGTATATTAGATTTCTTGTAACCTAATTTAAGCCTGACTTTTAAACATATCCTCTCTAGTGATTCTGTTTTGTGATTTCCTCTCTTTTGTGACCTTGGCCTGGCTACCGCTATTATTTGTTGTGTTGTTTGTCCTTGTGTTTTCATATTGGTATAGGACGGGGGACTGTCTTCTAGTTGTCCAATAACTACTAGGATATGCAGAGGCAAGCAGGCATGGCCTTTGGGGGGGTGGAGTTTAGGGCTCACTGTCTTATTTGTCCTCCTGGAATCCAGTTCCCCCATTACAATATTTTACAAAATTTATTGTATTTAGTATTGTTTTCTAAAAACAGTTTAGTTACCATTAAATAATAGGACTAGAACTGGTAAGGTGAAATCTGGTAGAATTGGGAACAGAAAGCACTACTATAATGACTATTCTGATCAATCAAATATAGCCCTTGAGCAAATGTGCCTCTTGCGAAAAGTTGTAAAATATATAAATGTATCTGTTTTGCTCTTTCCTATTTGATATAGATGGATAAATAGATAAATGTATTAGCATTATTGAGATTTGATGTAGAAAATTAATAGAGATTGGTTAAAAAAAAACGTTAAATTGTTTTATTTAGATGAAACTTTGATATGGACTTCCAGGTATCAAAGAATGTTAGTCACAAAGGAGTTAAAGACTCTTAGGAAGAACATATAAAATGGCAGTATCGTCTCATGTCACACCAATTCATCTGCTTATATTCATTACCTTTTTTAAAATACTGCTAGGTCTTTGTTTATGCTGCTCCATGTTAATTAATCCAAGAATGTGGCAATAGACAGATCTTTATAATACAATTTAAGTAAAATAGAGTAGGAATAAATGAGATAAGTGATTCAGTAACAGTCATTAAAATTGAAAATTGAGCAATTAGAGTATTAGTTATTCTAATTGATACTTTCCAGTGACTTCTCCATCTTACTGGAAAAGAAGTGTTTTTTTAAACAAAAAAAGGAAATCTTTGATTGAGTCTCTAAAAGCTTAGTCCTTTTTGGGAGGAATTTTACCCTTATTTAAAACGTGAACTTTTTGAAGTTGAGTTTTTTTTTTTTTTGTAGAGATAAAATGTATTTTGTAAGAAAATCGCAAACATGATGTATCAGCAGTGGTTTTGTACATGAGATAACATCATAAAATGGGGAGAATGATAGAGATGCAGAAACAAGTTTGGAATCCGGCACTCTGTACCACACGTGGAGTCGGTTGGTATATAAATCAATCTTCTTTTATTGAGTATAAAAATTCATGCAGACACACAAGGCTGTGGAATCGATCAACGCGTTTAGGCAGAGACTGCCTTAGTCATGATCTACTAAATACAAGTGAACACTGAACTTTTAAAACACCCGCTCAGTGACGTCATGGGTCAGGTGATCAAGGATGGGGGGGTGGAACACCTGTAATCAGTATGGACACAAATGACCATAAGATCATGTGATATCCAAGACGTCATGGGTCAGGTGACCGAAGTGGGAGGAGCAGAGAGCGTGAGTGGGTTACACTAGACATTTAACTATTACGTTGCTGAACTGCAGAAACAATCCTACCACCTTCGGTAATGTGACATAAAGGTAAGTTAAGAACAAACATGTATATTCATGTATACATATATGAAAAAGGGGGGAAGAATGGGACTAAAGTTGCATGCTAATGAGTGTTACTACGGAAATGAGAAAATCACAAGATAGACTCAGCATAGAGAAACAAAAGGTTAGTTACCAAGAATAACATGAATATACACTTGGAAGACGCATAAATGCAAATACATATGTGTTTGTTCACACTATACAATGACACCAATTGTTGAAAAACATACACGGAATAATGACTGTAATGAAAATCAATATGTTAGGATGATGTCAGATCTTTTATTCAAGCCTTCTGGTTGGCGACTAACTAAAGTAAACATCCAGAAGGTTTCTCGATTGAGTAGCTTCCGTTTCATGTCACCTCCTCTGATGGGCTGGTAGACCCTCTCTATGCCGGTCCAAGAGAAACCATCCGTCTGTTTGTTATGGCAATCTCTAAAATGTTTGGAAATAGAAGATATATTTAAAGAATTGTTACTTATGTCTGAAAGATGCCTACGGATTCTAATTTTCAGAGGACCCGCTGTGTGACCCACATACTGTTTCTGACACTTCAAACATGAGGCCACATATATAACATTAGGGGTATTACAGTTAATGTATGACTTAATATTAAAATTCATACCCGTTTTCATGGATGTAATTGTGTTGCCTGTCTTAATGTAATCACAAACCTTGCACTGTTTGTGCCCACACCTAAAATTTCCTTTGTATGTCAGCCACGTGGGTTTTGTGCATTCTTCGCTTAGAAACAAACTTGGAGATAGACTATTACCTAAAGTAGGGGCTCTTTTGGCGATATACTTAATGCCAGGAGATATAATTTGGCGTAATGTAGGGTCTTGTACAAGCATAGGAATACATTTCTTGACGATGTTGACTACTTGCGAATATTGGTTACTAAATGCCGTTACAAAAGGAACCATATGTTTACCCTTGGCATTGGCGTTTTTGTGACTGTGCATGTCCAGTAGCATATTTTGTGTGATGTTGTTGACTTTTTTAGCTGCTATAGCTATATCTGTGTGTTTATATCTGCGTAACCTAAGACGCTGACTGAGGTTCTGTCTCTCTCGTGTAAAGTCCGAGTCTAGCGTGCAATTACGGCGAAGTCTAATCATTTCACCATAGGGAATGTTTCTGGTGACATGTTTTGGATGACATGAGGTGGCGAGTAAGGTGGTGTTGCCAGAAACTCGTTTTCTGTAGGGTTTAACTAGAACTCTATTCTCTACTCCCATAAGGGTGATGTCCAGAAAATCAATAGAATTCCCACCAAATTCAGAAGTGAATTTGAGGTTCATCTCGTTGTTGTTCATGTACATAACGAAATCCAAGAATCTATTTTTTGAATCTCTCCACACCCACACCAAATCGTCAATATATCTGCCTAGCCAGGCAATAGCGTCTTGGTGTGGGTTGGTATCAGAAAAAATGTAATGTTCTTCCCATTGGGACATATAAATGTTGGCGAGTGACGGGGAAAATTTGGCCCTCATGGGGGCCCCCTCTGTCTGTAAGTAGAAAACACAATCAAAAATAAAAAAGTTGTTCTTTAGTAGAAATTCCGTAGCCATTAAAATAAATGTTTTTAGTGCTTCATCATAAGTGCTATATACATTGAGATGCTTTCTCAGGCAATTAAGACCCAATGTGTGAGGAATGGAGGAGTACAGCGCGGCCACATCACATGTGGCCCAGCTGTATCCCTGTTTCCATTCAAACTTCTCCATAGTGTGGATGACATGTTTTGTATCTTGTATGTAACTAGGGGTAACGTGTGTCAATGGCTGGAGGTACATGTCCAGCCATTCTCCTAAACGCTCCCCAAGGCTGCCAATTCCAGCTACGATGGGTCTCATGGGGGGGGGGGGGAATGTATTTTTATGTACTTTGGGCAGCGAATGGAACACAGGAGTAACCGGGTGTTCCACATATAGGTACTCTCCTAGTTTCTGTGATAAGACGCCCATACGTGTTCCTTCTTGTAGGAGATGTCTAAGCTCCAATTGGCTGTTATGTGTGGACAGAGGCCTGTTTCCGGAAGCACCTGCCGTGGTGGGAGTTCGAACAGAATCATCATACACCGAGGAATGGGTGAGCTGGCGTTTTTCTCTACAATGATAGAGATGGTCCTGGAACAGTAAGGTGTTTCAATAAAATGAATTAGTTATTAATTGCGGCCATACTTACGCCCCCATAGATGACAACGCGTGGTCACCGTACCATTCCAAAGACGTAAAAAGATAGAGCATGCTCCATCTTCAGCTGTATTTATGGTCGTGTGGCATTATTTTGAATGTAGAGGGGAGGGGGTTACGGCTCATGTATGCCCGCTCGGAGAAACTGACCATAGGGATTCAAGGCATCTTACACTCCAAGATGGAAAAACCTTTATTGTCAGTATTACCCCAGTGGAAAAAATTGCAGAATACATTCTCAACAAATTCGACAAACTTAGGATCTGAGAATCCTATTTAATATACACATTCAAAAGTCTGACCCCCTGGGTCTGATTAAAATGATTAAATCCATCAAATAAGCCATTCATTTCTTTCCTCCAACATCTGCATTCTCAAAAATAAAACCTCACACCATGACCTTAATGAACCATATCACACACCCCACCCCAGCCCAATAAAACACTATTCACCATATAACTCCATCCATTCCACAAAACACTATACATTATCAATCATCCTACAAACACTACACACACAAACAATATAACAATATACACTATACACCTCCATTCATACCACAACAGTTGAATTAAACACTAAATTATATTCAGCATTTTTCAACATCCCATCCAACAATCTACACCCAATTGCTACACAGTCCTTTCTCAACACTAGTTAACCCCATATATGCAAATAAGCTATAGCCAATTAACCCCATTCACCAAAGTATTGTATTTTCTGAATCCAGGCACTCTGACAAAATACCTGTTATCAATTTAATTATCAGCCTGCCAACATGGCAACATAGGCAATAATATAGAATCCCCACAGCAATTCAATCACTAATATATAGTCCAATTTCAAGTATTCCATATAAATTCCTGACCACATCCCTTATCCATACCTCCAAAATAAAACTATTGACCTTGTATTCAATTTAAGTCAACCTCACTAACCAAGTAGCTAACAAATTCCCATTAAAACAACATTCCACTATCCAAAGAATTCTGGCCGATTTTCAGCACCACAATCTTGGACAGCTCACCTGAGCCGGCCAGCCAGTATTCAAATAGCTCACTATGAAGCCGACACCACCATCCTCGCAGTAGCTTCAATTCCCCACTGTGCAGGAGTAATAGACATACCCAGGAACTGGGAACAAATGCTGACTGTCCACTTTGAAATCCGCGTTTCAGTTCCAAAAGGTTAAGTCAATCAATTAATTACACATTCAGTGAACTACTATACCTGGGCCTAAACATTAAGAATACTTCCCTCATGTCCACTAAACATGAATTATTGTTATTTAATACAGTTTATATTCATTTAACATAGGGTACATCCATTCAACTCAATTCATAGACTTAATTATTTATTAACTTAATGCTATGTCCACAATAGCAGTTTCCATTTATGTTCTCATCCATCTATGTATCAACAATAATCAACAACAAAAGAATTAAATGCATACACTTCAATCCTGATAATTCATTTTATCATTTATTGATCTATTTGTCATTTATTTATCTATTCATCAATCTGATATTAATTTATTATTAATGTACCTCATTTGTTTTTATGTATGGGATTAATCTGCTTTCTAATACTTTAATGTGAGGTACTATACATATTTTTAAAGTATACATCTTACATAATAATTCTACATCTGATGAAGGAGGTAGCCCACCTCCGAAACGTGTCATCCTAATAAACTAACATTAATCAAATGAGCAATTGTGTGGACCCAACCTACTATTCCTACTATTTCCTACTATCCCCTGAAGCCATTCACGTCACTACCCACTGGCACTCTCAACAATGAATCCAACCAAGTGTCTCTCAACCGAGCATGCATGGTCGACCATTAGGCAGCCATTTCAAAGGAAAATTATGGTGTAATAATATTATGCACTGGTCTATCTTATAGGGTGTTGTCTCGCTTTGTATTTCCTATTTATATTTGATCAGACAGTAGGGCTGTGTATAGATTACCATATATTAAACAGCTCTATGTGCAAGAAAATGTCCAAAATTATGTTGCAGGCTTTCAAGGTGACAAAGATATTTGCAATTGTAATTACTGCCGTATAATGCTTTTAAGAAAGTAAATAGAAGATGTCAATTTTTTTTTAAAATTCAAAACAGTTTTTCCTTATGATCGCAGAATCAGTATATTGGTCTATTCAAAAGCCAGAGATTAGCCCTCAAAATTACCTAGACTGAACCTTCATACAACCACAGTTAGAAACTTAGTTTTCTCATGGTTATCTGCAGCAATTGTCAGCTATGCACAGCCTCTAAACAAATGTTTAACCTTCAAAGTATATCTTTTATACCTTTTAACAACGTTTAATAAATTAGTAATAAAATGTGTGTACATGGGGAATAAAATCGTAGCAGGGCATTTTATGACTTGAATTGGACCTTTAATCTTCATTTGGCGGGATGTATCCGCAATTTGCTTTCAACTCCATTCAGATGGGTTCATGCTTAGCTGCTATGACTCACTACTTATATTTAAATCTACTAAGCAAGGGCAGAAGCACCAGATCAAGTATTATAAGACAATAAATGGTAAAAGGTGAAAGCAAAATGTCAGGTGCAGAACAAAAGCTTGTCTAACAAGTCCCAGTATATGGGAAGGAATTTATGCACTGACTGGACAGTGCCACAGAAGTGAAACACCCATCAACCTGATACATATATGTACCATTTGTACATCCATTCCCAGCTGAAATAGGCGACTTGAAAAGTCAACCAAGGAGCCCTCTGCGGATCCTACATCTGGGTGTGGTACTACAACCTGAGGAACTAGGCTGATGACCTAGATCCTACAAGAAATTTGACAGGTATGTAATATTGTGCAACAATAAAATATGGTATCTTTACCTATAACTATATTTTCTTTACCTTACTATATTTGCTCCTTTATACAGTGTAAATATATAAAATAACTCTTTTGAGTTGATATTTTCTTATGTAATTCTGCATCTATACTAAAACATTTTAGTTTTAGCTGTATAGTAGAAGTTGTGCATGTGTCTATGTGTTATAAAATATTTCTAATATCTTGGAGATTTTATGTAAAAGTATCTTCACAGATAAATAACAGTGAACATTTTAAGTGTTCTGCCAAAACAAATTCCATTCATTAGGGAAGTGGATTTTTATGCAGTGCGTATTTTAAATGAACTAAAAAGATTAATGCTGCTCCTGGACTGTAAATTAACAAACTACTGATCCCCTTTGGAATTAAAAGACATAAATAATGTTAGTTTTAAAGACACAGTTATTTTGATATGTACATATATTTATGTCTGAGAAATTACTCAGTAAAATATATCTTTATCCTAGTCAGTGATAGCGATTAATAGAATTTGGTTCTGGGGATTTAATTACGAGATGACTCTGCAGATGACATTTTCTAAGTATAGTTAGAAGGAGAAAAAAACTCAACCTGAAAATAAGCCAATGGAACACAAACATATTCATTCATTTAAAATAGGACTGTTTCTGAAAAATCTTTTTTAATTTTTTTTAAGGCAATATGTACCATTACACAAGTGCTACTGCTCACTAAAAACATCACTAAGAAAAGATGTCCCTCTATTGTAAAAAATTAGAAGTGTATATAATGGTTTAACTAATTGTATGGTGAGAGCTCTCTATACGGGGGGGGGGGGGTTGTCTGCTGTATTAAGTAGCAGTAAAAAAAAACGTGTTCAGATATCCAAATTACCACATTTTTATTTTTGGTACATTTGGCCGCAAAGAACTCTTTTCTGTTTGACAAAATGAATCTGATGGGGGATTGTCTACATGGTTACATACCCATTTCTCAAAAATTATGTGAGCAAAACAATCAATAAATTTAGTAGAAGGTTTTGGATCACAAAGTTAACATAAAAAGGTGGAAGTTAAACCCCTTTCTAAACATTTCATGATGGTGACCCCTGCAGGGTTGGCCCAGGTATCAGTAGGCCCCTGGGTGACAGAGCCTTAGCAGGCTCCTTTGCAGTGAATTCACGTGGCAGCATACAAAAATTCAGAAACTAAAAGAGTCTCCCATTCCCTAAACTATTCCCTAGTTTATCTTACCAAACAGCCTTATCATGGTGATTTGATGTACAACCCCCCTCATGGTTAATTTATATAAAGCCTCCAAACCCGCTATGGATTCTTTAGATACAGCCCCCCTCACCCCCATGGATTCTTTATGTACAGCCTTTTGTGGCCTCCAGAAGCCCTGGGTCCCGGTACTTGCTCAGGTATACACAGTGCTGGTGCCGGCATGTCTGAAATTTCAAGGGAGGTGGTATGTCCAAGAAGAGTTGACCAGGAATAGTAAAATTATTTGTAGTGAATATTATACCTAAAAATAGATAAAATCAAGTGAGTGAGAAACATGGAGACACACTGGCTTTGGAACTAAATAAGAAGCTTTTAGTCAGATTAACAGCAGGAGTTTACAGATAATTATAGACAGAAAAGTCTATATACCGTATATACTCGAGTATAAGCCGACCCAAGTGAAAATAGAGGCCCCTAATTTTACCATAAAAATTGGGAAAACCTATTGACTTGAGTATAAGCCAAGGGTGGGAAATGCATTGGTTACAGCGTCCCCAGTATATAGTCAGCCACCTGTAGTATATAGCCAGCCAGCTCCCTGTAGTATATAGCCAGCCCCCTTTAGCATATAGCCTTGCAGCCCCCTATAGTGTATATCCTGCTAACCCCCTGTAGTATATAACCTGCCAGCCCCTCTAGTATATAGCCAGCCTGTAGTATATAGCCTACCAGCCTTTCTAGTATATAACCTACCAGACAGTGGGCCATCGGAATGGTGAGTACTCAGTTTATTTATTTTTATATACCCGAGTATAATCCGAGTGAGGTATTTTCTGCACAAAAATTGTGCTGATAAACTTGGCTTATACTTGCGTATATAGGTATATAACAGGCCCAGAATTAAGTTGCAGGACAGTTTCAATGGAGCACCTGTGATACACACCCCCAGCTCTGAAATGCAACAAAATGAATCACAACCCTCTGCAGATCATAGACCTGGTTGTGGTGCTATACCAGGAGAACTGGAGTACTAACAAAGAGAGAGAGAGAGAGAGAGAGACTGATATGAAGCAGATTCCCCTCTATAGGAGACATATTAGTAGCTGTAAAATGACTTACAGATAGATGCTTATAAAATTCTAAATGCTAGTTAAAAATGGCTAATAATAGTGTTAATCCTCATGTACACATGCTTTGGATTATTAAATTAGTGAAAAGGTTAATTATCCCAGAAAGAAGTGTTTTTCTTACTCATTTTTATTGAGGTACTATATGTTTTAAGATGACATTTCAGTAAGATCACTTTTATTTCTCTCACTCCTATTGTTCCATATGACTGCTTGTACTCTGTAATGTAACATACTGGGGCAGATTTATCAAGAGTCTGAAAGTCAGAATATTTCCAGGTGCCCATGACAACCAATCACAGCTTGGCTTTCATTTTACCAATGCTCATGAATATTTAAATGGGGAGCTATGATTGGTTGCCATGGGCAACTAGAAATATTCTGACTTTCAGACTCTTGATAAATCTGCCTTAATATTTGTATATGTCCCCTATGATTTGTAAAGCGCTACGGAATTTGATGGCGCTATATAAATAAAGATGATTATTATTATTATTATTATTATTCATTACTTGAGCAGAGGTGGTTTAATTTCACTATTATCCATTGCTACATCTCGGCTTGATTTTTACCTTTTTTAATTATTAGTATGAACAACAACAAACAAATTTTATTCACCTTATTTATGCAACTTATTTTTGGGCAACTTAACTTAATTATTAATAAATGGGATGTTTTAAGTGCACAGGACTTCTGGTTAGAGTGAACTTTTAAAACATTTAATGTGCACTGATATGGCTGTTACAGAGAGGCAAGTCAGATTTTAAAGATCTGAATTCTATACAACTTTCTGCTTCCATATTATCAGGTGACTCCATGATTTTCTGTTATAATTCTTGTCTAGTTGGGAAAACTGAGTTACATCCTACCAGTACATGAATCATGGCTGATTTCACCTGTGTTGATAAGAAGAGGGGAGAAAGTGGTAGTGGTGACATATCAAACTGAAGAGCAAAATTATTGTGTGTAACATCATGCTGGCTGTAAGCCCCTTTCTTGTTACACAAGCCAAACACTCTTTAAAAGGGTTCCCCACAAACAAAAGTTAGGCTCTATCCACGGGATAGGGCCTAACTTGCTGATCAATGTGGGTCTTAGTGCTGAGACCCCCACAGATTGCGAAAACTAGACTAATAGAACAGACGGCGGCGCATGACAATTCTGCTCCATTAATCTCTATGGAGCTGACGGAAATCGCTGAGTGCTGCACTTATTGATCTCTGTCAGCTCCAAAGTGATTAATGAAGCAGAACCATCATGTTCGGCCGTCTGCTCCATTTCTCTAACTGAGCTACTAGGGGTCCAACAGGACCCTTGTTTTGGTGATTTGTCGGGTCTCAGCACTGAGACCCTCACTGATCAGCAAGTTAGGCCCTATACCGTGGATAGGGCCTAACCTTTGTTCGTGGGAAAACCCCTTTAATGTCTGTGGCCAACCTAAGCTCTGTTTCATTGAAATACAAGTGCATGTTCCAGTATGCTAAAGAAATGATCCTCAAATAGATATTAGGCATATCCAGGGGTGTAACTTGAGGGGGTGCAGAGGTTGTGGTCGCACAAGGGCCCAAGAGGTTTAGGGGGCCCTTATGGTGTCACTTTCCCATATGAGAAGACTAGTACTATAAAACATACATTATTGTCGGGGGCCTGGCACAGACTTTGCACTGGGGCCCATCAGCTTCTAGTTACACCACTGGGCATATCCATTATTATAATAATCAATGGCCTGCCAACCAATATCTTCTTAGTTGTAATGCTTGCATAGAAGGTTTTTTCATCTTTTATATCTTATGTATCTAGACAAAAACTATGAAACTATCTATGTTTCAAGCTTTAGGTTTATCACATGTATCTGTACCTAGAACTCTACACACTTAGTGTATATGTTGGTAATACAATTAGAAGAAAGAAAGAATCTATGCTTATTACAGTCTGAATGCTTCTTTTCTACCAAATATCAATATAATATGCATTGTTTAAACAGACACACCATGATACTTATGAGTGTTTAGATTATGATTATGCTCTGGAGGCCGAGGTCACCAAGGGAAGCATAATGAATGTGGCTGTATGCTAATTATATTTTATTTCTGTTTGCTTACAGTATATTAACCTAGTACAATGTGTAGTAAGTTGTCATTTCACTGGATTTATACTTGTTGGGACATATAGGTGGTGCTATTGGACAGTTAATAATACAACCCGAATTAAAGGAATTTTAAACAAGCAGAAAGTGTAATATGTGCACCACAAATGCTTGCTCTGTTATATGAGTAATTTATTGTACCTTGTTTGAAATAATAGTGGTATTAATATGACTGTAGAGCCGCATATAATTAAATATAACTTGGTCCTAACCAACAATTCTATTCAGTGATTTGCTGCTAGAATAAAATGTAGCTTTGACCTCCTTAGGTGTGAGGGTTAATTTATAGCTACAATAGTGTAAAAGTATAAGCTAACAACAAAATTGCTGTTTTTCATCCCATAAAGTATTTTCATATATTACAAATGTTCAATAAGTTACATATTATTTAAAATCATACTTAAATACATCCTATAACTCATAGCACAAGGCCTCATACAGTCAGCAGAAAAGTAAATAAACATATACGTATCTCTCAAAATATGATAGCAAAAAAGTTATACAACATAAAAACCATCTAAAGTTGGTCTCGCCATAATCATACTGACCTTTGAAAAATATGTTGCATATTATAAAGTTTTCATACTTTTGTGGTAATAATAAAAATGTATCACAATTTTATTTTTGCGATCATTTTCTGTATTAAAGTAATTTACCTACACTCTTGCAGTTGACTCTTTTGAGGAATGGATATTATTAGAAAAAGAACATAATTTTGTGAATGCTCTCACAGATACTTTTGAATAGATACTAGATGCTAGAATTACATATTACTCTATTCACATAGACAGGTGTTTAAAGGGGTTGTCCACTTTCAGCAAAAATTGTTATTGTTTGTGTAAGGAAAAGTTATACAATTTTCCAATATATGTTTTGTGTTAATTCATCACGGTTTTCTAGCTTCTATGTTTACTTCCAGTGGATAGAAATCTGTCCATGGTCATGTAATGCACGTGCTGGTGCAAAAGCCGTTGCAATCACAGACAGTAATCAGAGCTGTGTGAAACTACGGGGTTGTGCACCTATGCAGGGCCAGATTGAGGTTGGTGAGGGTACAAATTTTGGTGGAGCCCCTTCCCCCAAAATAGACAATCCCAGTCCATAGAAATTCCCATTCCTCTCATAAGGGAATAAAGTACAAACTGCAGGCAGTAGCTGTTGTGGGTGAGCTATTAACGTTTCTAAAATGCTTTCCAACCAGTCAAATGCATGATAACATGTAAAAATGCATTTCAGACATGTGTTTATGGGATTCATTTAAAAATGTATCCAAATACACCATTTGTGAATGTACCCTAACGGTCTAAGGACCCCTATACCCAACTCATAATCACTATATCACTATCACTATATCAGGTATAGCACATATATTACCTCCCTTTCATTTAGAGCGCATATAAAATATTATGACTAAAAGTAGTACAGACAATAGAAAAGTAACAAAAATATCCATTTGCAGTGCCAAATCTGGTGCAGAAAAAAATTAAATATCCACTTCCTATTGCTATTAAATGTATGTCATGTATGTAAATATATGGCATTTTAACATTCCCCTTTCCCCACTGACAACACACACTGCCCACTGAAAAATGCTACACCTTGTCACAAACACACACACCACCCTAGTCCCACTAACAATATACAAGCCTCACCTCCCCACTGACTCCACCATGGCTGAATTATAAGTGGGGCTCACAGGGACCCCATCATGTTGCTCCTAAGGAGCGGCCACCCCAGCAGCATCAGTGTCTGCAGAATGCTGATGGTCTCAGCTGGGATGAGGGTTAGACAGAGGAAGACACCTGAATGGACGCAACCTTTACTCTCCCTGCAGGGGAGGGGGTGGTGAGAGTTTGATCTGCCGACAGTGTCTGTCATCCTCGCCCCTTAGCATCTTGCTTTAGAGCTGCCGAGGTAGAGAGCCTTCTTCACAACTTGAAGCTCTGCCCCGACAGCATGGCCAACTCCAGAGAGACAGCATGGAGTAGACATTGATAAGCTATCAGTAGCAGATTGGGAGTGAATGTGATGCCAGTGAGGAAGAAAGCGTTTGTATGTTGTCAGTGTGCGTGGTGCGATACAACTCAACATGCTTCAAGATGGCAAGGGTTGAGGCTGACGGCTGACAACAGGAAAGCGAATCAAGTCCCGCTGTCAGCAGATCAAACTCTCACCACCCCCTCCCCTGCAGGCAGAGCAGAGATAGTGCCCTAGGCAAGCACCTAGCTCTGCCTACCCCTCGTCCCAGCAGAGACCATTAGCTCAGCATTTTGCAGATATTGATGCTGCTGGTAGGGGCTCTCCTTAGGAGCAAGTTGGTGGGAGCTGCAGGGTGCCGCCTATAATCCAGCCTTGCACCTGTGTGACATCATATGACTATGGAAAGATTTTTATCCACTGGAATTAAACTTAGAAGCTTTCTATAGAATGACAGCAGAGATCTCGAAAACCATGAGGAATTGATTCAGAAATTATTTTGGAAGATGTATAACTCACCCTACTTAAGTTTTTCTATAATCTGCCAGTTCCATGAGACGCATGCTGATAGAAGGACCTGGGACTTCCGATGACATCATTACTTTATACATACCCCCTCTGTGATAACCACTCCCATAAAAGTGGTTGGAGGGATGTGCCAACCACTGATATGGGAGTGGTTCCCATGAAGGGGGTGTGGATATGGTAATGGTTGCACAGACCTCTTCATCCGCCAGAAGCCAGAAGGACATGGTATGTCAAAGGAAGTCTTTAGTCCTGCTGTCGGCATGTCATGTGAGGTGGGGTAAGTACAATTTGGGAGAACTTGAACATACCCTGGTAAATTTTTCATAAGTTGCCAAACTGTTTAATGGAGTACCCTGACATTTTTCATCTTCAAGGTTTGTAAATTGCACTGATTAATTAACAATTTAGGAGATCTCTGTTTGCTAACTATAAGTAATTTTTTATTCTCAGATACTAATAACATGTCCTGCTGTTTCCACTGGTGCCTGGTTCATTACAAGATATTTCTCTCTTAGGTTAAAAGGGCTTGTCTCACTGAAAAACGTGTTCCCTATTTATAGGCTAGGATATAAGTGTCTCATCTCTAAAATTCTAACAGCTGAGACCCCCAATCTGAATGTTTCCTGCATTGTCTCGCTTGATATGATGCACTGGTGAGAATGCCTGACCTGTCCTCCATTAACCACTATGAGTTGGCTTAAAGAATTATGTCTAGAAAGCCCTAGAAAGGTGAGGCGGGGCAGATATATATATAATATATATATATATAATCACACTACCAAGATTGTTCTTATGAAGTCCACTACCTGCTTTGTAAGATGCTGTCAATATTAAGTTCATTGAACAATTAGGCGTACATGTTATGATAAGCTTTGCATTTGCATCCACTAAGCTATATCTGCATAACTGCTTCAAGAAAAACTGTAATCCAATCCCAATAGGGAAGTATTATCCACTGCGGATCATTGCAAGTTATTTCTGTTTCTTGTCTGGGTTACCCCCAACCTTTTGGGACCCATATGGAGATGAACCTAATGCACAAGTAATGTGTATGTTGGTCTGATAAAAGCAAGCAATGTCTGGCATTTGTCTGTGTACTATACTACAGAATAGTGCCGTGCAACCTGTGGTTCTATTACAGATTGCCGTGACAACAGACAGACCACTTCTCTCTAGTACAGAATTAAACCGAGTGAACTTTAACTGAGCAAATCCCAGAGTACAGTTGCTCCTTTTGTGTGCTGGTGGATAGGTACAACATAAAAGAGTACATACACACTTTGCTATTTTGTCATGACTTTGCAGCAATTTTCATCAAATTGTAGCATATAAATGTTTTCTGAAGTGAAGCAATCATGATCAAATGCAGCTTTACCGCTAATAGGGGCATTTTCAGACTTTCAGCCTAAAGCAGCACCACCTTTAAGTATAGTTTTGTGTTCAGCACAAGATTTCAGGGTCTTTTTCAAATATCTTTTTAATGTTTTAATACTTGAAAGCCTTTTAAAATATTTTTTTGTATCTCCATATGTAATTTTCTTTTTGGGGGTAGGAGGAACGTAGATGTTCTCAGTGTGGGAAGGTGTATTATGTGTTGTCAGTGAGAAAGGAGGGAGTATGTTAGTCTCTCAGCAGGGGAGCTTGGATGTTGTCAGTGGGGGAGGAGGGAGTGCAGGTTGTCAGTGGGGGAGGGGGTTGAAAAGCGGATCACTCCTCATAGTTGTTTATACTTCTAGAAAATACAAAGCGCCTCACTACAGCCCGTAATGGACATGCCATGGGGTCACATGGCCTGTTTTCAGTTATTCTGATTGCTTGCTTGTATACATACCCAATATATTAAATATATAAAACGTCTAGTGATATATGTGTTACATACTACTAGGCACTTTATATGGTACATTGATTGTACATCATATTATTATTACTATTTATTTATAGAGCACCATTAATTCTATGGTGGTTTATAATCAGTAAGGGGTTCACATGCATTACATTAAGACAAAAACAGGTACAAGTACAAAATACAAAACTACACTGACCAGGCGACAAGTAGGAGGAGGACCCTGTCTGTGAGGGCATACAATCTATATGGGGCGAAGGGGGGGAGATAGAGACAGCTCTCAGTGAATGTGCATTGTAAGCGAATCTGAACATCATACTCAATCCCCCACCCCTATCCTCCTGTTGGATATATCAAGATGCTCCAGCCTCCTAGTATATATGGCACCAGACTGTGTGGCTGGAACAATGTTCTATAATATACATCTGAAACAGGCATGGCCCACTCCATGCCTCTACCTGTCCACTTGACGTGGAGATGCTGATGGATGGATGGAGATGCTCATTAACATGTGTACATCCCCGGCCACAAACAACAACTCTGTGATTCTGTGTTTGTGGCCAGTCTGTCATTTGCATGTGAATTCTGCTCACGTACCAAAGACAGGAGAAGAGGCTGCCCTCTGGCATTCAGCCCATACATGGGCCATGGAAGCCACAGCAACATTCATGCTTCGTTGTACCTTTAATTTATGCAATATATCTGAGGGCTGGGTATGGTGGCATTGTTATTATGTTAATATTTATGGGAGAGAGCACCAAAATGTCTTGGAAAGTACTGCCTGAGCACCAAACCCAGGGCAGGAATAGGACATGCTCCAAAATTTGAATCACCAACAGTCAGCTCACATATGTGGCTATAAGAACCACTCCCCTAGACCTCCTGGTACATTACCCCTAAACAGTATTGCATATACAGCTTGCTGATGTGTCCTATATTAATATTATCCCCACTAGAGCACTAGTAACTTCCACCAACCAATAATATTAACAAGAATCACTCACTGCCCTAGACCAGTGATGGCGAACCTATGGCACGGGTGCCAGAGGTGGCACTCAGAGCCCTTTCTGTGGGCACTCAGGCCATCACCAGAGAGGACTCCAGGTATCTTCCTGCAGTCCCAGACAGCCCAGGGCTTGCTGTGCACAGAGCTATTTTAAAGTAACAGCACTCCCTGGGACTACTCGAGGAATGGGAAGGTGTGGACAGATCTGGATTATCATTGTAGCTCCTGCTCGGCCCTGACAATTCTTCCTGTTTATGGGACCCTGGAGGGAATCTACAATGATTATCAAACTTTCTTCTATTTTCTGATTAATTGTTGTCCTCAGGGTGCAGTTATGAATGAAAGTGACAGAGCAGGGAGTATAAATCATAAATAAAATTTCTGTGTTGGCACTTGGTGATAAATAATTGGGTCTTAGTTGTAGTTTGGGCACTCGGTCTCTAAAAGGTTCGCCATCACTGCCCTAGACTATTAGGTATACTAGCATGAACTCACTGCACTAACTGTGGCCTAATACATGTCACTGCATTAGACCACGAAATAACATTGGACTCACCCATTCACTGATCTAGGCTACCAAATGTACTGAGATTAAACCCTTCCCTAACTAAACGACTACCTTAGAACACTAGAGGTGACATGTATTTCTTTACTGCCCTAGAGCTCTAGATACTTTTGTATTAACAGCTTAACTGTTTACTTCTCTGCCCAAGACCACTGTACATACTGGGATATACTCTCACATTGACTTATACTACCAGATATTGTTAATATTTCCATTGCTCTAAACCACCAGATTTACAAACATTGACCTCCTCACTGCAAATCTGAATCTTATGAATACTTGCATGCAATGTGACCCTGTGTATGTGACTGCATAAATTATAATTAGGTCACTGTACATTAAAGGAAACCTACTACCATAGATCTACCTATTAAGGTAGATTGGGTGGTAGGTGCCTCAATTGGACGTGAGGATATCCTTTTTAAGGGCTAATCCTCACGTCCCCACAATCTTTTTATAACTTTTATTTCCCTAATATGCAGATTTTCTAAAGAGGCTACTGGGGCGTGGAATAGCTGGAGCTGTGGCTACACGGTGCGGCTAATCTACACCCCAGCAGCCTCTTTAATCCTCCTACCAGATATCTTATGCGCAGTAGCTCCGAAGCCGGAGCTACTGTGCATGCGCAGATGGACGAGGACCACAGCTCCTCATATCTGCGCACTGAAGATAACTGGTAGGAAGATCAAAGAGGCTACTGGGGTGTGGAGTGGCTGGAGCTGTGGCTACACGACCCGGTGTATAAAAAGTTATAAAAAGATTGCGGGGACGTGAGGATTAGCCTTTAAAAGGGCTATCCTCACGTCCTATAGATGTACCTACCACCATGGATCTACCTATAAAGATCACAAAATGTATTATTGTGATTCTGTATTTCCTACCTTAGAGGTAAGTCGCTAGTGCATTAACTGCAACATTCAATAGGCACAAAGGCTTAGAAGGAACATTGCTAGAGTTCGGCCTAAGCTAAACTTTTTCACCTTGCCTCTAAATCTGTGTCTGGCAGCATGCACTACACAACCATCTGTATCCTAGGGTTTACTGCGAAATGTATGTCTGAACAAGGCCTTTGAAAAATAATTCCCAAGTGCACTTAATTTGGGTTTAAATGCAGAATCCATTAGTCGTGATAACTTAATTTAATATATTTATTTGACTCTATCACTAGAGCCAGAGAATTAGTAATGAAAAAATACATTGAATAATTAAGTTTTGCCCTATTAAACAGTTACACAAATGAGCTTGTAATGGATTTATTTAAAAAATGTTAATTGGTCTCTTCACATGTACTTGGGCTGTAATCTTCATCTGATTTCCCTAAGTAATTTTTTTCCTATGAAGCAAATGACCTTGAGACAAGTCTGCTTCTGATTACCTTTGTTTGTACTTACTGAGAATTCAATGTTTAGGGCTTTGACTAGATAATAGGAATCAGATATGGGAGCCATTTTGCAATGTTTTGTTAAATCACCTCAGCAGAAAGCAGTAAAGTTTTAGTGGAATGTAGTCAATCTGTACTGCATCCAATTATAATTGTAGACTGGTCATTTCTGAAAATAAAGCAATTTCTGCAATGCATCATATTTATGGTAGCAAAATCTAAGAAAAGCTTAGTAAAATGGTGTTGCTCTGCATTCCTGGGAAGCTGCTTAATTTAAATCAGCCATTAGTGCACCGCTAAAATGCTTAATAACCGCAGACCGCAAAGAATGAAATGGCCATTTCTGGTTCTACAACACAATATGGTACTGTTAGTTTCAAAGGTAAAACAAGCCATAAAATCCCAATTTCCTCCTTATTATCAATCTTTTGTAACCCATTCGGCACAGGCAGCAATTGCCAAGTGTCGTGAATTTTGAAATACATCTCAATCAGTACATTTCTTACCTAGAGCAGATAAGGATAAATGCCTGGAAGGATTCTTTACTTGGGCACTTTGTAAGAAAAGTTAGATTGCATGGTAATAATCAATGGAAGTATTCTTTACAAGCTACACCTGCTTTTAGTGTCCATGTGAATAACTTGTCTTAAAAAAATAATTTTTCTTGCAGATGTTTAATTTGCAATCGAATACGATAGTGTGAATATAAAATAATAGCTGCTCACCTGAACAGAATGAAGGAGGTGCAGGACATAATCACTAAAACCTGATTGCAAACGAGAATTACTTTCTGCAGCATTTCAGCCGAATCATCTTCCTTGTGTAATTCATTGTAAATGCCGTACCCTTTCAGAGCACTTTGTCAGGCAGATTGGTAATACATATCGCTTGGATAAAAAAATGCTTTAACACAATAGCATATCATAACGCATCTAGCCATTCAATGCAGAGGATTGAATAGAAATTCTATCTGCCTATCTATGCATCTTTCTCATCTCTATATTATATGTATTTCATCTATCTAACCATCCATCCATCCATCGTTCTATACATCTCTTTCATCTCTATATCATGTGTATTTCATCTACCTAGCTATCTATATCTACTGTAATCTCTGTGTAATATATTATCAGGATCTGGATGGTGGGTAGTTGGCAATAACACAGACTCCTAGGTTAGCAGTCCAAATGTCGAGTTAAATTCAGTCCAAAGGCAATATTCAAAAGCAGCACAGAAACAAAGCCTAAAATTAACACCTGCCCGTCTGGGCATTAACTAAACAGAACTGTGTTTCCTCATGTAATAGTTTAGACAGTCCGAGAGAGTCTCTAGCAGAAGTAAACACCTTTGTGACTTTGCAGCCTATTTCTGCTGCTGTCTGCTCTAACAGCAGACTTCTTATGCTTCCCTGACAAGGACAATCCCAGTCAGCTGCATTTCCCCAGGTGTGTCCACAAGGTGTGGACTGGAGGGGACAGGAATGGCAAGTTCCATTACCAGTTACCTGGCAATCCATCCCAGCGCACAGCACTTAAACAACGCTCAGAAAACATAGTAGCTTGCTGAGAAACAATCTGAATTTTCTCTATTCACCCATATGAGCAAACTCTGTGAGGTGTACATCCCTTCCAGTATCTGACTGGCAGCAAATCAACAATGGTGAAAGGAAAAATATGTGTTAAAACATACCTTTTAATTCAAAACCTCATAAAACCAGTACCTATTAGTACATAGATTTTATAAAAATCACATACAGGTTGATTTAAACCAACATGGTCAATATATTATTCCTAGTTGTCTTTCATTAGCAAAAGATTTGTAATATTGTGGCATGGGGAATAATTAAAGTTACATGTGTAGTAAAACATAGTTGAGTTAGAAGTACAAACGTAATGATCTCACAAATTCAGTCTTATTCTGGGATGAGTAGTCCGTTCAAACAGAGTCCAGGTAATCTCTCCGGGACAAGGATAAGTACCATCAATGATCCACAGTTGTGATGTAGAAAGGACCTACCAAGTCCTTATCATGTCCCTGAGGCCCTGGCACTCCCCAAGATTTTGGTCCTAACAAGGACAGTCCACAGCTATATATAGTAGGTCTGCTTACACCCTATACTTCAGAAAGAAAGAAATAATTCACCCTACGCATTTCTTCCACGGTTTTGTGGATTCATCAGGGCCTAAAAATGAATTTGTTGTGGCTGCACAAATCAGATGTAACAGGCTAACACCTACAATGCCAAACTACAGATGTCTTAGTCTACTTGTCATCATGGGAGGTTTACTCACATTATGCACATTCTGAGGGCTCTAGTAGCTGGTCATCTTTTTTACTCACTTTCAGATGGGGGACACTTTACTTATAGTCACTATGCTTTCGACTGTCACTTCTGTATGATGTGTCTCTACTTACTGCAGACACTTGTATGGACATGCTGTAAAGTGCCAATGGACATGATCTGTCAGTGTATATGTCTCTGTATGTATGCCTTGTTATGCTAAATTCATGCAGTCTGTTGTTGCAGAAGAGCTTGAAATGGAAACCCTGACATAGAAACTCATTGATTGATAGTTACAAATCTATTTATCACAAATTATAATTGTTCTATAAGAAGAAAGTTTTTGACATAGGAGATGCCAATTGATTCTAAATTCATATGAGTGGATCACTGTTAGTATTGGGGGTCTAAAAATATAGGTTTACAAGATAGCAGGCATTTGTATGATAGGAAGCTTGCCTGAGGTGACAGCTCTTCTTTAAGCCAACTGTTTAATATTCTGTTGATATTAAAGTAAGTGTTTAGCAGTAAAGTGTCCAAATATTCAAAGATATATGCCTCAGGGGATCTCTTTCACAAAGTACATACGAAAC
This sequence comes from Engystomops pustulosus, assembly GCA_019512145.1. Lineage (NCBI taxonomy): Eukaryota > Metazoa > Chordata > Amphibia > Anura > Leptodactylidae > Engystomops > Engystomops pustulosus. The sequence continues at coordinate 109,745,492 of CM033644.1, read as the reverse complement.
ATATGGCTTCCTTTCCACTAGACTGGTACAAACAAACTGGATATTGCTCTCAAATGCAAGTTTCATTTAACTCTGGTTTGTCTGGGTCCATCTATATTGCGTATTGTAAAAATGGCATTATTTCTCTTCCATTTTTGATTTTTGCATCATTGTCTCGGGCTTAAGCCATATATACACAGGCCTTGCTGATGCTACTTTTGAGCCAAACTACATTGAATGTAGGTTAATCATCCTACAATGATCATGGATATTTCTTAAGATATACATAGGTATATCTTAAGTTGGAATCACATGTGTAGTAATAATGGCAGTATGTGGTGCAGTTATAGATGCATTTGAGTTACAAAAATGGGAATTGTAATAAAGAACTCACAGTTCTCTTCCCTGCTTGATTTACTTACTTTTTTTTCCGAAAAACAAAATAAAAACAACACATTTCACAGAAGCTCAATAATGCAGTAATCTCTCACTACATATGTAAAAACATAGTGATATGGCAGTACAGGGAGTAGTTAAATACATGCGTAACAATGAACATGGTAAAGCATAAATATAGGGAATATAAACATAGTGATGATACAACACATCCATAATGTAGTGATCCTATAAACAGAAATGTTTCAGCACAGAAAACATACAGTCACATCACAGTCCAGAGATAATGCCCCAGCATATGGTTTCTTACTCATGGTTCATGGTTCATACCTTGCTTATAGAAAGTTATTAGATTTTTTCTATTTGTATACTGTATATCCGCAATATATAAGTAGTAAGATATTTTTATGCACCTCACTTTGTTTTAACAATGATTCTGTTATATATTTATTTTTTTCATGTTTTTTTTCACTTTTTTCATGTGTTTAATGATTGTTAGAATACTAATTGTAATGAAACAATATAAACAGGTTAAAATTAAAATTCTAAACATAAATTAATTCAAAACATAAATTATAGGAACATTTAAATGGACACTTGAAGGGGCCCATATACATGACATGGTACAACATCCTACACCAAAACCTTGCATTTCTTGTCAGCCTTTGTGGCAATCTTTACTCAGGTAAAATGTCTACTTACTATCCAGTGGCAGGTTACTGTAATGTAGTGCAGCCTAATTCTTTTTGTTATAAAACTTTTTGTGCCCCAGAACTTAATAAAACTTTAATCTGATGTATATGCAAATCATCTCAATAAGCTACTGGGGCGTTGATTAGCCGCACCATGGAGTGGTAGCTACTCCATGCCCCAGTAGCCTCTTTTGATTCCACCTACCCCAGGCTCAGAGCTAGCTTTATTACAAAAAGCATAACAAAAAGACCTCCAGATCAAGCTATGTAGGTAGATCCGTGATGGTAGGTTTCCTTTAATACCATAGCGCAATAAGACGTACCTGTACGTATTGCTGCGCATGGGGGAGTATGAAGAGGGCTCATGGGCTTAGTCCTCTTCATACTCACCGGGGGCTTGCTTCACAATGAAGCAAATGGCCACCGCTAAGACCCGCGATCGGTGCTAGCAGCGATCACAGGTGTTAACCCTTTGATCACCGGCGGCAATCTTGGCTCCAATCGTCGCTCCCCGCAACGTCATCCATTGCCATGACAGCCTTGAGTCACACATAGATCCGAGGCTGTCATGTTTTAGGCTATCTATTACAATGTGCAATTTGCACATTATAATAGATGGCGTGCAAAATCCACATATACTGCCATACTGTAGTATTGCAGTATATGGTAGGATCAATCAGACAACCTGACAATATGAATAAACCTTAAAAATCATAAACACATTAGGTATCTCTGCATCCAAAAATGCCCGATCAATCAAAATATAATAATGGTTTTTCACTGCGATTAACCACGTAACAGAAGATAGCACCCAAATTCGCAAATGCCATTTTTTTGGCGATTTTGAAAAATATGAAAACATTCTATAAAAAGTGATCAAAAGGTCATATAGTCCTAAAAATAAAAGTATTGAAAATGTCAGCAAAAAATGACACCACCCACAGCTTTGTACACCAAAGTATGATAAAGTTATTAGCGCCAGAATATGGCAAAATGAAGATTTTTTTTGTACAGAAGGTTTTAATTTTTGTAAATGTATGAAAACATTATAAAACCTATACAAATTTTTCATCCCCCACAAGAAATGGCGCAAATTTCTGGTCCTTAAGGGGTTAAAAGACATTTACCATCAGTTTTTCTGATGGTAGATGATCGGCACGTATGTGCCTGCTTCTGTATACATCAAGTGTAACTGTTTTTAGTGTGTAAAGAAATAACACTTTGCAAAGATAAAGAGCAAATATCCGCTCTCTCCCAACCCCGGCTCTCTGACGCCTCTGGCCAGGGTTATGTGCTACACAAATTTGGCACAGGCACTTCTTAAATACCTTTGCCAGCAGTTTGCACTTAGAGGAATGTGCACAGTCCGACAGAAAACTGGCGCATGGCCCTTAGTAAATGTTCCCCTAAGTGTCCTTTGTTAAAGGTATTCTAGCATTTGTAATAAAAGAGGGTGTTTGAAATCCCAAATTGAAATAGTGTTACGGCAGTGATTGAAGATGGTTGACATTTATTCAACAACTACTGTTCATTAAAGGGTAACCATAATTCTAAGCAAAAAAAAGAAAACCATAATTCCCTCAGACCCCAGTCTTAGTATCTTTTATAGCCCATGGCAACCAGCAATAGTTTCCAGCTCTGAAAAGAACTACAATCAGCAAGATTGAGGGACGTGACCTGCCTTCTGTGACATCATTACAAGCATGTGCCGCTGACCAATGGCTTCTGCATCTTAGACACACCCACACAGCTGAGTGTAGAGTTTGTAGCTAAGAGGCTGAATAATTTACATAAGTGAAAATGTAAAGGTTTATTCAATGAAAAGAAAAGGTTCAGTAATATAACTTTTTAAACTAGAGCAGGTTGAACACCAATACAAGTAATAGGGGACATGGATACAATGGGGCACATTTACTAAGAATGTGGGAAACTGCACTAAAATGCAGGGTGCGCCAGATTCATTAAGAAGGTGCGCCAGAAATCATGAATCTGGGCATTCCCTGCACTGGCCGAAAGACTTCACCAACTTTTGTGACCTTTAACATAGGGTGTCCGACAGACTTTGCATATGAAATCAGGTGCACTGTTGGACTGAGCGCTGAAATGCCCCCCCTAATTTGTGTCGCATGTTGGCTACTGCACCTGCGCCACAAAATGGTAACCTGTACAGTGGTATGGAAGGTCTAGCCCTCAGAACAAGTCAAGGTATTTGCTTACAAACAAGTATTGCACATTACCCGGAGGAATAACAGAGGACAGGAGACACATACACACAAACCCTTGACTAAGCGAGGCGAAACACCTCTATGTACATTTATATGCCTGTTTATGTGTCCCTTGTCCTCAGTTATTCCTCTGGGTAATGTGCAATACTTGTTATTAAGCAAATACCTTGACTTGTTCTGAAGACTAGACCTTCTATATCTCTATACAGGTTACTGTGATCTATATATCATGTATATTTAGTTATTTTATCATTGGTGGGCTTTTTCTGGATTTGTTTTAATTGATCTAATAAAGTGTTATTTTATAGTTTCTACATTTTGTTTTTTGTTTCCAATTTTTGTGGTGTACCTAGAGAAGAGTGTAATAACAAAATGTCCCACCCCTCCCCTCCACCTATAATAGCTATCTATGTATGTATGTATGTATCTATCTCATATCTATCTATGTGTGTATCTCCTATCTATCTATCGATCAATCCATTGATCTAGCTATGTATAGATAGATATCTATGTATGTATGTATTATCTATCTATCTATCTATCTATCTATCTATCTATCTATCTATCTATCTATCCAAAATACAGCAACGTTTCGGCTCACTTGGAGCCTTTTTCAAGCCAAAACGAGCAGTTTCGAGTACCCTAATGCTCGACCGAGCATCAAGCTCGGACGAGCATGTTCGCTCATCTCTAGTTACCATGCATTTGGCTGATTTGAAAGTGAAAAATCACTGAATCCAAGACGAGAAAACAAATCTGTATGTGTCCATAGGTGAAAATGGATGCAATGAAAAACCACTGATGTGTGAATCTGCCCAAATTCCACTACTCTTATCAAAGTGGTGAAGGGATTGTTCCAATGATGTACTATAGTGGGAATTGCTATCTATGCAATTGTCTGAAGTACATAAAGGGAACTAAACGGCAATCTCTACATGCAATGCCGCTGCTTCTCCTTGTATTATGTTTTTCTAAAAGTTTCTAGATATCCTTTTTGCCATTGAAAATCGTCAAAACATGAAATCCTTTAGTACAGGATTTTGGCATTCAGGATGAGTTTTTAATACTATTCATGAGAATAAGGAAAAAGACAAATGATTGCTAGACACTAATATAATACCATAGGTTCTATTATTCTGACAGCCTTTTACTGCTTCAATAGTGGTTACTTGTTAATAGATGGATTTTTATAAGCAAACTGTTTATATGAAAATATGCAATTTTACACAAACTTAATCTGTTATACATATCATTTTATCAAAGGCGACATTCATAAATTGGTAACAAGCAGAGAATATGCAATCATGCACAGGCCGGACATATGTATTGTTTGAATGGAAATCATTGAAGTGTTTGTACAAATACGCTCTAAGCCTTCATAGATATAGATTACTGTGCATACAGCTCCACTGCTGGACGTGCTTACTGGGATAGCGGAATGGAAATGACAAGATTTATTTTTTAAACAGGTGCAGAATGCACATTAACAAATTATCCTCCAACACATTTGTTTTCTGAGTCATTAGAAGCCTGATGTAGCACCTGCTGTTCATTTCAATAAGTCAGAACGCTCTCCACCTACCTTTAATCCTTTTCTTTGGTACAGCTCACTGCTTCTCAAATTTTAGAGGATCAATCACATGGTATTGATTTGAAAGAGGTATAGAAATCAAAGTTGAATGAACACATCTGACTTGTTCATAACGCATGGTCAGCTTTGGGGAAGAGAAATTGGGAAATAGGGTGGCTGTGATAAAAACAGTTGGACTGTGACTTGAATAAAGCAGATTATACTGGCAACAAATCAATGATAGACCAGAGTGTTCCATTTCATGCCTTCTTGCACTAGACAGATTTAGAAATCTAGGGAGGGTTATACAGTACTATCAACATTCTATTTTGGAAGCTAGACCAAAGTGATGTGCCTGTTGCCTCAAAGTTAAATGCTTAATGTACTGTTGCATTGATTACTTTTTTTAGGATTAATTTTTCATCCATGTTGTGGTTTTTCAGCAAAATGAAATTAAATGGGGTTGTATACACTGCTAGTGCATTATTAAAGCTTGACTGTAAACATTTTAACTGTTTAGCAAGCCCAGCAAGCAGACGCTCAGAATGTTCATATAAAATATTAAAGGTTTACTTTGTAATACTGTGCAAACATATTTACAGTTTCTGTAGAAACTATTTATCTTGACTAAACTGCTTGGCTAATATCTAATAAAAAACTTTTCTTAAAATTGCTAAAATACAGAAAATTATACATGTCAACGTATTTGACATGTAAATGAGTTAATAATGTTAGGGTATCTGCAAATGTTAGGGCATTTATTTTTTGGTGCAAGGTCTTGTTTTTTAGCACCCAATTTTAGCGGTTTTTTACATTTGGGCAGATTTACTTACCTGTCCTGTTGACGCCGCCGATCCAGAATGTCCGACGAGGATTCGGAGCTGCCGCGATTTACTAAGATCGTGCAATTTCCTGCATCTGTCTCTTCTTCTCGGTGCATGTGAGTGCTGATCTTGTGACACAATTTGTTTTTTAAATTCCGTGGTTTGTCTGGATCAGTCGGGTTTCCCGACGTCCACTCCCCCCAATTTGTGTCCTATGCAAGCCGGCACCGAAGCACCACAATCCGATCGTGTGGGGCAACTCAGGGCAAAACGGTAAAAATCGGAAACCCAATGAAAATGCGGTGTTTGGACCTTTAGTAAATGTGCCCCATTGTGTTTATATATTGTGGCACACTGCCTAATGCATTTGCTGCACCATAAGAAGAACAAATTAGTGTCAGAAATGACACCTCACATTGAGGAAGGCATTTAAAAGTTTGTAGTATTTTTTTTTATTATGTACCAAAAATACATTTTTTCTGCTGGTTTGCAAAAAACAAGTGATAAATGATTTTTTGGTGGAGATCATGGAGCAGAAATCTGTTGTTGCCATGCATAGTCTCAGCTTGACTCTGTCTGCTGCAAAATCTGAATTACATGGGAAATCAGCCAATAGTAGCTGAGCTCTGATGCTGGTGGAAGGGCTGCGAGATTACCGATGGGATAAACCCAGCAACTAGATATGGTTTTTTGAGTGAAAAACATAAACATCAAATGGAAAAAGTCCTTTGGTGGCAAGGGGTTCGAAGAGTTTTCCTGTATCGTTGTAAATCTAAAAATAGTTGTCTGGTCGAGAAAGCAAAGTTTTAAAATGAATATGATAAAAATGTCTGCCCAGTTTGAATTGTAATTCCTTCATATATTAGGGATTTGAGTTGTTATATTGTAAGTAAAGACTGGAATATGTGGCATTAATCTGGGAAATTAAATAAAGCAAGCCTATCCAGGCTAGGTGTGTAGGAAACAAAATTTTCTCTTATGTGTGAGGGGAGCAGTAAAGTGTGATTTTATTAGGAGCTAATTGACACATCACTATCTTAAGACACTTTCATGAAGGGGGGTATCTTCTTAGGCTTCCAGCACATGAACAAGTGCAATATTGGGCCACAAATTGGGCCACAAACTACACTCAATGGTGTGTGATGTACGCTCACATGTTGAAGACTATAGAAAATGACTCCTTGTGGAAACTACAATCATGTGTATGAGCCTATGGATATGAAATGGGGATGTGTATGCTGTTGCAGATGCTGTTGAAACAATGTCTAACACATGTCCAAATACAGCATTCATGTACATGAGGCCTTACTTGGAAGATCTTGTCTTCCAGGCAGATCTGGAAATGTTTATTGCTTTGCTTTACACTTGTTTTATAACTTTGCTACATTTTTATTGTGTCTCTATTCATGTACCTGAGAGCAATACATTTACAAATATGTGGTTATGATGCACACAGATTTATATAAAGTATATATAATTCTGAAAAGCAGAGGAGCTTCATAGGCAGTCATAGAACGTTTGCAAAGTGGCAATTTAACAGGTTTTCCACCATTTTCCCATGCAACCTTTTCATTCATGCTGTTCTATATTGATTGTATAACCCTGATTGTCTGTGTGGATGAAACCCCACAATGCACATGCTTATAGACCAATTTCTTGGATTAGGTGATGTACTATAATGATGCTCATATACCTTATCCCTTACTTCTATGATATAGACTTTTGTAGTCTATACGTTATAATAATAGTATGGCATATTCATATTTCTAGAAGCTTTTCAATTTAAATTATTTTTAGAAGTTTTAGAAGAAGTTTTCTACTGCGGTTTAGACAAAATACCTATCGAGGTCATAGGGAGACGATCACCTACTCATGGTAAGCTCATTCAAATTACTAAGGACTGTCATTTTTCACCTCTAACATATCACTCATAGTTGTAGTTACATATGATTACTGTCATTGTGTTGTGAAGCCAAATTAAAATAAGTAAATAAGAAATTTAGTAATATTATTTAGTTATATAGTTATATTCTATATAAAAATCATCCCCGTTGGTGGAAAAAGCAATGACACCTGAAAAGAACCTAGATCAAGTACAGTAGATGTTTAATGTACCATTGTCCATTCACAGTTCAATAGCAATTAGTATTAGGGACACTTAAAGTACAAATCACCATGTCCAAAGTGATATAAACCATATAGTATTGATCTTTTCTGGCCTTTTTAACCTTTTATCCATGTGTCAGAGACTAAATATTTCCACTTTCACTTAATTGCATTGCTGTATTTTATGATATCATAGAATGATTCTATGCTCTCCAGGTCTACAAAATAACCTGAAAAACCATAGCAACTAGGAAGCTACAGCGCAGCATGCTCCCCTCATATGAAACAATTTAGCAGCATACTTGTAAGTCATATGTTTTTCTTTTTTAATAAATTACTAATGATTGGCTTTACTGGATTTTAGAGCATTTGAATCAGCATTTTATAGTTTTTTTTCATGGTACCATTCATGGTTTCATTAATATTGTCAATATTTCATTAAGGAATTCTCTACAGATAAAGTTTTCGTTTAGCTATAAATAATCCAAAAAAATGCCTGTAATGGAAAGAAGATGACAAGTGCCTGATCTATGAGTAAATGTCCCTGCTTTATCATAAAGGAAATTGATGGCATATTTCCTTTAACTCCTTCCCGATATAAGACTTAACATTACTGCATGAGTGGAGGTGACTAACCTCCCAAGCAGAGCCGGTGTCAGGAACAGTGGGTGTCAGCTGTATATTAATTTGCAAACATACCTTATAAATAAAGAATGCTAATATGCTATAAGGGGAGCTGTGATTGGTTACCATGGGCAACTAGAAATATTCTGACTTTCAGACAGCTTGATAAATCTGCCCCAATATGTACATTGGGAACTAGGTATCACTTTTTTAAATGTTCTTTTAAATCCAAAATCTAAAGCCATGGGAGTTATATATCTTGGAAATGTGCACCTCTCTTTCTGGGTAGTTACAGGCACATCATTTGCAAATTTTAGCAAAATTCATTCTATTTTTTTTTTTACCATGCTGACAGGGGAGTGGAGGATTTTTGTACAAAATTTGCACAAATTTGCTGATGTTTAAAAAAAACTTTTTTAAACATCAGCATCGGGATTTAAAAAATACATCTGTGTAATTTTTTTAAACTTAAGTGCTTAAAAATTTCCAAATTGCATTTTTATTAAACATGTCTTTTTCTTCTATTAGTCTACATGCAACCCTACAAACGTTTGGTCTTAAAGGGCACCTACCACCACAAATCTACCTATAAAGGTAGATTGGGTGGTAGGTGGATCAATGGGACGTGAGTAGCCGCATCTGAGGATGGAACAAGAGAACTTGATGGTGGCTATGAGCTCCCAACACCAATAAAAGTACTAGGTAGGTCTCTATTAGGAGCAGAGATGGGTCATTGTGTCCCGAACTGGGTGGCCACATATAGGCCCACATTGCATGATTATGGAGGAATATGGTGGACAATGAACCCATAATATAAGACAAGATGTGCCTGAAACTTTTTGAGATTGCTGAGGGAACTGCAGAGAATTTTCAACAAAATATCACATGAAGGCCGGCTTCTGGAGGAAGATCAGAGGTGAAGGACACTTAATGATGCAAAAACTGGCTCTTCATATATGCAGGGTACTTCAAGGCCCCTTTCCACTGAAAATACTAGGTCCAAACCTTTTGGTTCCTTTTGGTTCAGTGTGACCCGGGTCAGGCAGCATATGGTTGCTTTTCCATTGCTGAGAGTACCTTCTTCTGACGACAGAGCTCGTGTTGACGAATCAGAGGACGAATCTTGGACACAATACTACAGCTTTAGATCACTTGATACCCAACACAACGGGGCACAGTTACTAAGGGTCCGAACGCCGCACTTTCGTCGGGTTTTGCGATTATTTCGGTTTTGCGGCGAATTGCCCGGGGTTTTTGGCGTACGCAATCGGATTGTGGCGCATCGGCGCCGGCTTGCACGCGACAGAAATCAGGGGCGTGGGCGTTGGACAAGCCGACAGATTCGGTCAAACCACAGAATTTAAAAAAGGAAATGTGTCGCAAGATCAAGCACTCACATGCACCAGGAAGAAGCAGGGGAACTCCGGCGGACCTCAGCGCAGAAGCGACGGATGCAGGAACACGAGCGCACGATCTTAGTGAATCGCGGCAGACCCGAATTCTCGTCGGACAACGCTCTGTGGGATTGCAACAGGATCGGGTGAGTAAATCTGCCCCAATGTTCCTTCTGATGCACTGGAAAAGCACACCTAAAAAGTTGCATTTGAAAGAAAATTGAAAAACCTTCTCAAGAAACTCTCCAAAACTTTGGTGAACATACTGTATATCGATAAGTCTTCTCCATAATCTTTTCTTCAAATGAACTCTGGTTGCCCCCAAACCAAGGCAGGTCTTACGAAAGGCAATGAGCCCAACCATGACCATTACCTGAGACTGAGATGGCACTCTACGGAACACTTTTGCAAGAAGATAAAAAGTTGATTTCTGGTTGCCCCATTGTTCGGATTACATTGCCTAGAATATGAATTTGTAAGTCCGTGGACATGATGGGACAACCTCATCTTCTGGTGGCATCTTCTGCTTGTAGGGTGAGTCTGATTTCCATTATTTACCCTTTATCCCAGATTTTGAGCATGTTACTTGACTTAGTGAACCTGCTTAATGAGCTGCGGCGTCTCCTGAGGATAATCCAATGAGGTAGACATGAGGTTTTGAACCTCACAGCATGAAATTCAATCCAGCGACGCGTCCGCTGTGTCAATGCTAAAGCTTCACCGCTTCATTAGAATTTAATCCTCTGGATAAGAAAACTGAATTCCTTCTTAATTTGTAGCCAATGGGGGTCATTTACTAAGGGCCCGATTCGCGTTTTCCCGATGTGTTACCCAAATATTTCCGATTTTGCGCTGATTTCCCCTGTATTGCCCCGGGATTTTGGCGCACGCGATCGGATTGTAGCGCATCGGCGCTGGCATGCACACAACGGAAATTGGGGGGCGTGGCCGAGCGAAAACCGCCGCATTTAAAAAAAGAAATGTGTCGCTTGGGACGCGCTTACCTTCACTCAGCCCGAGCCGGTGATCTCCAGCGCGTTCCGATGCTTTTCAGCGCAGCAGCGCCACCTGGTGGACGTCGGAGGAACTACCTTAATGAATCCCGGCCGGACCCGAATCCAGCGCAGAGAACGCGCCGCTGGATCGCGAAGGGACCGGGTAAGTAAATCTGCCCCAATGTATCTTAAAGGGGTTGTCTGCAACTTGAAAAGTACCACATTCCACACCAAGCTTTTTCTATTTTCATGGTGCACTTCCAAGTTTAGGATGTGACAGAAGTGGTTGGTCCTTCACATCTTTACCTGTTACCATTTCCTGGTCCTGATTCCTTCACTGGTCGGTCTTTAAGGATATTTTTGTAATTACTATAAGGGTGACATAAAGTCTTCAGTGAATGCTACGGGTGCTTGACTCATGGTTGGCCATAGAGTTCCATGTAGTCTTCTTAACTGATAACATTTACCATTGGTTGGGCTTGGGGTTGGGAATATTGAGTACAGGCTGTCCCTGGGTTACATACAAGATAGGTTCCAAAGGTTTGTTCTTAAGTTGAATTTGTACGTAAGTCGGAATTGTATATTTTATCATGGTAGCTTCGGGGAAAAAAAAAATTTCGCCCCAGTGACAATTGGAGTTTCAAAACTTTTTGCCGTAATAGGACCAAAGATTATCAAAAAAGCTTCATTACAGACACCTTACAGCTCATCACTGCTACCCGGAAGTAATGTAAAGCTTCCAGAGAGCTTCACCAGAGGTCACAGTGGGCAGAGGGGTCGTCTGTAACTAGGGGTCATCTGTAAGTCAGGTGTAAGTAGGGGACCGACTGTACAGTTGTGGGCACCAGGAGGATGACAAAGATTATTAAATAAATAGGTAGATTAGAGTACAAGGACACGCTGACTAAACTTGGGGTTATTCAGTTTGGAGAAAGGACAATGTACAAATATCTGAATGATAAGTACGGAATTCTTCCGAATGATGTTTTTACACCTAGGCCTGTGATCATGACACGGGAGCCCCCTATACTCTAGCCGGATACCTTTTTTAAAATTAGAATTATCACAAGTTATTGGAACAAGATTTTAAAGGGAACCTACCACCACGAATCTACCTACAAAGGTAGATTGGGTGGTAGGTGGATCAATAGGACGTGAGGATAGTCCTATTGATCCACCTATCACCCGATCTACCTTTATTAGGTAGATTCGTGGTGGTAGGTTCCCTTTAAGAAGGAACATTATTCCCGGACCCGAATCCAGCGCAGAGAACGCGCCGCTGGATCGCGAATGGACCGGGTAAGTAAATCTGCCCCAATATGTGCAATATACATTACTATTATATGGCTATATCATTGTTAGAACCATTATTAACATTTCTGCACAATAACGTTTTGTACCGGCACATTCATTTGGTCAGTCAATCAAAAGGTTCATTTGTTGTATACAAAAACAACTTTCTTTGTGGTATTTGTATAGAGGGCTTTTAGGCATATATGATAATGTAATTTAAAGAACTTACTACAGAGGATATATCTCTGCTTTTAGTGAAACCTTACCATGTTCTCGTCCACTAGAGTATTCGCGCTGAGCGCGCATGCGCAGGCGGAGCAGTAAACAGACTGGAATGGCCGCTACTTGGTCGGCATCTTGTAACCATGGAGATGCTTGGAGATGCTCCGTGCTCGCGAGATCCCGGAACTGTGCGGCACTTCCGGTTCTCAGTAGCCGGATCATAACCTGTTCGCATGCGCCACAAATCAGCTGCGTGGTTTGCTATAGGACATAATGAACAACACATGGTAGGTACCTTCTCCATTGGTCGAAATAGACTTTATATACTGCTACCGGGTTAGCCTCACATCACCCCCAGATGAAGACTTGATGGCTGAAACGTACGTCAGGGTCGGCGTGTAGTCCCGTCCATGGGTATGGGCACGTGTGCTAATTAATAATATTTAACACATCTTATATATATGTGGGTATTGACTACAGTACCCATAAAAGCACAATTTGATGTACATTTGTTTGGTTCCCCCCCCCTTCCTTCATGTTTATACAGCATTTAAATGAATGTCTCTTCACTTGAAAGATATATGTTAGCATATTTTGACTTAAACCCATGCCTTTTGTAGCCAGGGATATTGTCTCCTGAGCATATGTCTAATTGTAAAATGGTTTGTTTTAAGATGTATTTACAATAAATTTGACTCTTATGTGACTAAAACGAGGTGGAATTTTTGTTTTTCGGTTTTATTAGTCTACACAAGTCAGAATACCTTACTGTTACTTTGACAATACTAATACTGTTATTATAAGCTTAAGACTAGTTGGACTTCTTAGACACCTCCAGTGGTCATGCACCAAATTTATGTGGACTATTGTAAATTATATATCTGAATCTGCCATATCAGACCCCAAGTTATCCCTAGCTCATATCTAGTAGTAACATTTTCTCATTTCTAGCATGAAGATGAACTTTTAGATATTCAGTTACATTATTATTTTATTTCTACTAATTGATTCCCAGATGATTTCTGAAGCTTTCCTCATTTGTATGGAGCATTTCAACTTCTGGTGACAAGTTGCTTGCTGATCTGTGATCTGTGGTTCATAAAAGAAGTCAGTATAAAAAGTATTCAATATGTGTAAGTAATAGTATTAATTTCTGTTGAAAATATAACCAAATGCCATTTGTCTGTATGAATGTATTTATTGGGTTCAGTTTCATTGAAAACTTGCACTACTTAACATTGTCAGCCCTTTTACTTTTAAATGAATAAAGGTCAAATAATCAGACATCTAAAAGGACAGCTCATTTATCATCCTTTGCTAAATGTGTCAGTAGCTAATCTTCAGTACTTGGTGATAGTGCCACACAATGAAAGGTTAATAGATTCAAAGTACTGGCTTTATCTCAACAAGACTGTAATGATGGTTTAGTGAGGAACATTCATTTCTGTTCATCTGGAAATTTGTATGTGAATTTAAGCTTTAATTACTAGACTTTAGATGTAATCTTGGAAATTGTGTCCAAATGAGGTCAGACTACTTTTTAACATACCTCTACGTTATGTAATGCAAGCATGGTATTGTACAGTATATTTTACATGTGTGTAGAACATAATACAGGCGGTCCCCTACTTAAGGACACCCGACTTACAGACAACCCATAGTTACAGACAGACCCCTCTGACCTCTGGTGAAGCTTTCGGAATGCTTTACTATAGTCCCAGATTGCAATAATGAGCTGTAAGTTGTCTGTAATGAAGCTTTATTGATAATCCTTGGTCCCATTACAGCAAAAAATGTTTAAACTCCAATTGTCACTGGGGCAAATTTTTTTTTGTCTGGACCTACAATTATAAAATATACAGTTTCGACTTACATACAAATTCAACTTAAGAACAAACCTGCCTGTATAGAACAGAATAGTGTAATCACATCCTTTATAGCAATAAAAGACTTACACTAACAAGCAAATGACTGAAGATGGAAATACACATAGGGGGAGATTTATCAAGGCTAGTACAACATTATTTACCCCTATGCTACCTCCATGACATGTAGCGGTATAAAGTGGACGTGTATGGAAGTGAGGTCGGCTCGCATAGGACGTTACTGGACATTACCACGACTCGTTCAGGCCTTTTAAAACACAATTCTATGCCAGAAAGCTCCTGTAATAGAGTTGTCCACTAATGCAGCTGCCTGCTGGAGCCTCCTCATATATCCATCATGGAGGATGTTATACCCAGGTGTATGTTATATGAGCTCATAGGGGGAGATTTATCATCTTTGCGATAGTTCTATGACTGCTTATGAAGCTCCTCTGCTTTTCAGACTAATTAAAGTGGCGTTGGTCCTTTAATAAATCTCTCTGGGATTTTTAGAAAATAATCACAAGTAAAGTAAACTAAGCGATACAGCATAAATCTAATAAAAAGCTTCTAAAATTTAAATGCTAGTGATAAATACACAAAGGTGCAGATGCTAATGCGAAAAAAAAAACTGATAAAGCAAATGGGCGGACACATGTTCAGCTTGAAACGCATTTTGAAAGCATTGCAAAGAAATAGGGAGGGGTTTGTGACAATTGCACCTGCATTTCAGAGGAAATGTATGTGATCAGTTCAAGCACCACATGTTTTACATTACTTTCATGCAAAACATGTGGCGCTAGATACTGATTGCATATCTTTCCTCTGAAATGCATATACAATATACAATATACAAAACCCCACTGGTGGACCCCTGTCATTGCAGCAGAGATTAAAAAATATTGGGCATAATATTGATTATGAGCCTAAAAAAAAAGCCATCAATCAGAGACTCTGAGAACACAGGCTTTTTATACCACACCTGTTGTCCCATATGGCCATGAGCAGGAGGTGCTTTAAGCCATCCATTAATTTTAACACTATGTTACACAAGATAACACACAGTGCTTGCTCAAAGATTACCCAATATACTATTGTTAATTTAAGATAAGACCCATCTTAGACCATTTAAGTGCCAGGTTTGAGCAGGCATCTACCATTGAGAAGCATCTATTGATGAGTCCCTAGCATAATTTAAAGGGAGACCTAATTTCCGCCAGTAACTGCACGGCGACAAGGAATGGCATGAAGATATATAAGCTGTGCGGGAGTACATCAAGGTACACCTACAAGTTCAACATATTCTAATTAAAGGACTCCAGAATAGCACCCCGAAATACCCCCCAGTCATACACTGACTGCATCCTTAATAAAGAGGCTAAATGAAATAAACATCTTACAGGAAATCTACCATCTGGAATCTCAGTGTGTAACTTATCCCCATATAGTTTTTACAATTTACTGTAATACAGCTTAAATGTTTTAATATTTTATTTGATGTATATGCAATTACCTTCAGAGGCTACTCTGGATTTGGTGTAGCCTCTATTAGTTCTGGGGTCTAAGATTACTCCAAGCCCTGAGTAGTCCTTCAGTTTTTCCTCCTTGTGCATCCATGCTGCTTGTGAACAGCCCATGTAGGTGCCTTGACTCTCAGCATGTCACTGCTTAGTGAAGACTGCAGGGCCCCTCTCTGACCGGAGGTGCGATGGGAGTGGCCGCACCTGTGCAGACCATTCAGCCATGTTCACAAGTGATATGGAAGTGCAAGGAGACTGATCTGAAGGGATACTTTGGGTGTGGAGTAGCCTTAGCCCTTGCAGATTGAAGAGGTTACTCCACGCCTGAGTAGCCTCTGCAGGTAATTTTCATATGTATGAAATAAAGTATTAAAACATTTAAACTGCATTACATTAAATAGTAAAATCTGTATGAGGTGAGCTAGACATTGGGAATCTACCTCTAGATCTACTAAAATAAGCAGATTGTAGATGGTAGATTTCCTTGAATTGTTGGAAATCATAGTTTACTGTAAATCATATGGTGTACATTAACATTTAACTTTTGTATTAAAGTAATTAAACAGGATATGTGCACATTATAAATAACTTGTACAATAATAACGTGTAATAAACTTGTGACATGAAACAACACATGGATAAGTATCCACATTTTGCAATAATTTTAACAGAGGCATAGAAGGTTTATACATATGTTGTATGGTTAATCCACAGTGGATTATGTACAGTATGACAAATAGTTCATGTGCATATATATTTCTACTTTTTCGCACTCATAATTTACCTGAACTAAAACACATAATTAATTTGTATCCCAGAAACATGATGGTTTAGCAATATCTGAAGGCCATCGAATTTCCATTATAATTTCTGTCAGTAGAATGAATTGCTTTAACCTTTTCCATTCTCATTACCATCTTTGTCATGAAAATAGATTAAGAAGGGGCAATTTTCTGTTCTCTTAATAATCTCTGTCACAAGAATGGATTATTTTTGTATTCAGTTCTATTCTTGAAACAATCTATTCACTTTAAATATCTCTATCGATTTTTAAACTTTAGCAGAAGTAATTGTAACTATTTTGAGGTTCATACTCTGCTTTATAATTAAATAGAAATGATAACTTCTAAATTAGCTACTGTAGCCTCTAAGATATAAGATAAAAATAGCACTTGTCTTACATATAGTTATTATCAAAAATATTCAAAGCTCTTTCCTTATTATCGACAGCTATCTAACATTAATGAGCCATCTTGTATCCAATTTATCCTTATGGCATTCAAAGGAAAATTACTTCCCAATTATACAGTAGAAACTTCAAAACTATGAAGAAGAAAGGTTAAAGAACAGAGGGGGGAAATGTTAAAGTGTAAGATACTAATGTTAATGTACAGGCAGTCCCCAGATTACGTACAAGATAGTTCTTTAGGTTTGTTCCTAAGTTGAATTTGTATGTAAGTCAGAACTGTATCTTTTATAATTGTAGCTCCAAACAAATTTCTTTTGGTCTCTGTGACAATTGGATTTTAAAAGTGTTGGATTGTCATAAGAACCAGGATTTACAATAAAGTTTCATTGCAGACACCTTCAATGACTATTTTTAGACTAAGGCTAAAGTACAGTAAATTACCAACATCCCGGTAACCAACAAAAGATCTGAAGATAAGAGTAAGTCAATATCCCCAGTTAAACAAGGTCACTCAGCCAGGTCTAAGCCAATGCTCAAACATAAAAAAGCCAGATCAATGTTTGCAAAATCACACAGGAACTAAGATCATACTTCATATCTTGTGGTCTAACGAAACAAAAACAAAACTATTTGGCCATAATGGCCACCATTATTTTTGGAAGAAAAGGGGTGTAACTTGCAAACCTGAGAACACTCTCCCATCTGTGAAACACCAAGGTGGTAGCATCATGTGGGGTTGTATTGCTGCAACAAAATGGCATCATGATGAATAAACATTATGTGGCAATACTTAAAGGGGTATTCCCATCTGAGAATTTAAATTTAATTAAATTCATTTGCCATATGTAAACATTTCTTCAATTGGATGTTATTAAAAAAATGTTCCTATGGGAAGATAATTTCTCATAAATGTAGCTATGTTGTCCCTCACATTTTGGCAGCAGTGGCCAGACATGTGCTATTGAGTCCTGTCTGACCACCTGGATTCAGGGTTCATTACCACAGGACGGCTGTAGGACATGCAGTAACTCCCAGACATTTCATATACAAAAACTTTTTTTTGTGTAATCACTCCAGCAGAGGACACAATCTTGTTTCTAAGGAAACATATGACTACATTTATGAGAAATTAGCTTCACACAGGTACATTTTTTTTAATCACATGTAATTGAAGAAATGTTTATATATGGCAGAATAATTAATCTGGATGTGAATGCCCAGACGAGAATACTCCTTTAAGCAATATGGAAATTGTTTAAAGACGAGGTTCGCACTCTTGCTTGCTTGTATCAAAACTTGTATCTTTTATTTGTGCATGGAAAACAGAAGTTACAGATGTGGATAAAATCTGACGCTTTCTGACCTTCTTGGTCCTTAGTCATAGATCAATCAATAGCAAGAGTGCGAACCTCGTCTTTAAACAATTTCCATTGCACTTGGGTGAAAAGAAAGGCGTTCCTGGAGGTCTACGCACCGGGAGTAGAGCAGGTCTGTTAATATGTGATCATAGATCACTACCATTTGTCCTTTAAGCAATAATAATAATAATCTTTATTTATATAGCGCCAATTCCGTAACGCTTTACAAATCATAGGGGACATATACAACTATATTACATAACAAAGAACAAACAGTCATATGGAACAATAGGAGTGAGGGCCTGCTCACAAGAGCTTACAGACTATGAGGATAAGGGGGTGACACAAGGGGTTGTAGAATGGTCCAGCCATTCTTTATAAGGGAGCAATATAAAATAATTTAATAAATAATTTACTAAACAACGATGTTGCTGCTTGAACCAGCCATCAGCCGCCATCTTATTTACAGGGTCCAAGGTGAAATAGACTGCAGAAAATACTGGAGCTTGGTATATATCTGCTGTTTGCCAGATAACAGATGGGAGATAGGACATAGGATGGAATAGTAAAGGGAGAGTTGACATTTCAAGCAGTTAGAGAGTGTGATAGGCTTGCCTAAAGAGATGGGTTTTAAAAGCACGTTTGAAGCTTTGGAGGGTGGGTATTATTCTGAGAAGGGAAGGGCATTCCAGACAATTGGAGCAACTCAGGAGAAGTCCTGGATACGTGCATGGGAGGTTTGAATTAAGGTAGAGATTAATCTAATGTCACTGGCAGATCGAAGAGCACGGGAAGGGCGATAGACTGAGATGAGAGAAGAGAGATAGGGAGGTGCAGCATAGTGCAGAGCTTTGTGGATGAGGGTTATTATTTAAAGTGAATACGTAAGGAGACAGATAGCCAGTGCAGTGATTGGCACAAACTGGAGGCATCCGTGTAGCAACATCTCAAGACATCAGCCAGGAAGTTTGGATCTGCTAAATTAGTTACAAAGTTGCTTTCATCTTTTGGAATGGACATCACAAAGCCCTGATCTAAATCCTATTGAAAATTTATGGGCAAAGCTGAAAAGGTAGGAGCGAGCAAGGTCGCCTATAATCATGCTCAATTAGGAGGAATGGGTCCAAATTCCTATCAACTATTGTATTCCAAAAACTGGGAAAATGCTGGTACAATTACTCAGTCCCACCAAAGAAGGGGAAGAAAAGTCTAGACACAAGTGCAATAATAAGTATTGGTTTTCATAAAAACATGTCAGTGACTCTCATGATGTATATAATTTGATAGGCATATCGACTCTTAAAGAGTCAATGATGAAAATGATGCAGCTTGCTTGAACCTAAAAGGAAATGACCATCTGTCTCAAGGGCCCAGAGATTTATAAGCGATCGCATTGACAGTGAGTTGCTGATAGGAGCTGGTTTGTAAATGGCACTTCTCTTTATTCCTTTATCACAAAATGTTTATAGATGATATATTCTTGATAACAAAAGGACTAACTTTTGTGTATTCAGCCCGACATTCAGAACTACACGGTGTCCTTCATCCTTTGACTCCAGAAACCTGTCCTGGCCAAAGGGAAGATGTGAGAATGGAGATGTTCCTGCTGAGTGTGATGTCACGGTTGAGCCCTCTCCATACAAGGTGAGTTTGCTGCATATTGTGTAACACCCATGAACGATGCCAGCACCAATCACGGGTATTAACCCTTCGATCGCAGTTGGCAAAGCTTCCAGTGGCAATAAAAAGCCGGCGGGCCATATTGTGGGCTAACATCGTCGCTCAGTGACATCATTGGGTAGTGGCGATCTGTTACCATGACAGCCTCGGCATACGAAGACCTGAGGCTGTCTGATTTTAGCCAATCTATTACAATTTGCACATGATAATAGATGATGTGCAAAGTCCTCATATACTGCCATACTGTAATATGGCAATATATGCTAGGATCAGTCAGACAAACTACGGTTAGAGTAGCCTAGGAAGTCTGAAAAATAGCAAAAATAAAATAAAACAAAAGTTAAAAAATATATATACAAAATCCTAAAAATTCTAATCACACCCCTTTCCCTAGAAGTTATTAAAAAAAAACTGTAAATATCATAAACATGTTAGATGTTGTCTTATCCCGAAATGTCTGATCTATTCCCAGCGTTTCACCCAGTAACATAAAAAAGCCCCCAAAGTCGAAGATGTCATTTTTTCAACATTTTGCAACATACAAAAATTTTTTATAAAAAGTGATGAAAAGGCCATAGATACCAGGCCCGGCGTCAGCACCCGGAGCTCCAAAGGGGTCCACCACAATCTACTACTTGCCCGCAGGTCGGGCCCAACTCAACCCACCTTTCCTGTGACGTGTCGCGTCCTTGTGTTAGGCCCAGCCTGCGTGCCTTGCGTCCTGCCCGGCCTGCGCGCTTTGCGTCAGACCGGCCCGCACACATCGCGCCCTGCCAGCCCGCACACCTCGCTTCCTGTCCGACTTGTGTGCCTCATGTCCGGCCTGGCCGTCCTAGCACCTCACAGGGCTGTCCATCTTCTTCCTGATCCTGCCACCACGTTCCGTCCTAGCGACATCCAGCTGGGGTAAGTATAATTGCTACATATGTAAATGCATGTATACTGTATGTGTTTGTGTGTATATGTGCTGTATATGTGTTTTTTTGTGTATTTATGCTGTATGTCTGTGTGTATTTGTTGTGTATACTGGATGTGTGTGTATATATACTGTATATCTGTGCGTATGTGCTGTATATACTGGATGTGTGTGTATATATGATGTATATCTGTGCGTATGTGCTGAATATACTGGATGTGTGTATATATGCCGTATATCTGTGCGTATGTGCTGTTTATACTGAATGTGTGTGTATATATGCTGTTTATCTGTGCGTATGTGCTGTATATACTGGGTGCGTGTGTATATATGCTGTATATATGTGCGTATGTGCTGTATATACTGGGTGCGTGTGTATATATGCTGTATATCTGTGCGTATGTGCTGTATATACTGGGTGCGTGTGTATATATGCTGTATATCTGTGCATATGTGCTGTATATACTGGGTGCGTGTGTATATATGCTTTATAGCTGTGCGTATTTGTTGTGTATACTGGATGCGTGTCTATATATGCTGTATGTCTGCGTATGTGTTGTATATACTGGATGCATGTGTATATCTGCGTATGTGCTGTGTGTATATATTGGATGTGTATGTATATATGCTGTATATATGGGATTCGTGCATTTATATACAGTACATACTGGATGCATGTGTGTATATTTGCTGTACATACAGGATGTGCGTGTGTATATGCTGTATATCTGTGTGTATGTTGTAAATTTGATGTGTATATACAGGCGGTCCCCTACTTAAGAACACTCGACTTACATACGACCCCTAGTTACAAACGGACCTCTGGATATTGGTAATTTATTGTACTTTAGTCCTAGGCTACAATAAACAGCTGTAACAGTTATCACATGTGTCTGTAATGAAGCTTTAGTGTTAATATTGATTCTTATGACAACCCAACATTTTTAAAATCCAATTGTCACAGAGACCAAAAAAGTTCTGTCTGGGATTACAATGATAAAGTATACAGTTCCGACTTACATACAAATTCAACTTAAGAACAAACCTACAGACCCTATCTTGTATGTAACCCGGGGACTGCCTGTACTGTATGTGTGTATAAATCTGTAGACACGTGTATGAGTGTAAAAATGATTGTGATTGTGTAAAAACATGCAGACGGCATCCTTGTTGCTGATGTAATTGAAATATGATTGTCTTTTACTGTGTCTGAGCTCAGCTGGCAGGGTCATGCCGCCATATGAGTTCACTGTTAAGGGGCCCACTGAGGCTCTATCGCCCAGGGGCCCACTGAAACCTGGAGCCGGCCCTGATAGATACAGTCCTCAGAATGGTAGCATTGAAAACATAATTTCATCTAAAAAAAATTACACCACACACAGATCCATGCACTAAAATATGAAAAAGTTATTAGAAACAGAAAATAGCAAATTGATTTCTTATTTTGTAAGGGAGGTTTTAATTTTTGTATGAAAATATTATAAAACCTATGTAAATTGGTTTTGATCATATTGTGATCATACTGACCTAAAGAATAAAGGAAACATGACATTTGGGCCACACAGTAAAAGCCATAAAATCCAAGCCCACAAGAAAATGATGCAAATGTACACTCACCGGCCACTTTATTAGGTACACCATGCTAGTAACGGGTTGGACCCCCTTTTGCCTTCAGAACTGCCTCAATTCTTCATGGCATATAATCAACAATGTGCTGGAAGCATTCCTCAGAGATTTTGGTCCATATTGACATGATGGCACCACACAGTTGCCGCAGATTTGTCGGCTGCACATCCATGATGCGAATCTCCCGTTCCACCACATCCCAAAGATGCTCTATTGGATTGAGATCTGGTGACTGTGGAGACCATTTGAGTACAGTGAACTCATTGTCATGTTCAAGAAACCAGTCTGAGATGATTCCAGCTTTATGACATGGCGCATTATCCTGCTGAAAGTAGCCATCAGATGTTGGGTACATTGTGGTCATAAAGGGATGGACATGGTCAACAACAATACTCAGGTAGGCTGTGGCATTGCAACAATGCTCAATTGGTACCAAGGGGCCCAAAGAGTGCCAAGAAAATATTCCCCACACCATGACACCACCACCACCAGCCTGAACCGTTGATACATGGCAGGATGGATCCATGCTTTCATGTTGTTGACGCCAAATTCTGACCCTACCATCCGAATGTCGCAGCAGAAATCGAGACTCATCAGACCAGGCAACGTTTTTCCAATCTTCTACTGTCCAATTTCGATGAGCTTGTGCAAATTGTAGCCTCAGTTTCCTGTTCTTAGCTGAAAGGAATTGCACCCGGTGTGGTCTTCTGCTGCTGTAGCCCATCTGCCTCAAAGTTCGACGTACAGTGTGTTCAGAGATGCTCTTCTGCCTACCTTGGTTGTAACAGGTGGCGATTTGAGTCACTGTTGCCTTTCTATCAGCTCGAACCACAGAACTGCCGCTGACTGGATGTTTTTTTCTTTTCTGGACCATTCTCTGGAAACCCTAGAGATGGTTGTGCATGAAAATCCCAGTAGATCAGCAGTTTCTGAAATACTCAGACCAGCCCTTCTGGCACCAACAACCATGCCACGTTCAAAGGCATTCAAATCACCTTTCTTCCCCATACTGATGCTCGGTTTGAACTGCAGGAGATTGTCTTGACCATGTCTACATGCCTAAATGCACTGAGTTGCCGCCATGTGATTGGCTGATTAGAAATTAAGTGTTAACGAGCAGTTGGACAGGTGTACCTAATAAAGTGGCCGGTGAGTGTATATTTTCACCAATTTCCCTGCATTTGGAATTTTTTTCCCACTTCCCAGTACACAACAGAATATTACACAGAATAGTACACAATAGAATATTAAATACTGTCACTATTAATTGCAATTTATACATTTTTAAAGATGGAGAGTGAAAATGGAAACAAAAATGAAAAAGAGGCTTATCATTAGGGGCTTAACACATTTTAAAAATTGAAATCCTTTTATACTAAAAATTATTCATCATTTTGCGATATTCTGAAGCCAATAACTTACTACTAATACTACAGTGTATAGACTGAAGGTGTAATTTTTGGTGGAAAGAGCTGATGCTTATGTTGCTACCAGTTTGCGCATACTGTAATCTGCAAGTATCTGTCATAGGAAGACCATTAGAAATCTGTGCAAATTACAGCCCCTGGAGTCCTAAAATACCAATACAGCATTTGTGAATTTTCAAAAGTTTTAAAAATTATTCCCAACAAGATGCTGTTGGGCCATCACACATTAAAATAAATCTACATAAAGGAGGGTAAATTTCTAGAGGTTGTTTCTACCGGTGAAGACAATAATATGTACGAGACAAGATACTGTCACTTGAAACTGATCTGGCCAAAAAAAAAACTAAGGTCATAACTACAAATGACTGCTCCCCATGCAAACTTTCAACTTGCGCTCGCCCATATACATTCTTTCCTTGCACAGGACTGCTGAAGCTCCCTCTAGAGATTCCTATGTCATTCCTATGTCACACGACTACTTGTTATTGATGGAGAGAGACTATAACATTTGTAATTGATGGTGACAATGATAACACAGCTTGGGGCACTTTGTGGAGTCAGGAAGTGTATGCTTTTATTAAAGCCAGTGGGGCTTCTAATGGGGTAATTTAGCCGCTGTGCTTCTCGGTCTGCACAACTAAAAGTTATGTCGCTGGTATTTTATATTTAATAAATTGTTGCAAAACAAATGTATTAATGATTACCGTTTTACTTACATATTTTACATGTAATGTGAATTATATATCCACATGTGATAAAAATTAAAGATTTTTTTGCATTTTGCATGCTTGTTGTTCTTTTAGTTCCCCTGTTGGCTGCTATAAAAGTCATGGCAACCAACAGAAAATACACCTTTACATATAGAAAAATAAATGTGGCCCGTCATTACCTAAATTGACAATACATAAAATGAACTTTGTAAACTTGTTATTTATTAGTTATAAAGTGCTGTTTGTATGATTAAAAACATTTATGTTTTTAGTCCATGGTACAAAAACATATTGCTTACCTCAGATACAAGGGTCAGACTCCTGCATGGTTTGCTCTGTTGTGTCCCAGAATTACTTAGCCGCTGTTCTGTCACCTAGGGAACATGGCTTTAAATAGTCGCACCACTTACTGCACATACTGTACATTAAGAAGATCCTGTCACATGTTATTTTTCTCTTTCTGAATTAGTCACATACTACCGTAATATTAATGTTGATATTTTTCATTAACAGTTTTATGACCAGAGTAGTTTTACTCTTCAAAAAGCCACACTATTTCGTTATTGTTTATTCACCTTCACAAGTTATCCAAGATATTGTGCGTCTTTATTTTCATGTAAACAAGTTATTAAATAACCGCTGAGCGATCATCATGCTTATCCACTGAAAGTCTAAGGCAATGAGAGAAGGAGTCAACTATTAATCCAAATAAACTGTTATGCAATGATCAAGGTTTGCATAATGGGAAATTAAAACTTGTTTGGTAAAATATACTCTGTATAGATGCAACATTCTAAAACATCAGAGCGGGGTAAAGGTTCCTTGTTAGCAGTTATGTTTTATTTTAATACACTGCAGTATCCTGATCTAAGTTTTACAACATTCTCAATTTTGTCATTGGCAGCATTTAGATCGTTCAGCACTAATTTAATTGACCTATTTTTAAATCCCTTCATTATTATTTATATTTATTAGCAAGCTATTAGATTTTATGCTTTGCTACTCATGCAGAGAATATTTAAATTACTTTTACATGAATGGTTAACCACGAAGAAGTATGAGTCTTTTCTTAGCAGTTAGGTTAAATTAGTTAATTGTTATTGCCCTCTACCTCACCTTCAGATCTTCCTGGTATATATTTTACTGAACAGTTGTTACACCCAAGGATATCCTAGAACATATATAGATAACAGATTTTAAAAATGAACCTTTATCTCCAAACATAAAAAGCAGCCATTAGATGGAGTGTGCTGTATTTATGTTAGGTGCTTTATTTATTTACTCCATATTTTTCTTCATTTAATTTAGTTAGCTACATTTTATTTAGCTTTTTAAACAGGAATGTAAAAGGCCATATACCAATACTAAGCCAACCAAAAGCAAGCAAAGAGCTTGCTTTTGCTTACCTAGTCCTTAATGAATTCTTAGCTCTGTCAACTTTATAAGTGATTACTTTACTGATGATCTGATGGCTTACAGGTTATGTGTCATCTTAATTTTTTACCATCTTTCAAATCGAACCACGTTAAAGGGAACCTGTCACCAGGAGACCCATTTTTAGCACTCCCCCAGTCCCCACAGAGCATAGTACATACACTGCCAAAGTGTTTTTGTATAATAAATTGGTTTTACAGAAAAAAAGATTGTTATATTGTACCTTTCATAGTATCTGCTGTGTGACAGGCAGTTGCCAATAGGAGGTCTGGAAGGAGCAGTTCCCCTCCACCCTTGGGAAACATGTGACCTTTTCAAAGTATATGAATAACTCCAAACAATCGGGATTGGCTGTGAGGAGCAGGGGGCGTCGCTAAGCCCATAGTGATGGGTGTTTCATATATTTGAAAAGGTCACAGTGAGTAGCTGTTCCCAAGGGTTGGGGGGGGGAGCTCCTTTCCGACCCTCCATTTGCGCAATGCCTAGTCACACAGCACCATGCTAATGAAAAGAAAATATAAATATCTTTTTTTCTGTTAAACACCACTTTTTCTACAACACACTATTGGCCCGTGTAGTGACTATGCCTCTGTGGGGACGGGGGCGAGTAGTATAGAAAGGGTTTATCCCGGTGACAGGTTCCCTTTAAATGGCAGCCTGTACAGCACCCCCTATCGTATGTTAACTGCTGAAGTATAGTCTCTACACTACACCCTAAAGATACAATTGTCACTCACAGTAGAGTGTCAACTGGATATATGTACATATATATATGTACACATAAGAAAGGATGCTATGCATTACCCTCCCTATTCATTTATATGATCCCCTCAAATACAGCAAGCCCAGATATCCAGTGGTCCTTTATGAATGTATATACAGTGCACCTTTGCTATACATTAGCCCCCTCCAGCCATATAGTGCCTCCTTTGAATACAACACCCCTCCTCTATACAGCACTCTATTATACCACTCCATTATACAGCAGCCCTTCCTGACACCACTATACAGTGCCCCTCCTCTATACAGCAATGTTTCTTACCCCCTTCATTATACTGCAGCTCTTCCTTCTCCTATTATACATAACCCCCTTTATTACACCTTCTCTATACAGTACCCCCTCTCTGTTTTACATCACCCCCCTGTCTTCCCTCTATACAAATACCACCATATACAGCACTCCGCCCACTATAAAGAAAAATTCTATGCGGTGCTTGCTCCTTTACACAGACCCTCCCTATACATCACTCCCCCTCCATCTTAGTCCTAACTTTATATGTATTATTTATTGTGTTTGGAATTGTATTGTATTGTATTAGTTGTATTTTTAGTGCCTTTCAGAAAAGCATAAATTGGTTTTACAAATATTTCTATTTTCACAATAGGTATTTAACTAAAATGTTGAGTACAGATGGTACAATTAAAGGTAGTTTCCAGATGTTTCAAAGCTTGCATTATTTGCTGAAAAATAGTTTGTAAGCTTTCTTCATCAGTCTCAGCAATTAAGTGTGTCATATCTTTCCCTACTGACTAATTTTCTTCTTTAATCATTAGGACGTGCCATCACTTTATCAATAGATGTATATACAGGGTAATTGAATTCATTAAATGACTTCTACAATGAAGAAATGTTAGTAAAACAAATACAAAACTATATACTTTAAATATATATATATATATTTAAAGAAAAAAATATTTAATGAATAAAGGTGAAAGTAACTACTATCCCAGGTTAAGGCTCAGACACTCTTCTGTGTCAACCTTTGTGTTTTTGCCAGCTCTTGTTGAGTCGTTCTCCGCAATAAATCTTACTTGTATCTTATTTATCTGGATACAAGTAAGATTTCTTGCGGAGAACGACTTGTAACATCCTGGGATATTGAAACCTACGGAAGGAGCCATCACCCGCTGAACGCTTGGACTTACAGCTGTATCCACGAACAGTAAGCTGGACATGATCGTTCACCTACAGGTACCTATACACATCTATTGGTTGCCGTGAATTACTTACATTCTCTTCTCAAACAACCATACTAGTTTGGTTTTGAGTTTGTGGTATCAACATACATGTGCTACTACCGGTGTGGAAATTGAATAGTCTAGTACTGTCATGCTGCAGTGTGTTATGTACATATAGGTTGGAGCAGGTATACATTTTTGTTTTTATGTTTGTTCATAGAGTTACCTTATAAAGTAACCTATTTTATTATTGGGGTGCAGGTCACCGCCTATTTATACCAGCGACACCACGCAGATTGTTAGCATCCCCCATTCCCCCTTTGGCGCCAAACCTATTCTTGTTTTTAATTTAAAATCATGTTTATCAGAAGTACTGTATGAAAACTTACCCAAGCTTGTGTTCCTTTTAAAAAGTTTTGTAAAACAGATGTGACTTCCTATTTAGTATTGGGTGTGTGTTTAGAGGACACTTTTGAATGTTTAACATTGTCCATGCTCTATTTCTTTTTCTTATGAAATAAATTAAAAAATTGTTTTGCAACTTCTACTGATAAAAAATAATTAAATGTACTTTTCTGTTACTCAAGGGTTGTATTACCTGTACTTCACTGATTTCTATCTAAAATGTCATTTTCACACATTTCCTATTTTCAACTCTACTTTTTAACTTCTTCTGTGGAAGCAATTCTTGAGTCTGTAATGTGTTTTACGATAACTCTTGCTATATTGTTTACATCATTTATAGATGGTTGGACTTTTTTTTAGAATGTTTGGTTATTTCTCAATTTGGTTAATTACTCAAGTGTGATATGTTCTTGTTATGAATTTGCACAGTAAGAAATAAACTATTTAATGACCTTGCACGTTTTCATTTTATTTTACAACAAAATTTTTTACTTCTTACCTTCAAAACTCAGAAAAACACAGAGCTGTATGAGAGTTTCTCTGCGCAACAAATCATACTTCATAGTCTCAGTATTTGATATTCCATATTGTGTACTAGGCAAAAAAATCCAGTTAAATTGATGAAAAAACACATTTGTGTCATTTTCTTCTCGGCTCTTTATTTATAGCTTTCATTGTACTCTCCAAATGACACCTCTGCTTTAGTACTTGAGTCAGTATAATCACAGGGATACTATATCAATAAAAGTTTTATTACATAGTACATTATTACATTATTTAAAAAGTTGTTAGGGAGATCGCACTGGTTTCGGATGCCATCTTGACTACTGTCCGCCATTTTAAGTATTAGCCAGGGGTCACGCCGGGAGTCAAGCACTGTCCAGTTAATGTCATGATTCAAACTTCATTATTTTGTAACCTGTTTGCTCGCCTGCCAACTAATTCCCTTGACATTTAAGGAGAAGTCAGTCTGTCCATCATCTTTTGTTATATTTTGGTTCAAGAGCCAGCTCATCTCTTTCTTCTCAGGGAAATTAGTATAAACATGTCTGTGAACAAGGTCTTGGAAGACAGTGCACAATTCATTAACCATGTGGGAGAATGTCTTACAAAATGTCCTGGTAAAATGCATTGTGGCCAATAGCATCTAAGCATCTTATCTCCTTGTTCCTGATGATTTTGTGTTTTATACATGCAGCTGAGACTAATAAATGGGAAGAAGAGTTTTACATGCACTAAGAGACTGACGTGTGCCTTAGTTTGTGTTCAAGTCCCGGTACCGTGGCAGCCACGAAAGAGTTAATTTGAAAGTCACCTGTACAACTGAAGTAAGGGTGGTTAAGCCCTAGATAAAAATCTCTAACAAAGTTAAATCCTGATTAAGAATTCATTTTTTTGCTGTAGTTTTGGCTTTGTAGTTTAATTTATCAACACTTCTATGCCAGTTTTTGGAGTAAAAACATTGATATAATCACAAAATCCTTGTGGACTGCAATAATTTGCCATTATAACATTGACCATGCCACTTCGACACCATGTGCCTTTGAAGGGTCGCTTCCGGCAGCGGGTTGGGCAGGCAAGGGGAGTTCCTGCCCTATGCCTGAGTACTTTTTTAAAAACATGTGAACTTTTGTTCACTGGCACATTGTAACGAATGGTCAGCTGTTATACAGCCTCGGGTCTTACGAACGCAATCAAAGAACAGATCATCACTCCCTGATGACGTTGAACCCAAGATGGCGGCACCGCTGGCAAAGCTAGCACTGGTCAAAGGTGACATCCAATTTGGTTTCTTTTTCCTGTCGTCACTTAGGCAAACAACAATCACTGCAACATATTAGAAAAATAAACGTTTGTATATAACTAATTGTAAAGATTAGTAAACTTATATTTACATTTATTGTTAGTTTTCACAAATTACACTAGATTTTTAACATTCTAGAGTATAAATCTTTTCACTATACAGTTTCTGTATATAAGTTCCACTCTAGGGTATGCCATGATGTAAAGTACTGACCGAAAAAAATGTGTGGATGAAACTAGCCCTTTATTCACTATTTGTAGCAAGCAGTGGTATCTAAATGGTTTGACTATGGGCCACACACTAAGGGTGTTATCCCTGGACCTCTCTGGAAGTCACCTTTTTACCCCTATACATTGATCTAGACCTTGCTGCGGAGAGACTACAAGTCTTGTGGTGGCCCCTGTATATATAACAGCTGGCCCAGCAGGCACAGAGACACCAGTACATGGTACAAAGGGGTCAGGCAAGGTGGGTAATCTGTAACAGTGTGTAGTCAAGGCAGACAGCATTCAATCAAAATCCAGGGACAGGCAGAGGGTTGTGGCAAAGGTACAGGTTCAAGAAACAACCCTGGTCGTGTACCAGGCAGCATAGATCAAATCAGAGTTGAGAACAAACCAGGGCTCACACGTGTAGAAGACAAAAACAGAATACCATGCAGCAGGACTAGCAAGCTAGAAACCATTGCTCATGGGCAATGAGGCTGGAGGTGCACCAAGATTGGCTGGAGCACACTATTGGAAAATGCCCTGTTGCTTCATGGAGGATAAAAAGGCAACAACTGCACTTTAAAGGAGCTGAAGCATGGCCAGACTTGGCGGCTGAAGGTAAACCTGCGACAGAGAATGCAACCAGAGGTGGAACCTGTCACTGGGGTTACACTATTGCATTGTGATGAATGAAATGCATGAGTGGTTTTCTATGTATATAGAAAATTTTGCCTACTGAGAACTTAATGTCATGCTATTTTTAGGGTGGAAAATTAGGAAAAGGGTACAACTAAAATTAACATTTTATTGACAAATTTGCAAGTTCTGTTCAGCTCAATTTTGCTACTGAATGCTCAGTTAAATCTACTTTTGTGATCCTGTCATGAACAGAAATCAAATCTATGTCATTTATTAAAGTAAAAGTATATGCATTTGTTCAAGACCTAGGAAGTGGAATATTTCTAATGAAATGCAGACTGATACATTTATTTTGTATTCAGTGAGCAAATATCTTCAATCTATTTCATAGCACATTGCCTCATTTAACAACTGAAGATTCTCCAAAGGTTTGATTTCTTTTCCATTTGTCAATATTTCAAAGGCTCAGGTAACGCTTTTACTTAGACTCATTCAATAAAAGGATTACAGAAACTAGTGTGCTATTACCAAAAATGTCAGAGCAATTTGTTACAAATCAGAGCAGCAATTCCTTCTTTGTAGTGCCATGGATAAAAAAGGATCCGTGCTAATTAAGGTAGGGTATAGCTTCATACTGGTAGGAAGCAGCATAATCTCATTTTCCTACATAGTATGTATTAGAAAGAATAGTCAGCACTGGGATATATGGAAACGTATATATTCTATGGATAGGTTGTTTTTTGGTTTGAAACACAGATTTTAAAATTTTATAATGGATTAGGATGAAAAGGACTTTTCTACAATGTGTAAAACATCACATTTTGAAGGTTCTAGCACACAATGTGGATTGTCCCACTTGCAATTTGCATGGAAATCCCCATAAGAATATGTGACAAATCTACAAAAATTTCAGGTGTCTATATATTTATAATTATTTATATGATGTTTGATTGTAAATGGGTGTGGTGTGCATTAAGGTGGTTGGCCACCTCATGTTATTTGTAATGTGGGTGTAAGTGTAGGGGGGCAGGATATTAGGTAATTTACCAATATACATCTATTAAATGTTCTGCACAGCTTTCCTCTCATGTATAGGGAAGCCTCCTGGCTTTTACCACATCCACCAGATATTCCTAACCATAAAATGGCCACAGATGGAAGGGCTTGTGATCTCTGTCTGTCCATGAGCCCTGCCAGGACCTTATGATAGTATTCATGAATATTAGAAAAAGGTCCTGGCAGGATGATTGTTCATAGACAGAGATCACAGGACCCTCCAATCTGCAGTCATTTTATGGTCAGGTAAGAGAGAAGATGCTTCACTTTACATATCAAGAAAGCTGTGCAGAAATTTTAATAAGTGTGTCTTGGTAAATTATCTAATATTGTACTCTGCACATTTACATTTAAAAGTTTATGATTTTGCTGGTAAGAGGAAATGTCTTCATTCTGCATCAAAATTTTTGTACCAACTGTCTCTCAACCTTTCTAATTTTATAGTGTGTATTTATTAGTATATGTGGACATAAATGACTAATAAACCAACATAAAGACATATATTTGATATATAGAATGATGGCCATTCGAGGTACTGCTTATAATGCAATGCCTTTGCACAACCAAGTACCGGACTATATGTGAGTAATAGTCGACACACTTGAATCAAACCATCAAGCAAAATAGTGTGTCACTGACATAATTGTACAAAAAACATGAGATAAATGTTATCGATATCCAAAACTGAACACAGGCATGAACATAAAATCAATTAAAATTGTACCAAAGTACATACAATTATATACCATGTTATATGCACTATGATCGGTGCAGAAACATAACACCTCCTGAATGGGTTAAATCTACCCAAACCACCCCAAAGAGATAAGTAAACAGGTAAAAAGTGCAAGTGCATCTGTCAAGCTTTCATAGAAGTAAAAACCATACAAGTTAATGCCTATAAAGTACATAAGGTTAAAGAATTCCAACCAAAATCAAGTGGGAATAAGGTAACAGAGGCAAAACCCTACTATACATTAAAAATAGTCTGGCAAAAAAAACAGTACAATAGCAGCATCCGAGCGGGGTGGTATGATAGCCAGGAGGTGGAGGGCTCCCCACGCGTTCGTCTCCAACTGGAGACTTCCTCAGGGGTAAAGATGCAACTTTACCCCTGTTTTTTTCTACAATTATGTCTGTGACACACTACTTTGTCTTTGTTTGATGCAATGCCTTTCTATGGCGCTGCATGAGAAGAACATTGCAGTCTGCTGTGTTACCACTACCCAGTCCCAGCACTGACAACTGTGATCAGAAACATTACCGGGTGCCTAACTCCTTAGACACTGCGGTCAAACTTGGAGCGGTCAAACTACAGAGGGCAAGTGTCACCCATCAGCATCTTGCAGCAGTGATCACTGAATGTCGATCATGTCACACAGCAGCTTTTATTAATTTAGAGGCCTGGCCTAGTAGATGCCTGTCAGTGACAGTATGATGCACTGGGCTATACAGGCAAGATAGGGTCTGGAGGTTTGTTCTTAAGTTGAGTTTGTATGTAAATCGGAACTGTATATTTTATCATTGTAATCCCAGGCAGAACTTTTTTGGTCTCTGTGACAATTGGATTTTTAAAAATGTTGGGTTGTCATAAGAATCAGGATTAACAATAAATCTTCATTACATACACCTGTGATAACTGTTACAGCTGATCATTGTAGCCTAGGACTAAAGTACAATAAATTATCAATATCCAGTGGTCCATTTGTAACTAGGGGTCGTATGTAAGTCGAGTGTTCTTAAGTAGGGGACCGCCTGTATATGTATTGCAGTGCATTATAGAAGAGATCAAACAATCTCATTTCAATCTCTCCTTGTGAGACAAAGTAATTTAAAAAGGTAAAAAAAAATAAATCAGAAAGTTTTATGTACAAAAAAAAGTCTAAAATAAACATTGCCACTGCAGAAAATGTTACCAGCCTTTAAAAATCACTAATTTTGTAGTTCTTCACCTGTACCAAACCAGGCTAGAAAACTATAATAGTATTTATCCTGTTCAACAAAATAAATATTTTTTAAAAAAAGGTGAACCGATGCCTATGTTTTTAATCATGCATCACACAAAAAATTATATTATCGACTACGTCATTAACGTAGAAAACAGGTGCGCAGATAAGGGGTTAAAACCACATATTGTGGAGTTTATATTTTGTTTTTGTAAGTAGCAGTATTGGGAAGTGCATGCAACTGAGATTTTTGGTAATGTTGAAGCTTTGGACTCCTGACATATTCTGACATATGTTTGACCACTGACGTCTGTGAGCATGTTGACATGTGGTACATTGATTTTTCTGACAGCACTCCACAAGGATGGTCAGGTTTATCCTGAATCATCTCAGCACTAATGAGTCTCAGAACATTTGATTTTGTTATATTCCCAGGTAAGATTTACATGCAGAAAATAAGTAAGTCTATGGCAATTATATTTTACATTCCTTTGATTCCTTTACCTATTAAACTCCTGACTTGATCTTGATTCGAAACCAATGATAGAGACAACTTAAAAATAAATCATTAATGAATAATATGTTTTTAATAAACACTGCAGTAAAACTTTTTATCCATAGTTGCAAGCCCCACCTGTTATAATGTACACAAAAGAAGTGTAGAGTGTGGAAGTGACTTATTTCTCTGCAGAAAATGTTGGTGTTTGTTTCTGACTAAACTCTTTCTTCATTTTTATATTTCTCCCCCTCTTCGATAAAGTTTTTGTATCCAATGTTACCTGTGTATAAAATCACGTGCGTCGAAAAGTAAGAGTTCTCTTTACGGAGAGTGCCAATTAAGGCCGGCATGTAGGCATTTGGAGTCTTATAGCCATGGATGCTCCACTAGGGAATTCTGTGAAAATATGAAAAGTTTTCCTGGATTGGATAAGGAAAGCCACGCCTCTTTTAGCAACCATGTAAGGCAGGTACTGGTTTTCCTTATCCCATCCTAGAAAACTTAACATTCATGGCTATAAGACTCCACACACCTACACAGTGGCCTTAATTGGCAGTCTCCGTACTGAGAACTCTTACTTCCGGACCCTAGTCACAAGCCTCATACTCAGCCAACCAATTTCCTATGCTATACTGAAGAGAATTAACCAGGTTGAAACAGTGCTGTCTACAGTTGGGAGTCTGTTCCTTCTGGAATAGATATACTGGTTTGGTTTTAATCCCACATCGTGTCATACAGCTTCCTGAAGGTCATGCTTGATGTCAAAGGAGCTGGCTTACAAAAAAGCTAAAAGAGGTGTGGTTTTCCTTATCACACCATTAAAAACTTTGCATATTTTCCTAACATCACATGAGCAGCTAGATCCACTACCATTTCTGTCTGCTTGGCGAACAATGAGATAATCATTTTCTCTTTATTTTCTTACATTGCAAGCCTACAAGTATATAAAGAGATTCTTGACTGCTATCTCCTTTACATGTGGAACAGGATCCTACCCAATCATCAGTGATAGCAGTTTGTGTTCCTCCTCCAGAATATCTATGTGGTACAACCCAAGCAGTATGTTTTGTTTAGAACTGGAAAAAAACAAGCAGCTGCAGAATTCAATAGAAGTGGGGGCACATCCAGGAACTGATTAATCCTCAATATACAAATAAAAAAAGTGGGTTACTTTTTTCCCATAGTGCAACTTTTCAGCTCCTTTATCAGAGGCCATTCTCAAGCCTTGAGAAAGTCTTCTGATAAAGAACCTTATCAACCACTTTTTGTTTTTGAATTCTTTGGAGTGAGGCCATTATTCAAATTTGGTTACATATTTAGAAATCAGGAAAAATTTCTTAAAATATTCCAATCTTTACAAAAGCCACTAGTAAAATGTTTTCTCTAGGATTTCATGGCTGTACCATTTAAAATAGGGATCTTAGGTGCAGGACATGCACCACTCGCACATAGATGTGAAAAAATATATGCAATTAATATTAGAACAGAGAAAAGCCTCCAAGAGTTTTGTTGGACCTCAATAAATGTACTCTGTAGTCTGGGTCTCTTTTAGACATGGTTAATTACAATGTTTGCTGTAATGTTTGCAATTTAGTTGATTTTCTAAATATGTCACATTTTTCCTATCTGTCTAAATTGCTTACACAAAGGTCAGTTAGAAATTGTATTTGTTTACTTTGAACATGATTGACATTTTAAAGTTTCATAATTATCCTGGTTAAAATGAATGCAAATTACCTAATCAGCAAATGCAGCAGTGTGTGATAAATGTGAAGTCAGGCAAGGATTCTCAATGAAGAATTCATTAGCATGCATTGGTTTCAGCATTTTGATGATGTAATAATAGATGTTTAAAAATATACATTGCCTGTTTCAGTGTGCAATGTGGAAATGTACTTGTGAATAATTTACTGTACTTGGGGTCAGCACTTAAATATGTAAGTAAAGTTTAGTAGGATTGAGAGCAAAGTAAGTGGAAACAAAAGCATAAATGTGTTTGTATATATATATATATATATTATCGCTAAATAAAAATAAACACATTGGGGCAGATTTATTAATCATAATTCTGTCATAATAAGGACTACAAAACTGTCTGAAAACTTTGCACCACATTTATGAAGTGTTTTAGACAGTTTTCAGACACTTCTAAGACTTGTATGATAAAAGGGGTGTAATTCAGCATCAAATCTTGTGGGGGTTATAATTCAGCATCAAATCTTGTGCAGCACAACACTGTCCTACCTTACAACCCTTTTGATAGCTCTGTCCCATCATATACACACGTACAGGCACACAACCAATAATTGTGATTATTTCCCCCTGTATGTCAATTAAAGGCAGAGTAGCTGGTAGCAGAGGGGTGGTAGGGGGATTCCTGCCCCCACACCTGTGCGCTCACTATAGCCATATATACTTCTACAGCCAAGTATATATACACCATCTATACATACACTACCATATAGACATATAGCATATGCACACATGCAATATATACAGCATATACCTACACATAAAGTATATAAAAACACTATATATCCACAAATACAGCATATAATCACCATATACACACAGCATATATATATATCACATATATACACAAATACGGTATGTACAATTCCCATACACACATAAAGAATATACACATCACATATACACACATATAGATCATATACACATGCATACATTTATATACTCATACACAAATATGTATATATCCCAGGGCCCAGTAGCTGCTGACCACATGAGGGAAGTAGTCGTCAATAAGTACAATACAGATTAGAGATTTCTAGTCCTACCATCCTGCTGCAACTCCCCCTTCCATGACATTACCTATCTGAGCTCAGCTGTTTATTCTGGAAGATGTCTGTGGCGTCCCCGTCCCCTTAGGCCAGGGGCCACCATTAGTCTCCTTGAAAAGGGGGAAAGGAAAGAACTTGTAGGGAAATGTTTGTGACGCCAGTCGGGATAATGGTTGCTGACTACAGCCCTGGGAGATAGGTGTTGTGGGTCAGCATGATGTTAGGAACCCTTCCTGACTAGGGCTGGCTCCCAGGGGATGATTGGAGGAGAAGGTGTATAACACTTGCCTTGCAATGATGGCGGCGCCAAATAAACACTTGCACATTTTGACTTAAAGGGGTTATGCAGGTTTTAAAAATTACTGAGGGCAGTGCTGGGGTGGGCAATTTAAACATAATAAATATGTACTCACCTCGTCCGGCGCTGCCGAAGCTCCCATCCGACACCATCTCCCAGCGCTTAAAATGCTGGGAGATAGGGACGGATGGGAGGACCCGGCCACATTGCGGAGCGGAAACTCCTTGTGCGCGGCTTCTGTGCCCCTGTAAACAAACAGGGGCACGGATCGAAGGGACCGCGGCGCGGGACATCTGCGGTGCCAGAGGAGGTAAGTGGATGATTATTATTTTTAAATAGCCCTCCCCAGCCTGGCCCTCACTAGTTTTTAAAACCCGGATAACCCCTTTAACTTGAACTGTAGGGATGCCGGCCACCTTGATGAGCTATCCTCCTCAATTTGATTCTCCACATGGCCATATTGCCTTTAAAGTGAAGGTAGCTTTGTGCTACCCTTAATGAAATGGTCTGTTACACATAGCACACTGCCATATTAAATTGTTTGTGAGGAAAAAGGCCTTATCCCTATACAGAGATATGAGCTCCGCAATGGAGAGATCACAAGACAGCTACTCCCAGTGGTGGTCCAGGTGTGTATAGACATGTGAATAGTCAGGTACAGTCCGTTGTCAGGGCAGACAGCAAAGTAGCCGGCAGAGGGTTCAGGCATTTAGCGCAGATTCAGGAACATGTTGGGGGACATACAAAGTATAACAGATAAGGATCATGGTCAGATAGCAGAGCCAGGGTCAAACACCCAGAA
This sequence comes from Engystomops pustulosus, assembly GCA_019512145.1. Classification (NCBI taxonomy): domain Eukaryota; kingdom Metazoa; phylum Chordata; class Amphibia; order Anura; family Leptodactylidae; genus Engystomops; species Engystomops pustulosus. The sequence goes on along the minus strand of CM033644.1, from coordinate 109,707,029 downwards.
TCCAAAGCACAAATTCAAAACACACCTTCACAAGGAACACACAGGAACCCTGACACATGTATACCTCCCAGTGTGGAGGTTACCTTTTATAACTAGAGTTGTACACCACATCTGAGACAGGTGCATATTTGCAGAAGACACAGAGGCCCTATAAATGAATGGAGTGGTACATGCACCCTAGGACAATGTAGTACCTGCTTGCTAAGACTGGTGATACTGGAGTTGTCAAAGAAGGCACAAATCGGCATTACATGCACTCCAAGCTTAGATGGTGACCAACAGAAATTACAAAAATAGTAATGGTAAACTCTGACTGCAGAACACTTACAGATTGGCAACAACACTAGCAGCTCCATGTTGCTTGGGCTGGAAGACCTACTGGCTCACCTTTATCAAAAGTAGTTGCCTGCGGAGTGTGCAGTGTGCACACAGTCTTCATAAATCTGGCACAAACTTTTTTCTGGTGCACTTTAACATAGAACGCATGACAGAATTCTGTTGGACACCTCATGATAAATGTGGCATGCGGTCCAAATCTGCACTGGAACGCCCCTTTTTGTGCAGAAATATGCGTTGTGGTGGGCACCCTTCTTAAATACATGTGCAAGCAGTTTACAGAAAAGTGTCTGGAGGGCTTAAATAAATGTGGGCCACAAACTCACCGTTGCTTCACATTACCAACTATAGTAAGTGTACCCTGTTCCACTAGGAACTCACCATCCACTAACAGCCTTGCTGCAATCAGTAACAACTGTACCATAATACATCATACAACACTTCAAAGCAAGAAAACAGTCTTTTGTGTATTTGCTACTCTTAAGATAAAAAAAATAAAATTGTGAGTTATTAAAAAAGAATGTATTTGTTTTCAACTGGGAACAAGGTATAAAAACAAAGCAAAATGCACTAAAATTCTGCCATAATCTGAAACAAAAAATGTATTTGACTTTACTTCATATTTGTTTTCTGATCACCTCTTGCATACTGATTTTGTACTGTGTTTCTATCTAGTTTTGACTTTGTTTTTAATATGATTTTGTTTCTAATATACCCTTTTGGTTTGACTGGATGAAGAAGAGAAGAGTGGTAATTTCCTTTGTTATGTCTCTTATAAAATTATGAGTAGTATCAGACTGTTTATACACATCCCCCCAACTGGAAACATCAACTTGTTATTTATTCATAAATTTTCAGTTTCATGCTTAGTTAAGATTAATAAGTAAATATGGTCCAGAAGTGTTATTTAGTATGGAATGCAACCACCTAGTACAAAAGAGAAGTGTCAGGTCTTTCTGAGTGCAGTTTTTATAATATTTTGTCAATATTGTATAAATAGCTATTTTATTTTAACATTCTTTTACTTCTTGGAAAGTTAATTAGAAAAATATTTTTCAGAACTTCTCAAGAAAGTTTTTTTTACATAAAAATATGTTCTTTAATTTAAGGTACTTTGTGCACAGTATATTCATATCACGTGAAAGCATTTCTAAATTGCATAATCTAGACTTTTTGTATCTTCATAATTGCTTTTTTACACTTGTGACTGTTCTATGACCTATAACTGAAGCATATTTCCCACCATGTGTTGACTTATGCGCCTACCATGTGTTTACTTCTTTTGCTTAGATTCAGCAATATTTATCAGCTTCATCGGTTACATTGCATTCTCTTAAAGTGCATTCTTTTAAATTACCTTTTTGAACTCTGCTTTACTTTTAAGCAAACAGTTTTATAGTATATCATTTAGTGCATTGTGAATTATTTAGTTTACATACATAACTAAGTGGTGTATATTAAAAAGGAGAGCATATATAATTAAAATACACAAGAACTACATTGTATAAAAATGAAAGCTCTGAGACTTAACTATTTAATTTAACAGATATTATGTTGCATTATATATAGTTTAAAATTTGAAATAGTATTTATATTATAATGCTTTTTATTATAAATAAGTGTAGTTGTGGAAGGTAGTTTCATTTTGTGTAAAATGTATTACAAAATTGTTGCAAGTAGAACAAAAAACAAACATACAGCTCCCGATCAGAAAGGTCTCCTTTACTTCTAATATCACAAGCTCAGTGATTAGCACTACAGCCTTACAGCGCTGGGGTCCTGGGTTCAAGACCCATCCGGGTCCACATGTGCAGAGAGTTGGTATGTTCTCTCCGTTGTTCTCTTCGTGTTGGCGTGGGTATGTTTTGGAGTGTGGGAGGAAACAGGAGGACCTAGCGGAAACCTACGAAAACATGAAGAGTACATACAAACTCTTTTCAGATGTTGACCTAGATGGGACTAGTACCCAGGACAAAAGACAGCAAATTTCCCATAATTTCAGTAAGGCGTTAATCCATTCTGTGTTTGTTTTTAAGTCCATCTGCCCATTTAAAATGGTCCCTGGAACTATATTTGTAAATTAGCCCATACTAGAAACTGATAACCTTTTATTTTCATACAGCACAAGCAAAGACATTGGTCTACACTTATTAAAGTCCCTAGGCCAGTTTTCTGTCTGACCTTGAACATTCTTTTTAGTGCAAAGTGCTTGCACATGTATTTATAAAGTGACATATGTTTCATGGCGCATTGTACCTGATGCGACACAAAATTCTGCACTGAAATGGGCACGCATTATCTGACAGAATTGTGTTGCATGCCCTACGTTAAAGATGCATCAAAGTAAATTGGTTTACTCTGTCAGAGCAGTGCAGGGAGCACCAGATTCATGAGGAACGTGCACCACAATTCATGAATCAGGCTACCTGCATACTTCATGCAGTTTGCCCTGTTTTTTTAATAAATGTGGGCAAATGAGCAAGTAAGGTTACCATCCTCTCAATAGGAACCAATTCCCGTATAAATATTCAAAGTTACTCTCTTTTGAATGGGTAGATGGATTAAAAAAAGAAAAACATTAGCTGAATTTATCAGGCACATAGCAGTAACAAAATGGGAAATATCTGTTGGCATTATGTTCTTCAACATATATTGCTTTGAAATATACACTGGAGATCAAAATTAGAAAACACACAATTTTCTGAATGTCTAGGTCATTGTGCAGTCCTATGTAAATATATCCTAATATGAGTAAAATAGCTGTATTTTTTATAATTTGTATATCTTCTAAAGCAAATAATAAAATGTAAATGAGAAAATTGTAAAAGAACACACATCAAAATTAGAGAACACTTTCAGATACCTACAATTTATTGGTGTCAATCTGGCACCTGTTGCTAATTTCCTTAATTCTCTGACAAACCCTATTAACTGACAGCCTACCTTTTCAAGTCTGTGATTTCTAGAGTACTGCATCTTTGAAACATCACAAACTCATTCAAGTCCCTAAAAAAGGCTGGTCACCCTGAAAGACAATTGCAAGAGAGGGCAGGGTAACACAGGGTAACACGGCAGCTGAAATTGCTCACCTGTTCAGCACATGAAGTTTCAGAGCATTTGGACTGAAAACCCACTCTATATGGCAGAATGAATGCAAGTGTGTATCAGAACCTCCTTCAACAACACACAGTTCCTCCCTTACGTTCATCACTCAATCACTCAGAAATTTTAACGCAGGACAATGCCTCCCGTCACACAGCAAAACGAGTAAAGCAGATTCTTGAAACAGAAAACATTGAACAATGAAATACCTAACCCAGAGTCCTGATCTAAACCCAATAGAAAACCTCTGGAAAATCCTTGGTGACAAAGTTGTGGCCAATAAACCCACCCAGAACTGTGAAAGAAACAGGAAGAAGAGTGGATCGAAATCCCACCAGAGCAGTTTGAGGGACTAGTGATGTCCTGTGGCTTCAGATCTGCTGAAGTTATTAAAAGCCTGTACATGTCCTACTGATTCACAACTGTTGCACCCTTCAGAAACCTTAGTTGATGTTCTTTAATTACAATCATCACGTTTTTTGCAAAATAATTGTTTTATGTTGATATACTTTGACCATGCCACTAGAACATTGTTTTACAACAACCAAAGCCTTACAAAAATCCTTCACATGTTGATTACATCATTTCTGCAAAAGTCAAGTGATCATACATTGTTCTTTAATTTTGATCTCCATATGTAGATCAACCACTCTTGTACATAACCACTCTTATGGTTTGGTTAAACCATCATGGCACAGTCACTGAAACTATCTTAGTAAGTTCCAGAGATAACTTAGCACCACATTCTGCAATTTTTGATTAAATTGAGTATCAGGAATCATGATCGTCCTGCTGCTCCACTTATTGTAAAAATGGCCAGTCAGCCAGTCATGACAAATGTGTGGCAGACCTAGTTGTATGGCAATTTCGATTGAATATTTATATGTTTTATGTGGGTGATAATATTGTTTGCTAATTTGTAGTTTATACTATTTGTTTTTTCTTTTTAAGTACTATATAATAGATATGACACAAGTCAGAGCTGAAAAGTAAGGTCCCAAAAAACCCACTTGAACATTAGGTAGAGACAAAGAAAGAGCAACAGTGTAAGGACTTTCAGCATGTTGTGGAATGTGTTTTATGCCTAATTATTTTCCAATGTAAACTAGAGTTATTTATCATTTGTCTCATAAGTGTTTCCTTATTTTATTTTCAATAAATTTCAATATACTACAACAGGAACTTTCTCAATGACTAATGCACTGGTAAAGGTCAGACATGTAAAAACAAATTCTCAAGATATTTCAGAAATCATTTGTCCATTTCATTAAACCCTATTCAAAAATTTGATTACAATACATAAAAACTTTATTCCAATTTCTAAATTACTGGCATGGCAAAGTTATTAAAAAAGATCGTTACAGAAGAATATTTGTCATGATATTATTATAATCAGCACATAAATTACCTTGGAGTAAGTTTTAATTGGCTCCATAAATGTTAATGGCAACATTTAGATTTAGTCTTAAAAATAGGAAAATGAAAAACATTACTATTTACTACAACAAACAACACTTTAAAAGGGACACATTTGTACACACAACGAAGCAATATAAATTATATGCATACAAATTTTATCATTTGAATGCCCGGTATAATATTTCTGGAGGCTTATCCTCCAGCAGTGCCAAAAAGTGCGTGACAGCATTTATTTGCATCAAAAACTTGGTTGTAATAATTTAAGCACTATAGTCTATTATGTTTATTGACATAGCATAAAAATAATGGAAGCCCCAGTAAGAAGTAGTCTACTTGATTTTGTGCTTCTAAAAGCAACCTTCTGTTTAAGGAACCTGTGGTACAGTACAGTACAATAGCTGCAGTGTCATACTGGGAGATTTTTAACCCAATGACCCTGAAGCAAAGGGCTATCCACCATTCATAATCAACTTAGGCATCTACAGGAAGGATATTTGATACATTTAAATAAGCATATAATATTTGTGAATACTCCTATATTAAACAGCTCCTAAAGCATGTGATTGCAGTTTCTAAATGGTTTCTCATTGGCTCTAACTTTGGAAACCAGAGGATCCCTTGGAACTTTGGGGGGTGGAATGTTGCACAAAGCTAAGTAGCTGCCTTTTCTTATGTTCTTCAATAGTATTAATAAACGTAGATATAAACATTTACCATCTCAGCTCAAAGGCCCCACGTCTACACCTGCAATAAATCAGGAATGTCGGGGCCGTGACTAAGGAAACTGAGGACATCACAGGGGGCTGGACTAATTGGGTCCGCCTCTCTAGTGATGGTGGGCAGGAGCTTTCTCATTACCATAGCTCCCGCAACGCTCTTTCAAGAGCACATACCGATACAATGAAGTATCATGCATAATGCTAATGCATTAAGCATAAATTAAATTGTGGACAAAGAATAATGCAGTAATCACAAGAAATGGAGCAGACCCCACTGCTCCATATCCTTGAAAATATCATAAAGATAAAACTTGATGTAAGAAACCAATATTAACCCCTTCAAGACTCTGCCTATTTTGGCCTCTAGGACGCAGCCCCATTTTCAAATCTGCCCCGTGTCACTATAAGTTGTTATAGCTTTGGAACGCTATAAGATATCTAAGGCATTTTGAGATTGTTTTCTCATGGCACATTGTACTTCAAATTAGTTTAAAAATTTGGATGATATCTTTTGTGTTTAGTTATGAAAAAATGGAAATTTGGAAAAATTTAAAAAAATCTTTATTTTCAAAATTCTCTACATTTGAAGCAGATAGTCATAACACCCAAATAAATTCATAACTTACATTTTCCAACTGTCTGTTTTATGTTGGCATGGTTTTTTAACATTTTATATATTTTACTAGAATATTTTAACGCTTAGAATTTGGGTGCCGTTTTTCACATTTTTTGGAAAATAATCAAAACCTGTTGCGCTGGGCAAAGAATGGAAGGTGGCGCTATCCAGAACAGATTAGTATATTTTTTTAATTCTATATTGGTCACAATGATTACAAAAATGCCTCATTTATATAGATTTTTAATTTTTTTTCCCAATTTTACTGAATAAACACTAATTTGGCAAAAAACTAAATTTTAGCATTAATGTCTTTTCATATGCATAACTTTTTTATTTTTCGGATGACAAATCTGGTTAAGGGCTTATTTTTGCAAGAATCATCATTTTTAATTTTAGTAGCCACATCATTTTGGAGCACATAATATTTTTAAATAACTTTTTAGAGAATTTTTTAAATGCGATCAATTCAAAATTTTCTTTTTTTCAGAGCGTATTTTAAAATGGGATTCACTGTGCCAGTCCAGTAATGTTTTATTACACTGATTGTCACAGATGCAGCGATACCAAATATGTGTATGTGTGTGTGTGGGGGGGGGTTTGTATTTTATTCAAATTTACTGAATGAAAACTAATTTGGAGTAAATCTTGTTAATTTTAGCATCACCATCTTTTAAAATGCATAACTTTTTTATTTTTCGGCTGATTAATCTGGTTATGGGCTTAATTTTTCCTTTTAGTGGTCTTATTTTAGAGTGCATATTATTTTTTCACTTTTTAGAGCATTTTTTAAAGAACATTAATTAAAAATTATCTATTTTTGAATGTTTTTGGGGTATTTTGTCTGCCGTTCACCTTGTGGGTCCAGTAATGATTCTGTGTTATTATACAGATTGTTACAGATGCAGCAATACAAAATATGTGGGTTTTTTGTGTATTTGTGTTTTTTATACTTTATTAAGTGTTTATATGGAAAAGTGAAATTTGGGGGCTTAGATTTTAATTTATTTATTATTTATTCTAATGTTTTAAACTTAAAGAGGACCTCATTTCAAAGCCCTGGCATTAATCAAACTTCTGTAATCGACTTAAGAATATGACACATAACATACATGGTGTCCGATCAACGGGCCAGCAGTCCAGCTTATTCATTAGGAGGCCGTCACTCCTCCGGGCTCCAATTGTCAGGCTTGCGCTTGCACACTGGATGCCACAATCTCCGTCATATAGTGCATAGGAAAAGAACTGGTGCCTGGGGGAGTGGCGGCCTGTGAAGAAAGAGGAGTGCCTAGAGGGCCCCTAATGAATAAGCCGGACTGCTGGTCTGTCGAATGGACATTTATCTCCTCTGTCGATTGGTCATCTATCTCCTCCATATCTCAGTAGTGAAACAAACTCTAGACCCACAAAACCACAGAAGGGACAAATTTTCCAGATGGAAGGCCATAACATCACTGATTAATTTCGGCGCTCCCTCCCCAGTTTCAACGGACTTGCAATGTTCTCTAAATCTTACATGCAAACATCTAATAATTTTTCCAATATAAAATAATACACAGGGACAAAAAAATGACATAGACAACAAATTGGGGCACATTTAATGGGAATGTGGGAAACTGCGCTAAAAGTGCTCTTTCCGTGTATAATGCTGGGTGCGACTGCTTCATTAAAAAAATGTGCCAGAAATCATGACTTTGTCGCTTCCCCGCACTGGTCCGACAGAGTTCACCAACTCGCCTTTAACATAAGGCGTGCAACACAATTTGCATGTTAAATATGGTACTCGGTGCGACTCAGTCGGACCGAGCGCCGACACACACCCTAATTTGTGTCGGATGGAGGCTAGCGCAGCTGCGTCACAAAAGGGTCGCGTGCAACACAAAAGCGGTGCAGATAATTTTTAAATATACGTGCAAGCCGTTTTCCCCTGCAAAAATGTGTAAAGTCCGACAGAAATGCAAGGATAAGCCCTTAGTAAATGTGCCCCTTGGGTTTTGCAATTAATAAATTGCCTCACTTGTATATCTTTTCCGCCAAGGGACACATTTTGTGTTTTGGCAAATTTTTTGCATAACTCACAATTTTTACATTTGTGGTTGCCTCATTTGTTGTAACCAGTTATCAGATCTGGCAGGGAGCCTACTTCTTATTTTGTATTTGATCATTTTTGTGCATCTAAATGTAATGAAGGGAGGTACAACTACCATATCTTTTAGAATTGGGTCTAAAGCATGAGCACTTTGAATAGCAGCTTTGACATCAACGGCCGAAAGACTGTAGTCAAAGGCAAAAGTGAAAGTTCTATCAGATGGAGATCTATCTATTTTCTACTTATAATTCTTGGTACCTTGAAGTAGCTCTGATGGCTTCCTATTTAGGCCTTTAAGAAAGCCTGTTCTACTGACGATAGCCCTCTGTTATAATCTCTCCTTTAGTTCATCACACTGCTATATAAAGGGCACTGTTAATACTCTTTAGTCTCACAAATTGTCCATAGGGAATGGCTTTTTTCACACTTTCTGTATGATAACTATCAAACCTTCAAAGGTTATTTGTCGCTGTTTTTTCTGCATTTTTAAAATATTAATGACTTCAACACCCTGTAAGTGGGGAATCCTGGTATACCAGATTCACCATGTCCCTGGTGGCTAGGGAAAAAATCCTACCAAAACGAAACCTTCTAAATTCTTAAGGAAGTTGTTAGCATCCCTTAAATATGAGGATATAACTTGCAGGACTGGCCATAAAATCCAATAAGCCCACTGTGACAGAGGCTTGGTGACAGAGCCTATTTGTGTCACAATGGGTCAACCGGTGGGGGGGGGGGGGTGATGGAGATTTTAGGGATGAAATACCACCCTGGTTTTGTAGGGTGAGGGGGTAGCAATTTCTGCCAGATTTTTGGTGAGAATTTTTTTCTCAACACCTGACCTTAAGAGGGTGTTAATTATTAGGGGTTTTTATCTGGCTTTTGATTAGTAACAGGATTATCTAGAAGTGCTAGAAGAAGAGCTTCTTCAATGTTTTTTAGACCCTTCAATGCTTGAAATTCTTTCTGTTCCTGTTATCATTTTTATACTAGTGCTCTTATTTCTTGTAATACTCTATTTTGGAACAAGGAGAGGGGAGGAAAGGATGTACAAGTGAGGCAATTTATTAAACGCAAAACCCAATTTGTTGTTTATGTCATTTTTGTTCTTGTGTATTATTTTATATTGAAAAAAAAAATAGATGTTTGTATGTAAGATTTAGAGAACATTTCAAGTCTGTTGAAACTGGAGAGGGAGCCCTGAGATTAATCGATCATGTTAAGGGGTTCCATCAGGGAAATGTATCCCTTCTGCGGTTTAGAGTTTGTTCCATCATGAGAAATGGAGGAGATATACAGAGAGCCTTATTAAGAAGAAAATGGATTGCCCGCGATTACAGCTTTATTATTTGTTCGCAAATTAATTTGTGCTTTAATCTAATAGCATTATGCAATGTTACTTTCAAGAGCTGTAAGTGCTCTTGAAAGAGCATTGTCGGCATTATGGTAAAGAGAAAGCTCCCCACCCATCATCGTAGTAACAGAGGATCATTAGAAAGGCAGATCCAATTAGATCCGATTAGTCCAGCCCCCTGTGATGTCCTTTTTCTTAGTTATGATGCATTGTGTTCCTGATTTATTACAAGTGTAGACGTCAGGGCATTTGAGCTAGAGAAAGTGCCGACCAGCGCAAAACAGTTTTCGCTCGTACAATCCAGGAATTCCCCTGCTCCTATCCCCTATGGCTTTGGTGTTGTGACTTTTAGAAGATAACTATTAAAAGTTTTATGGTGAATGCCACTACTTTCTTTTTCTGCAAGCTGCAGTGTTTAATAAATGTCTATTTGGAACTTTACAAACATGTCTTTTATTGTAACATGAACAATTTACTGTGTAATGTATAAAATAATTAATCATCTTTATTTATATAGCGCCATCATATTCCGTAGCACTTTACAAATCATAGGGGACACATACAAATATAATATTACATTACAGAGTACAAACAGTCATATGGAACAATAGGAGTGAGGACAATGCTCGCAAGAGCTTACATTCTATGAGGATGAAGGAGGGACACAAGAGGTAAAATAGATTGTATAATGGTCCAGCCATTCTTTATAATAGAACAATATAAAATAATTAAATAAATAAAAATTCTGCTGCTTGAACCAGTCATCAGCCACCATCTTATATACAAGGTCCAAGGTGAAAGTGACTGTAGAGAATCCTGGAACTTGGTATATATCTGTTGTTTGCCAATAACAGACGGGAGGAGGACATAGGATGGATTAGTAAAGGGGGAGTTGACATTTCATGCAGTTAGCGAGTTGCCATGTGCTGACTGTCTTAGGTCATTGACCTCTGCCAAGAATAGACATTGTACAACTTTATGAATGCCAGCTGTAGCTGAACTCTGCAAGGACACTTCCCCCTCACTAGACTATTTTTATATTTAGTTGCACATTCTAGCTTTATCATCAGCTTTATGTAAAGGACAAAAATGGCATAATGTGTTCTCTTATGTCATCAGTCACATGTGTATGTAGATTGTGAGGGGCAGTCCCAGGATTTCACTATAAATAATAAAGTTTATTTGAATGCTCCGGGGGGTGAAGGTACGAGATGGAGCACTAAGCAACAAATGTCACCTGTGTCTCTGTCTCTACCCCCCTGGGGGTGGGGGGGATGGATGTGTTCTCCCTGTTTGTCAGTCTGTCTGTCTATCTCAGTCTCACAACCACAGATAACTGTTGTTAGTCATTGCAGTGACAAAGAGCACAGGTAGGACGATAGACTGAGATGATAGAAGAGATATAGGGTGTTGTAGCATTATTCAACGCTTTGTAGATGAGGGTTAATTTTTTAAAGTGAATAAAGACAGGCAACTAGTGCAGTGATGGGCACAAACTGGAGGCATCCATATAGCGTTTGGTCTGCAAGAAAAGCCTAGCTGCTGCATTAAGAATAGATTGTAGAGCAGAGAGTTTAGTGAGCGTAAGACCAATAAGTAGGGAGTAACAGTACTCTAGTCGAGAGTGAATAAGTACAACAATTAGCATTTTAGAAATTTCAATGGTTGAATTCTGGAGATGTTTTTGAAATGCGGGTTTCAAGAAAAGAGAAGACATGATGTTGGAAATAGCAGAGAGACAATCACTAGTGTTCTGGATTAAGGTAAGGGTGATGTTACGTGCTGAGGTATACAGCTGGGTGTCATCAGCATAGAGATGATACCGGAAACTAAATCTGCTGATGGTTTGTCCAATGGGGCAGTAGGAAAAGAGAAGAGGACCTCGGACTGAGCCTTGAGGAACCCCAACAGTGAGAGGAAGATGAGAAGAGAAAGATCCAGAAAAGGAGACACTGAAAGTGTGGTCAGAGAGATGGGAAGAAAACCAAGAGTGAACAGTGTCCTTTAGGCCAATGGAGTAAAGCATCCTGAGGAGGAGTTGGTGGTCCACAGTATCGAACGCTGCCGATAGATCCATAAGAATGAGAAGCGAATAGTCACCTTTGGATTTAGCAGTGAGGAGATCATTGGAGACTTTAGAAAGAGCAGTTCCAGTGGAATGCAAAGAGCAAAACCATATTGTAGCGTGTCTCAGTTAGCTGAGAGATAGTGGGTTAGTCGAGAATAGACCAGGCATTCCAGGAGTTTGGAGATAATAGGTAGATTAGAAACTGGTCTGTAGTTAGCAGCACTGGATATGTACAAAGAAAGTTTCTTTAGTAATGGGGTAACAACAGAATGCTTGAAAGAAGAGGGGGAAACACCAGAAGACAGAGAGAGAGGTTGAAGATTTTAGTGAGGTGAGAAGTGACTGCTGGGGAGAGAGACTGTACGAGATGTGAGGGGATGGGGTCACTGATGGAGGTAGTGGGGCAAGCAGAGAAAAGGAGCATGGACACTTCTTCCTCTGTGACTCAAATGAAGAGAGTGAAGATAAGGTACCGGAGTGAAGGTTATATATTTGTTATTTCCTCTCTATCACATAGGTTACCAGAAACTATGGTTCTGCAGGTACCAGAAACTAAGGGTGTCAGATGCACATTACAGCTGACACCCGCCTGTAACACTCAAGAGATTCCTCCAATTGCGGGTGTTAGACCTATACATGCAGTGGTCAAGCATGACTGCAAGGCTTACCGGGGAGATATGCATGATTCTCTTTCAAGTCAGGCCCTTCCTCCAGGCAGGGCAAGAGCATCAGAGGATCACTTGTTCAAGCCAACCTGTAAAAAAATAAAAGCAGTAAAGCAATAAATAATGTTTTTGTTTAATAAAATAAATAATTAGATAAAGTGAACAACCTCTAACCACGACCACTTTCTTAACACAAAAATAACCAAAATCACAAAAAAAAACCACGTTTGATATCAGCACTAGAGATGAGTGAATCGATTCTAACGAAATGGAATTTGGTTAAAATTTCAGGAAAACTTTGATTTGTCACGAATCCGAAGTATGCGGTGATTCGTGGGAATAAAGCTTTTCTTCCTCCTTTATTACCAAAATGGGCACGAGCACAAAGTGTTACATGTGACAGAGAACTCTGGGAAGAAGAAAGGAACATCCACAATCACATGTGCAAACATGTAAGCCAATCAACGACTGGCAGACTTATGTAATGTCACACAGCCCTATAAAAACACTCAGCCATTTCCACTTTACATTGCATGTGCTGCCTGTAGCGTCCAGCTGCTTGTACTGTACTGTGCTGTAGTGATTTCTGCTCCAATCCCAGGGTGTCCATTTTGGGGGATCTGCATACCCCAAACAGCAGTTCTTTTTTGTTGCTGAAGTGAATAGGAAGAATTCTGTGTAAAATAAACATACTTTCTGTGGTGATTTCTGCTTCAATCCCAGGGTGTCTCTTTTGGGGGATCTGAAAATACCAAATAGCAGGTCTCTTTTGTTACTGAAGTGAATAAGAAGAATTCTGTTTAAAATCCACATACTTTTTGTAGTTATTTCTGCTTCAATCCCAGGGTGTCCGTTTTGGAGGATCAGTATACCCAAAATAGCAGTTTTATTTTGTTGCTGCAGTGAATAGGAAGAATTCTGTGTAAAATCCACAATCCTTCTGTAGTGATTTCTGATTCAATCCCAGGGTGTCCATTTTGGGGATCTGTATACCCCAAAAAGCAGTTCTTTTTTGTTGCTGAAGTGAATAGGAAGAAATCTGTATAAAATCCACAAATCTGTATAAAATCCACATACTTTCTGTGGTGATTTCTGCTTCAATCCCAGGGTGTCCATTTTGGGGGATCTGTATATCCCAAATAGCAGTTCTTTTTTGCGAAGTGAATAGGAAGAAGTCTGTGTAAATCCACATACTTTCTGTACCTACTCTTTCTTTTTGCTTAAAATCCCACGGGTGAACGCATTTTGGGGGATCTGTATATCCCAAATAGCAGTTCTATTTTTTGCTGAAGTGAATAGGAAGAATTCTGTTAATATCCACATACTTTCTGTACTGATTTCTGCTTCAATCCAGGGTGGACCGTTTTGGGGGATCGTGTAACCTCCAAATAGCAGTTCTATTTTTTTGCTGAAGTGAGGGGAAGAATTCTGTGTAAAATTACATACTTTCTGTTGATTTCTGCTTCAATCCAGGGTGCCCGTTTTGGGGGATCTGTATACCCCAAAAGCGTTCTTTTTTTGTGCTGAAGTGAATGAGGAAGAACTTGTGTAAATCCACATACTTTCTGTTCAGTGATTTCTGCTTCAATCCCAGGTGTCCCTGTTTGGGGGAATCTGTATACCAATACGCAGTTCTTCTTTTGGTTGTTCTGATGAAAGGCGTCTGTGTAAGGGACCGACTTTCTGTTGATTGTTGCTCACCATTGTTCTTGTTGGACTTACCGATCAGTCTTGGGTATGAACAAGGGATAGGCAAACACGGGAAAAAACACAGCTTTCTGTAGGATGGGAGTGGGCGTCGTGGGGGGTGCCTGCTATTGTAGAGTGCCCAGAGTTTGGTGCAGTGGCGGCTTTGGGGGATCTGTTTAGTCCACCGAAGCTGCGTTCTTTTTTACTGCCGCTCTAGCCCAAGAGAGTGCGTAAAATCCCACGCGGCAAACGACATCGGTGTGGTAGAAGTGCCACAACTTTCTGTAGGATTTCTGCTTCAATCCATGGGATGCCATTTTGGGGGATCTGTATTACCCCAATTGCATTCCGTTTGTGTTGCTGAGTGAATAGGAAGAAATCTGAGTAAAATCCACATACTTCATAGTGTCATTTCTGCTCCACTACCCAGGATGTCCGTTTTAGGGATCTGTTTATGCCAAATAGCAAGTTTCTTTCTTGTTGCTGAGCTCGTGTAGGAAGAAACATCTGTGTAAAGTTCCACTCATACTTTCTGTAGTTGATTTCTGCTCCAATCCCAGGGTGTACATTTTGGCAATCCTGTATACCTAAATACAGTCTTTTTTGTTGCTGAAGTGAATAGGAACAATATGTGTAAAATCCACATAGTTATTGACGTGATTCTGCTCCTATACCCAGGGTGTCCATTTGGGGAGAGTCTTTATCCGAAAGTAGGTCGTAGGCTCTTTCATTGATTTGCCTGAAGTGTGAATAGAGAGAAAGGTTGTCAAATCCACATAGGTTTTTGCTGGTAGTGTATTCTTTTGCCTCCAATCCCAGGATGTCCTCCTGTTTTTGGGGATCGTGTATATCCCGAATAGCGTTCTTGTTTGTTTGCTGGAAGTGGATAGGAGAAATGCGGTGTAAAAAACCATGCTTTATGTAGTGATTTAGCTTGATTCCCAGATTCCCTTTTGGGGATTCGTTTAGCCAAATAGCAGTTTCTTTTTTTTGTTGACTGAAGTGAATGGAAGAATTCGTGTGTAAGTCCACACTCTTTCTGTAGTATTGTCTGCTTCAATCCCAGGGTGTCCATTTTGGGGGATCTGTTATACCCTTCAATTGCAGTTCCTTTTTGTGCTAAGTGATAGGAAGAATCTGAGTAAAAATCAACATACTTTCTATGTGATTTTCTGCTTCCAATCCACAGGGATGTCGTCTTTTTGGGGATCTGTTTTATGGCAAATAGCAGTTCTTTTTGTTGCTGAATGTGATAGGAAGAAATACGTGTAAAAATCCACATTACTCTTCTGTAGTGAGTTTCTGCTCCAACCCAGGGTGTACATTTTGGCGCAATCTGTTTGACCTCAAAATAGCAATTTCTTTTTGTTGCTGACAGTGAAGAGAACAATTATTCAAAATCCACATGTTTTTTATTGAGTGATTCTGCCCTATCCCAGGGTGTCCCATTTGGAGGATCTTATTCCGAATATCAGCTCTCATTTGTTGCTGAAGTGAATAGGAAGAAATTGTGTCAAATCACATAGTTGCTGGAGTGGATTTGTGCTCCAATCTCCAGGGTGTGCTGTTTTTTTTTTGTTTGGGGGGGGAACTGTATATCCCGAATAGCAGTTCTTTTTGTTGCTGAAGTGGATAGGAAGAAAATCTGTGTAAAAAACACATGCTTTCTGTGTGTTCTGCTTTGTATCCCAGGGATTCCCTTTTGGGGGATCTGTTTATCGCCAAATAGCTGTATCTTTCTGTGGTGTGTCTCAGTGAGAACTCAAAGATATCGGTGTACTTGTTCCACAACTTTATGACTTCTAGGATCTTCTGGCTGATCAATCCAGGGTGTCCATTGTTGGGGGATCGATTACCCTCAATGGCAAGTTCCTTGTTGTCGCAGCTGAATAGGAACAAATCTGAGTAAAATCCACATACTTTCTATGTGATTCTCTGCTCCAATAATCCCCCAGGATGTCCGTTTTGAGGGGATCTGTTTATGCCAAATAGCCAGTTGTTTTTGTTGTTCTGAAGTGGATAGGAAGAAATCTGTGTAAAATCCACAACTTTCTGTAGTGATTTCCTGCTCCAATCCCAGGGTGTACATTTTGGGCAATCTGTATACCTCAATAGCACGTTCTTTTTTGTTTCTGAAGTGAATAGGAACAATTATGTGTAAAAACCACATAGTTTGATTGAGTGATTTCTGCTCATATCCAGGGTGTCCTTTGGAGGATCTTATTCCGAAATAGCAGCTCTTCATTGTTGCTGAAGTGAATAGGAAGAATATGTGTCAAATATCCACATAGTTTGCTGGAGTGCTTTTGTGCTCCATCCAGGGTGTCTGTTTTGGGGAATCTGATATCCGATAGCAGTTCTTTTTTGTTGCTGAAGTGGATAGGAAGAAATCTGTGTAAAAAACCCATGCTTTCTGTAGTGATTTCTGACTTGTAATCCCAGGGTTTCCATTTTGGGGGATCTGTTACTAAGCAACAGTTCTTTTTTGTTGCTGAAGTGAATAGGAAGAATTCGGTGTAAAGTCCACATACTTTCTGTAGTGATTTCTGCTTCAATCCCAGGGTGTCCATTTTGGGGGATCTGTATCCCAATATGCAGTTCTTTTGTTGCTGAAGTGAATGAGAAATCTGAGTAAAATCCACATACTTTCTTAGTGATTTCTGCTCAATCCCAGGGATGTCCGTTTTGAGGGATCTGTATACCCAAATAGCAGTTCTTTTTGTTGCTGAAGTGGATAGAAAATCTGTGTAAATCCACATACTTCTGTAGTATTGTCTGCTCCAATCCCCGGGTGTCATTTGGGCATCTGTATACCTCAAATAGCAGTTCTTTTTTGTTCTGAAGTGAATAGGAAGCAATTATGTGTAAAATCCACATAGTTTAATGAGTGATTTCTGCTTCTGCTCTATCCCAGTGTGTCCATTTTGGAGATCTATATTCCAAATAGCAGTCTTTTTGTTGCTGAAGTGAATAGGAGAATATCTGTGTCAAATCCACTAGTTCTGTGAGTGATTTCTGCTCCAATCCCCAGGGTGTCTGTTTTGGGGAATCTGTATATCCGAAAGCCAGTTCTTTTTGTTGCTGAAGTGGATAGGAAGAATCTGTGTAAAAAACACAATGCTTCTGTATTGATTTTTCTTCTGTGATCCGATTTCCGTTTTGGGGGATCTGTTTATGCCAAATAGATTCTTTTTTTGTTGCTGAAGTGAATAGGAAGAATTCGGTGAAAGTCCACCATACTTTCTGTAGTTGATTTCCCTGCTTCAATCCCAGTGTGTCCATTTTGGGGGTCTGTATACCCTCAATTGCATTCCTTTTGTTGCTGAAGTGAATAGGAAAATCTGTAGTAAAATCCACATACTTTCTATAGTGATTTCTGCTCCAATCCCAGTGATGTCGTTTTGAGGGATCGGTTTATTTTCCAAATAGCAGTTCTTTTTGTTGCTGTGTGGATAGGAAGAAATCTGTGTAAAATCCACATACTTTCTGTAGTGATTTCTGCTCAATCCAGGTTACAATTTTGGGCAGTCTGTATACCTCAATAGCAGTTCTTTTTGTTGCTGAAGTGGATAGGAACAATTATGTGTAAAATCCACATAGTTTATGAGTGATTTCTGCTCTATCCCAGGGTCCATTTTGGAGGATTATTTTCGAAATAGCAGCTCTTCATTTGTTGCTGAAGTGAATAGGAAGAAATATGTTCAAATCCACATAGTTGCTGGAGTGATTTTTGCTCCAATCCCAGTGTGTCCGTTTTGGGGGATCTGTATATCCCAAATTGCAGTTCTTTTCTGTTGCTGAAGGTGAATAGCAACAAATCTGTGTAAAATCACATACTTTCTCTACTGATTTTATCTTATCTATCCAGGGTGTGCGTTTTGGGGGATCTGTATACCCCAAATGTCAAGCTTTTTCTGTAGATAAAGTAGAGCCGTGTCACAAATCATATAGTTGCATTAACCAATATGTCACAAAGAGAGGTGGCCAGGTGGAGCAGGCACAAGTCGCGGCACAGCAAGGGGACATCGCAGCAGAACTGCCATGTCATCTAGCGGCAGTGTGTTGAATAACAACCCAAAGGTTGTCGATTGCTGCTGCTGTAGCACCTCCACGCTCTATCATTGTGCCACTCGTGGCTACCATGTTGCTGCCACTTTGCCATTCTTTTTTGGCAAAGGCATAATATTTTCAGAAAAATTGTAATGAATGATGCATGTAGCATCCTAATCTTCAAATTCAAGTTCAATTAATTGAACAATTCAACTTCAACTTCAGGGGTATTCCAGGAATAAGCAGAATTCATATAGAAATCAGTCATTAAAATATAAGCTAATGTGTATTAGTTGTTATTTAAAATGTTTGCTCCTCCTAGGCAAAATGCTGGTGAATACACTATGATGGAGAATTAAAAGCTACTGGCCCTTTGATCAGTCACGTTAATTTCCTCCACGCAGTCCGTTGCAGAGCAGACACGGACATAAGATGGCCGCTGGTCACATGTCCCACATCACATGTCCTGCACTGTCTGGGCAGGTCTTGTGATCACCACTACGTTGGCTGTAGTCGGTTGCAGTGCATCCAGTAGGCCAGTGTTTGGTGATGGCAGTTAACATCATTATTATGGTAACAGAGCAAGAAAACCTGTTTAGATCATCACTGGGTGCAGAGCATAAGTGGGAGGAGGAGTTACTGAGACTAAAGATCATGGAACATAATAGTTTCCAGTGGCAGCCACCTTAGTGATAACTCCACCTACTTTAGAGAGGCCATACATTTGTAAATCATAAAATCAAACTATTAAGCTCCGTTTTGTGACTAATGAAATTGAGTATTGTTGTATTCATTTATTTATATCTTCATGGGTTTTTGAGTCAACACAATTCCTGGAATACCCCTTTAACTCATTCAAACTCGCCTTTGTTCCAACTTCAAATTCAAATTAGTTTCAAACATTGTGCCACACTGTGGCCTACCATGTTGATGCCACCTAAAGAATTTGTCAATCGTGCCACTCTCTGACTCATGCTGCTGCCACCACCTCTACACTTTGTCCATTGTGGCCCTTTGTGGCCTCCACAGTGCGCACCGTCACTCTTTCCATTGTTGCCCTCTCTCTGACCTCATTTGCTGCTGCACACCCCTCTACACTTGTCATTCTGCCACTCTGTGGCTTACCATGTTGCTGTCAGCCGTCACCTCACACTCTGTCATGCGCCACTCTGTGGCCTACCTGTTTCTGCACTCCATAATTTGTCATTGTGCCACTCTGTGGCTACTTATGCTGCTGCCAACTGACCGCTGCTCCTGGAACACCTGTGATTTCCATAATGCTGTTTTCATTTTCACCCTCCACCCCTCTATGATGTTGCCACTATGTTTGGTTTCCCTTCATTTCATCTGTAAGAAGGAATGAAAAGTTTAGGATGACAGCCAGAAGCAGGAGTGGACAGAACACAGACAGTGCAATATCCCAGTACTATCATCTCTGTTTTGGATCAACTCTGTTTGTTTTTGGCTTTAGCAATCTGATGGAGGATTATTATCTATTAAAGCGACACTGACGGATGAAAAGAAGGGCAAAATGATCAATGTCGTCAAGTGCAAAATTACTGCCGAAACCCTCTTCCACTCCTTTGGGGAGTTTCTACATGGGTATCCGCGTATCTATGGAATCATCTGATGTACAGTGTAAAAAGAGTGCACTTCTTTGATGTTATAGTGGGTTCTTGGCCCTCAGCTCTCACTTTCGAATTTGGCACAGACATTACCTTGTCAAGCTGCGTTGGCCTCTGTAAGGCCCATGGAATGAAGGTGAAACGATTCTAAGAGCAAGCACTGTAATGTGGTGTCATTGTTTGGAGACGAACCACAACCCCTCCCTATGCATATTTGAGCATGGCATTAAATGTTCTACCACAACCCTACAATGCTCCTAAACAGCCGCGATAATACCTGTTTTTTATGAGCCTGGAGCTCCTTAGGCTCATTTGCATATTTTACATATATAATTTTATCATATATGTATGATAAATATGCACAAAGTGAATAATCTGTGAAGATTTTATAATAAGTGAAACTGTCTACAAAATCAAAGAGTATTTAAGTGTGGACAACAAAGAGTATTCCTTATCAAAATACATTTAGATAAGTAAAAGAGATCAAGTCTCCAAAAATTAAAATGCTCTTTTTGGCAACTAAAAACATATTAGCCAGTTCATAATAATAGCTTGTCTGCACTACATTCATGAAAAACAAATATCAATATAAATACTGCTTATAAGTTGCTTCTGCTTTTTTGTAAGTCACAATTCTCCAATATTAACCAGTGATTAAAGTCACTTCTGAGAATTAATCACAAGCCTACCAGAAGTATTGTCCTGTGTGCTTCATTAGGGATTGTGTTTATTCCCTTCATGCAAGAAAGCTGTAAGTAAATGGCAAAGTTGTGACCTGATTTACACTATGTATGTAATAAACAGCAAAAAATATGCAAAGTTTTTTTAGAATTAGAAAGGTTGTTATTACAATTCATTCACAACTACCTGTTTCACGGCTGACCTACTAGGGCTTGGCATCATAGCGATGATATGAGGCAGGAGTTCTCGTGCTTGACCACTAAACAGCAGTTGCCACCAATTTTGGCAATATCGTTTTACTGGGAGAAGGCAGGACCTAAAGGCGGGATGTTGTCAGAACATTGGAGGCACTGGTAGTAAGAGACTAGCCCTCTTTGCCAGCTTCATACTCCCCTTGCCAGTACACATCGCGACGGTATATAAGGCGTCAGTTAGATTACGGTGCAGCAAAGGTTAAAACTTCATAGGATTTTCATCACCAGTAGTAGTATGATAATTACCCCTAATGATGCAGGATTATATTTTGCTTGTTTCTCACTATCCCCTTCAAAAAATCAAAGATCTAAACTGTTCATTTAAGATCATAGGTTACAGAGCTATGTGAGGGATTATTCTTGTGGGCTCAATTTTTATGATCTTTCTCTGTGCTTCCAAATAACACCTCTGCTTTATTCTTTGGTTCAGAATTCATCTGGTATACCAAATTTATAATATGATTTGTTGCGTTTTAAATACATTTCAAAATTAAACAAATGTTGTAGCAAGAAGACAAAAAAATTGGCCATCTTTGAGGCTACTAACTTTTTTATACTTGTGGGGGCACAAGCTGGTGTGGTTGGGCCATTTTTTGTTAGAAATGAGTTTCATTGCTCCTATTTTGAGAGTGTGGTAACTTGTTGATCACTTTTATTACATTTTTATTTATGTAATGTGTGTAAAATTTGTGTTTGGGAATTTGGGGCATTTTCCGTTATGGTGGGTCACCGCCATGATATATTGTCCATTTTGAGATTGCAGCGTTACCTATTGTGCCTGTGATTTTTAACGATTTTTACAGGTTTAGATCAGTTTAGATAAAAGGTGGTGATTGATTTTTTAATATTTTATACATTTTTTTTTCACTGTTTCTTAACCATCCCTATTTCTTGACCATTACTTTTAACCCTAATGGTCGGGATCTTCCTACCCCATATGCTGCACTACTACTGTTATTGCAATATATGCGTTTTTTGCATAGAATATGGCTCATATATAACGAATCTTCAGAAACCCATGCAGCCGCGGCCTGACAACGACCCCAGTGCTGTCATGGCAACCAATCGCCGCCCCTGATGTCGGGGTAGCGACGATCGTCAATAAAAATGGTGGCGCCTGTTTTAGTGCTGGCGGCGTCCAGAGAGTTTAGCACCCCGAATCGGTGCAAGCACAGACAGTTGGTGTTAGTGATGGGTCTTGCTGCAATATGCAGCAGCCCATCTGTGTATAAAGAGGCTCAGCCCGTGAAACAGGAGGAGGCCTGGGCTTTTATTGCTTGAACTGGTTCGAGCCAAAGCCTGTAATAGGAAAGGCAAGTTCTCCTCCAGATGGTCTTCACGTCCCTGTAGCATCCTCAAAGCAGGAAATCGTAAGACCATGGGTGGAGGAAGAAGATAGGAGGAGCAGGCCCATAATTACAAAAAGGGGTGCGAGCCCTTGATGCAGAGTCCCAAGTGAGTTGTAAGAGAACTCTGTCCATGAGGAGGAGTTGGTGGTCCACAGTATCGAACGCTGCCGATAGATCCATAAGAATGAGAAGCGAATAGTCACCTTTGGATTTAGCAGTGAGGAGATCATTGGAGACTTTAGAAAGAGCAGTTCCAGTGGAATGCAAAGAGCAAAACCATATTGTAGCGTGTCTCAGTTAGCTGAGAGATAGTGGGTTAGTCGAGAATAGACCAGGCATTCCAGGAGTTTGGAGATAATAGGTAGATTAGAAACTGGTCTGTAGTTAGCAGCACTGGATATGTACAAAGAAAGTTTCTTTAGTAATGGGGTAACAACAGAATGCTTGAAAGAAGAGGGGGAAACACCAGAAGACAGAGAGAGAGGTTGAAGATTTTAGTGAGGTGAGAAGTGACTGCTGGGGAGAGAGACTGTACGAGATGTGAGGGGATGGGGTCACTGATGGAGGTAGTGGGGCAAGCAGAGAAAAGGAGCATGGACACTTCTTCCTCTGTGACTCAAATGAAGAGAGTGAAGATAAGGTACCGGAGTGAAGGTTATATATTTGTTATTTCCTCTCTATCACATAGGTTACCAGAAACTATGGTTCTGCAGGTACCAGAAACTAAGGGTGTCAGATGCACATTACAGCTGACACCCGCCTGTAACACTCAAGAGATTCCTCCAATTGCGGGTGTTAGACCTATACATGCAGTGGTCAAGCATGACTGCAAGGCTTACCGGGGAGATATGCATGATTCTCTTTCAAGTCAGGCCCTTCCTCCAGGCAGGGCAAGAGCATCAGAGGATCACTTGTTCAAGCCAACCTGTAAAAAAATAAAAGCAGTAAAGCAATAAATAATGTTTTTGTTTAATAAAATAAATAATTAGATAAAGTGAACAACCTCTAACCACGACCACTTTCTTAACACAAAAATAACCAAAATCACAAAAAAAAACCACGTTTGATATCAGCACTAGAGATGAGTGAATCGATTCTAACGAAATGGAATTTGGTTAAAATTTCAGGAAAACTTTGATTTGTCACGAATCCGAAGTATGCGGTGATTCGTGGGAATAAAGCTTTTCTTCCTCCTTTATTACCAAAATGGGCACGAGCACAAAGTGTTACATGTGACAGAGAACTCTGGGAAGAAGAAAGGAACATCCACAATCACATGTGCAAACATGTAAGCCAATCAACGACTGGCAGACTTATGTAATGTCACACAGCCCTATAAAAACACTCAGCCATTTCCACTTTACATTGCATGTGCTGCCTGTAGCGTCCAGCTGCTTGTACTGTACTGTGCTGTAGTGATTTCTGCTCCAATCCCAGGGTGTCCATTTTGGGGGATCTGCATACCCCAAACAGCAGTTCTTTTTTGTTGCTGAAGTGAATAGGAAGAATTCTGTGTAAAATAAACATACTTTCTGTGGTGATTTCTGCTTCAATCCCAGGGTGTCTCTTTTGGGGGATCTGAAAATACCAAATAGCAGGTCTCTTTTGTTACTGAAGTGAATAAGAAGAATTCTGTTTAAAATCCACATACTTTTTGTAGTTATTTCTGCTTCAATCCCAGGGTGTCCGTTTTGGAGGATCAGTATACCCAAAATAGCAGTTTTATTTTGTTGCTGCAGTGAATAGGAAGAATTCTATGTAAAATCCACAATCCTTCTGTAGTGATTTCTGATTCAATCCCAGGGTGTCCATTTTGGGGATCTGTATACCCCAAAAAGCAGTTCTTTTTTGTTGCTGAAGTGAATAGGAAGAAATCTGTATAAAATCCACAAATCTGTATAAAATCCACATACTTTCTGTGGTGATTTCTGCTTCAATCCCAGGGTGTCCATTTTGGGGGATCTGTATATCCCAAATAGCAGTTCTTTTTTATTGCTGAAGTGAATAGGAAGAATTCTGTGTAAAATCCACATACTTTCTGTACTGATTTCTGCTTCAATCCCAGGGTGACCATTTTGGGGGATCTGTTACCCAAAATAGCAGTTCTATTTTGTTGCAAGTGAATAGGATAATTCTTCTAATATCCACATACTTTCTGTACTGCATTTCTGCTTCAATCCAGGGTGGCCGTTTTGGGGGTCTGGTATACCCCAAATAGCGTTCTATTTCTTGCTGAGTGATGGCGAAGAATTCTGGTTAAAAATTAACATACTTGCTGTTGTGATTTCTGCTTCAATCCCAGTGGTGTCCCTTTTTGGGGGATCTGTTTACCCAAAAAGCAGTTCTTTTTTTGTTGCTGAAGTGAATAGGAACGAATCTTGTGTAAAATCCACATACTTCTGTGAGTGATTTCTGCTCCAACCCAGGTGTTCCTTGTTTTGGGAGATCTGTATATCCGAATAGCAGTTTCTTTGGTTGCTAGAGTGGATAGGAAGAAATCTGTGTAAAAAACACATGCTTTCTGTAGTGATTTCTGCTTGTATCCCAGATTTCCCATTTGGGGGATCTGTTTATGCCAAATAGCAGTTCTTTTTTTGTTGCTGAAGTGAATAGGAAGAATTCGGTGTAAAGTCCACATACTTTCTGTAGTGATTTCTGCTTCAATCCCAGGGTGTCCATTTTGGGGGATCTGTTACCTCAATTGCAGTTCCTTTTGTTGCTGAAGTGAATAGGAAGAAATCTGAGTAAATCCACAACTTTCTATAGTGATTTCTGCTCCAATCCCAGGATGTCCGTTTTTAGGATCTGTTTATGCCAAATAGCAGTTCTTTTTGTTGCTGAAGTGATAGGAAGAATCTGTGTAAAATCCACTATACTTTCTGTAGTGATTTCTGCTCCAATCCCAGGGTGTACATTTTGGGCAATCTGTATACCCTAAAAGCAGTCTTTTTTGTTGCTGAAGTGAATAGGAACAATATGTGTAAAATCCACATAGTTTATTGAGTGATTTCTGCTCCTATCCCAGGGTGTCCATTTTGGAGGATCTATATTTCCGAAATAGCAGCTCTTCATTGTTTGCTGAAGTGAATAGAAGAAATAGTTGTCAAATCCACATAGTTTGCTGGGTGATTTTTGCCTCCAATCCCGGTGTCTGTTTTGGGGATCGGTATATCCCGATAGCAGTTCTTTTTGTTGCTGAAGTGGATAGGAAGAAATCTGTGTAAAAAACACATGCTTTTGTAGTGATTTGCTTGTATCCCAGGTTCCCTTTTGGGGGATCTGTTTAGCCAAATAGCAGTTCTTTTTTTGTTGTGAAGTGAATAGGAAGAATTCGTGGTAAGTCCACATACTTTCTGTAGTGAGTTCTGCTTCATCCCAGGGTGTCCATTTTGGGGGATCTGTATACCCTCAATTGCAGTTCCTTTGTTGCTGAAGTGAATAGGAAGAATCTGAGAAAATCACACATACTTTCTATCGTGATTTCTGCTTCCAATCCCGGATGTCCGTTTTGGGGGATCTGTTTATGCAAATAGCAGTTCTTTTTGTTGCTGAAGTGTGATAGGAAGAAATCTGTGTAAATCCACATACTTTCTGTAGTGATTTCTGCTCCAATCCCGGGTGTACATTTTTGGGCAATCTGTATACCTCAAAATAGCAGTTCTTTTGTTGCTGAAGTGATAGGAACAATTATGTGTAAAATCCACATTTTATTGAGTGATTTCTGCTCCTATCCCAGGTGTCCATTTTGGAGGATCTTATTCCGAATACAGCTCTTCATTTGTTGCTGAAGTGAATAGGAAGAAATATGTGTCAAATCCACATAGTTGCTGGAGTGATTTTGCTCCAATCCAGGGTGTCTGTGTTTTGGGGGAATCTGTATATCCCGAATAGCAGTTCTTTTTGTTGCTGAAGTGGATAGGAAGAATCTGTGTAAAAAACACATGCTTTCTGTGTGTTCTGCTGTATCCCAGGGATTCCCTTTTGGGGGATCTGTTTATGCAAATAGCAGTTCTTTTTTGTTGCTGAAGTGAATAGAAGAATTGGTGTAAAGTCCACATACTTTTGTAGTGAGTTTCTGCCCTTCCAATCCCAGGGTGTCCATTTTGGGGGATCTGTATACCCTCAATTGCAGTTCCTTTTGTTGCGAGTGAATAGGAAGAAATCTGAGTAAAATCCACATACTTTCTATAGTGATTTCGCTCCAATTCCCAGGATGTCCGTTTTGAGGGATCTGTTTATGCCAAATAGCAGTTGTTTTTGTTTCTGAAGTGGATAGGAAGAAATCTGTGTAAAAAATCCACATACTTGTCTGTAGTGATTTCTGCTCCAATCCCAGGGTGTACATTTTGGGCAATCTGTATACCTCAATAGCAGT
This sequence comes from Engystomops pustulosus, assembly GCA_019512145.1. Taxonomy (NCBI): domain Eukaryota; kingdom Metazoa; phylum Chordata; class Amphibia; order Anura; family Leptodactylidae; genus Engystomops; species Engystomops pustulosus. The sequence continues at coordinate 109,680,638 of CM033644.1, read as the reverse complement.
TCTTTTTTGTTGCTGAAGTGAATAGGGAACAATTATGTGTAAAATCCACATAGTTTATTGAGTGAGTTCTGCTCTATCCCAGGGTGTCCATTTTGGAGGATCTATATTTCCGAAATAGCAGCTCTTCATTGTGCTGAAGTGAATAGGAAGAAATATGTGTCAAATCCACATAGTTGCTGGAGTGCTTTTTGCTCCAATCCAGGGTGTCTGTTTTGGGGAATCTGTATATCCGAATAGCAGTTCTTTTTGTTGCTGAAGTGGGGAAGAAATCTGTGTAAAAAACACATGCTTTCTGTAGTGATTTCTGCTTGTATCCCAGGATTTCCCTTTTGGGGGATCTGTTATTTAATGCAATACAGTTCTTTTTGTTGCTGAAGTGTAATAGGAAGATTCGGTGTAAAGTCCACAACTTCTGTACTGATTTCTGCTTCAATCCCAGGGTGTCCATTTTGGGGGATCTGTATATCCCAAATAGCAGTTCTATTTTATTGCTGAAGTGAATAGGAAGAATTCTGTGTAAAATCCACATACTTTCTGTACTGATTTCTGCTTCAATCCCAGGGTGACCGTTTTGGGGGATCTGTATACCCCAAATAGCAGTTCTATTTTCTTGCTGAAGTGAATGGGAAGAATTCTGTGTAAAATTAACATACTTGCTATTGTGATTTCTGCTTCAATCCCAGTGTGTCCCTTTTGGGGGAATCTGTATTTACCAAAAAGCTGTTCTTTTTTGTTGCTGAAGTGAATAGGAAGAAATCTGTGTAAAATCCACATACTTTCTGTAGTGATTTCTGCTCCAACCCAGTGTGTTCTTGTTTTGGGAATCTGTATATCCCGAATAGCAGTTCTTTTTGGGTTGCTAAGTGGATAGGAAGAAATCTGTGTAAAAAACACATGCTTTCTGTAGTGATTTCTGCTTGTATCCCAGGATTTCCCTTTTGGGGGATCTGTTTATGCCAAATAGCAGTTCTTTTTTTGTTGCTGAAGTGAATAGGAAGAATTCGGTGTAAAGTCCACATACTTTCTGTAGTGATTTCTGCTTCAATCCCAGGGTGTCCATTTTGGGGGATCTGTATACCCTCAATTGCAGTTCCTTTTTGTTGCTGAAGTGAATAGGAAGAAATCTGAGTAAAATCCACATACTTTCTATAGTGATTTCTGCTCCAATCCCAGGATGTCCGTTTTGAGGGATCTGTTTATGCCAAATAGCAGTTCTTTTTGTTGCTGAAGTGGATAGGAAGAAATCTGTGTAAAATCCACATACTTTCTGTAGTGATTTCTGCTCCAATCCCAGGGTGTACATTTTGGGCAATCTGTATACCTCAAATAGCAGTTCTTTTTTGTTGCTGAAGTGAATAGGAACAATTATGTGTAAAATCCACATAGTTTATTGAGTGATTTCTGCTCCTATCCCAGGGTGTCCATTTTGGAGGATCTATATTTCCGAAATAGCAGCTCTTCATTTGTTGCTGAAGTGAATAGGAAGAAATATGTGTCAAATCCACATAGTTGCTGGAGTGATTTTTGCTCCAATCCCAGGGTGTCTGTTTTGGGGAATCTGTATATCCCGAATAGCAGTTCTTTTTGTTGCTGAAGTGGATAGGAAGAAATCTGTGTAAAAAACACATGCTTTCTGTAGTGATTTCTGCTTGTATCCCAGGATTTCCCTTTTGGGGGATCTGTTTATGCCAAATAGCAGTTCTTTTTTTGTTGCTGAAGTGAATAGGAAGAATTCGGTGTAAAGTCCACATACTTTCTGTAGTGATTTCTGCTTCAATCCCAGGGTGTCCATTTTGGGGGATCTGTATACCCTCAATTGCAGTTCCTTTTGTTGCTGAAGTGAATAGGAAGAATCTGAGATAAATCCACATACTTTCTATAGTGATTTCTGCTCCAATCCCGGATGTCCGTTTTGGGGATCTGTTTTATGCAAATAGCAGTTCTTTTTGTTGCTGAAGTGGATAGGAAGAAATCTGTGTAAAATCCACATACTTTCTGTAGTGATTTGCTCCAATCCCAGGTGTACATTTTGGGCAATCTGTATACCTCAAATAGCAGTTCTTTTTTGTTGCTGAAGTGAATAGGAACAATTATGTGTAAAATCCACATAGTTTATTGAGTGATTTCTGCTCCTATCCCAGGTGTCCATTTGGAGGATCTCATATTTCCGAAATGCAGCTCTTCATTTGTTGCTGAAGTGAATAGGAAGAAATATGTGTCAAATCCACATAGTTGCTGGAGTGATTTTTGCTCCAATCCAGGGTGGTTGTTTTGGGGGAATCTGTATATCCCGAATAGCAGTTCTTTTGTTGGCTGAAGTGGATAGGAAGAAAATCTGTGTAAAAAACACATGCTTTCTGTTGATTCTGCTGTATCCCAGGGTTCCCTTTTGGGGGATCTGTTTATGCCAAATAGCAGTTCTTTTTTGTTGCTGAAGTGAATAGGAAGAATTCGGTGTAAAGTCCACATACTTTCTGTAGTGATTTCTGCTTCAATCCCAGGGTGTCCATTTTGGGGGATCTGTATACCCTCAATTGCAGTTCCTTTTGTTGCTGAAGTGATAGGAAGAAATCTGAGTAAAATCCACATACTTTCTATGTGATTCTCGCTCAATCCCAGGATGTCCGTTTTGAGGACTGTTTATGCCAAATAGCGTTTTTTTGTTGCTGAAGTGGATAGGAAGAAATCTGTGTAAATCCACATACTTTCTGTAGTGATTTCTGCTCCAATCCCAGGGTGTTACATTTTGGGCAATCTGTATACCTCAATAGCAGTTCTTTTTTGTTGCTGAAGTGAATAGGAACAATTATGTGTAAAATCCACATAGTTTATTGAGTGATTTCTGTTCTATCCCAGGGTGTCCATTTTGGAGGATCTATATTCCGAAATAGCAGCATCTTCATTTGTTGCTGAAGTGATAGGAAGAAATATGTGTCAAATCCACATAGTTGCTGGAGGATTTTTGCTCCAATCCCAGGGTGTCTGTTTTGGGGAATCTGTATATCCGAATAGCAGTTCTTTTTGTTGCTGAAGTGAGGGAAGAAATCTGTGTAAAAAACACATGCTTTCTGTAGTGATTTCTCGCTTGTATCCCAGGATTTCCCTTTTGGGGGATCTGTTATGCAAATAGCAGTTCTTTTTGTTGCTGAAGTGAATAGGAAGATTCGGTGAAAGTCCACATACTTCTGTAGTGATTTCTGCTTCAATCCCAGGTGTCCTTTTGGGGGATCTGTATACCTCATTGCATTCCTTTTGTTGCTGAAGTGAATAGGAAGAAATCTGAGTAAAATCCACATACTTTTTAGTGATTTCTGCTCCAATCCCAGGATGTCCGTTTGGGAGGGATTGGTTTATGGCCAAATAGCAGTTCTTTTTGTTGCTGAAGTGGATAGAAGAAATCTGTGTAAATCCACATACTCTGTAGTGATTTCTGCTCCAATCCCAGGTGTACATTTTGGGATCTGATACTCAAATAGCAGTTATTTTTTGTTGCTGAAGTGGAATGGAGACAATTATGTGTAAAATCCACATATTTATGAGTGATTTCTGCTCCTATCCCAGGGTGTCCATTTTGGAGGATCTATATTCCGAAATAGCAGCTCTTCATTTGTTGTGAAGTGAATAGGAAGAAATATGTGTCAAATCCACATAGTGCTGGAGTGATTTTTGCTCCAATCCCAGTGTTGTTTTGGGGATCTGTATATCCGAAAGCCTCTTTTGTTGCTGAAGTGAATAGGAATAATTCTGTGTAATATCCACATACTTTCTGTACTGATTTCTGCTTCAATCCCAGGGTGACCGTTTTGGGGGATCTGTATACCCCAAATAGCAGTTCTATTTTCTTGCTGAAGTGAATGGGAAGAATTCTGTGTAAAATTAACATACTTGCTATTGTGATTTCTGCTTCAATCCCAGTGTGTCCCTTTTGGGGGAATCTGTATTTACCAAAAAGCTGTTCTTTTTTGTTGCTGAAGTGAATAGGAAGAAATCTGTGTAAAATCCACATACTTTCTGTAGTGATTTCTGCTCCAATCCCAGGGTGTCTGTTTTGGGGAATCTGTATATCCCGAATAGCAGTTCTTTTTGTTGCTGAAGTGGATAGGAAGAAATCTGTGTAAAATCCACATACTTTCTGTAGTGATTTCTGCTCCAATCCCAGGGTGTACATTTTGGGCAATCTGTATACCTCAAATAGCAGTTCTTTTTTGTTGCTGAAGTGAATAGGAACAATTATGTGTAAAATCCACATAGTTTATTGAGTGATTTCTGCTCCTATCCCAGGGTGTCCATTTTGGAGGATCTATACAATTTAAGTATTTAGGGTTTTTTTATATGGCTTGGATATTAGTAACCAGGATTATCTAGAAGTGCTAGAAGAAGAGCTTCTTCAATGTTTTAGACCTTCACTGCGTGAAATTCTTTCTGTTCCTGTTATCATTTTTTACTAGTGCTCTTATTTCTTGTATACTCTAGCTTGGAACAGGAGAGGGAGGAAAGGATGTCAATGAGGCAATTTATAAACGCAAAACCAATTTGTTGTTTTCTTAGTCATTTTTGTCCTTGGGATTATTTTATATTCTGAAAAAAAAAATAGATGTTTTAGTAAGATTTCGAGAAACATGTAACGTCTGTGAAACATGGAGAGGAGCCCTGAGATTAATCGTCATTTAAAAGGGGTTATCCGGAGGGAAATGTGTCCCTTCTGCGGTTTAGAGCGTTTGTTCCATATGAGAAATGGAGGAAGATATACAGAGAGCCTATTAAGAAGAAAAGAAAATGGATTGCCTGCCGATTACAGCTTTATTATTTGTTCGCCAAATTAATTTGTGCTTAATCTAATAGCATTAGCAATGGTACTGTTCAAGAGCTGTAAAGGTGCATTGTCGGGCATTATTGGTAGAGAAAGCTCCCCACCCATACATCGTAGTAACAGAGGATTCATTTAGAAAGGGCAGATCCAATTAGATCCGAGTAGTCAGCACACTTGTGATGTCACTTTCTTAGTTATGGTGCATGTGTGTTCCTGATTTATTATCAAGTGAGACGTCAGGGCATGTGAGCTAGAGAAAGTTGCCCGACCAGCGCAAAACAGTTTCGCTCGTACAATACAGGAATTCCCTGTATATCACCTATGGCTTTGGTGTTGTGGAATTTTAGAAGATGACTATTAAAAGTTTTATGGTGAAGCCACTACTTTCTTATTATGCAAGCTGCAGTGTTTAATAAATGTCTCTTTGGAACTTACAAACATGTCTTTTATGTTACGATGAACAATTTACTGTGTAATGTATAAAAAAATAATTAATCATCTTTATTTATATAGCGCCATCATATTCCGGAGCCCTTACAAAATCATAGGGGACACATACAATATTAATATTACATACAGAAGTAAAACAGTATATGGAACAATAGGAGTGAGGACAATGCTCGCAAGAGCTTACATTCTATGAGGATGAAGGCAGGGACACAGAGGAAAATAGATTGATAATGGGCCAGCCATTCTTATAATGGAACAATATAAAATAATTAAATAAATAAAATTCTGATGCTTGAACCAGCATCAGCCACCATTATATACAAGGTCCAAGGTGAAAGGGACTGTAGAAGAATGCCTGGAACTTGGTAAATCTGTTGTTTGCAAAACAGGGACGGGAGGAGGGACATAGGATGGATTAGTAAACGGGGAAGTTGACATTTCATACAGTAGCGGAGTATGATAGACTTGCCTAAAGAGAGAAATTTTAAGAGCGCGTCCGTTTAAAAACTTTTGGAGGATGGGTATTAGTCTGTAGAGGTAGGGAAAGGGCATTCACAGAGATCCGTGATTGTGTTCATTATAAGGTTTCGATTAAGGTAGAGTATTACTAATGTCATTGGAAATTGATGACGGATGTGAATGCCCATCAATTAATAATTGAATTATATTAAGGTACATGAACCACAGTTTTAATTGCCATGTGCTGACTGTTCTTAGGTCATTGACCTTCGCCACCACTGAAATTGACACTGTTTCCCAATCTTTATGAATGCCAGCTGTACGTTGAACTCTGCAAGGACATCCCCCTCTGTCTGATGTTTTATTATTTAGTTTGCACATTTCTTAGCTTTATCATCAGCTTATGTAAGGACAAAAATGGCATAATGTGTTCTCTGTATTGTCATCATCACAGTGGTATGTGGAGATCATGTGAGGCGGGCTCCCAGGATTTCACTATAAATAATAAAGTTTTTGAATGCTCGGGGGTGTTGAAGCGTACGTAGATGAGCCAACTAAGACACAACATAGTGTCACGTCCCTGGTTCTGTCTCTACCCCACTGGGGGGGGGATGGATGGTGTTCTCCCTGTTTGTCAGCTGTCTGTCTATCTCAGTCTCACAACCACAGATAACTGTGTTAGTCATTGCAGTGACAAAGAGCACAGGTAGGACGATAGACTACTGAGATGATAGAAAGATATAGGGGTGTTGGTAGCATTATTCAACGCTTTGTAAGATGAGGGTTAATTTTTTAAAGTGAATAAGACAGGCAACTAGTGCAGTGATGGGCACAAAACTGGAGATCCATTATAGCGTTTGGTCTGCAAGCAAAGCCTAGCGCTGCATTAAGAATAGATGTAGAGCAGAGAGTTTAGTGAGCGTAAGACCAAAAGTCAGGGAGTAACAGTACTCTAGTGAGAGTGAATAGACAAACAATTAGATTTTAGAAATTCAATGGTTGAATTTGGAGATGTTTTGAAATGCGGTTTCAAGAAAAGAGAAGAAATGAGTTGGAGAATAGCAGAGAGACATCACTAGTGTTTGGATTAAGCGTAAGGGTGATGTTACTTGCAGAAGTATATAGTTGAGATCATCAGCATAGAGATGATACCCGGAAACTAAATCTGCTGATTGTTTGTCCAATGGGGGCAGTAGGAAAAGAGAAGAGGACCTCGGAATGAGCCCCGAGAACCCCAACAGTGGAGGAAGATGAGAAGAGAAAGATCCAGAAAAGGGACACTGAAAGTGTGGTCAGAGAGATAGGAAGAAAACCAAGAGTGAACAGTGTGCCTTTGGGCCAATGGAGTAAGCATCCTGAGGAGGAGGGTGGTCGCCACAGTATCGAACGCTGCCGATAGATCCATAAGAATGAGAACGAATGGTCACCTTTGATTTTAGCAGTGAGGAGTCATTGGAGACTTTAGAAAGAGCAGTTCAGTGGAATGCAAAGAGCAAAACCATATTTAGCGGGTCTCAGTTAGCTAGAAGATAGTGGGTTAGTCGAGAATAGACCAGGCATTCAGAGATAATAGGTAGTTAGAAAAACTGGTCTGTAGTTAGCAGCATGGAAGTATGTACAAAGAAAGTTTCTTTAGTAATGGGGGTAACAACAGAATGCTTGAAAGAAGAGGGGGAACACCAGAAGAACAGAGCGAGGTTGAAGATTTTAGTGAGGTGAGAAGTGACTGCTGGGAGAGAGGACTGTACGAGATGTGAGGGGGATGGGGTCACTGATGGAGGGTAGTGGGGCAAGCAGAGAAAAGGAGCATGGACACTTCTCCTCTGTGACTGGCTCAAATGAAGGAGTGAAGATAAGGTACGGAGTGAAGGTTATATATTTGTTATTTCCTCTCTATCCACATAGGTTACCAGAAACTATGGTTCGCAGGTACCAGAAACTAAGGGTGTCAGAATGCACATTACAACGACACCCGCCTGTAAACACTCAAGAGTTCCTCCAATTGCGGGTGTTAGACCTAACATGCAGTGGTCAAGCCTGACTGCAAGGCTTACCGGGAAGATATGCATGATTTCTCTTTCAAGTCAGGCCCTTCCTCCAGGCAGGGCAAAGAGCATCAGAGGATCACTTGGTTCAAGACCAACCTGTAAAAAAATAACAAGCAGTTAAAAGGCAATAAAATAATAAAATAATTTATTATAATAAAATAAATATTAGATAAAGTGACACAACACTCTAACACGCCACTTTCTTACACAAAAATAACCAAAATCACAAAAAAAAACCACGTTGATATCAGCACTAGAGATGAGTATCGATTCTAACGAACTATGGAATTTGGTTAAAATTTTCAGGAAAACTTTGATTTGTCACGAATCCGAAGTATGGGCTGCATTCGTCTGGAACAAAGCTTTTCCCCTATTACAAATGGGCACGAGCACAAAGTGTTGCATGTGACAGAGAACTTGGGGAAGAAGAAACGGAAACACCCACAATACACATGGTGCAAACATGTAAGCAATCAGCGACTGGCAGACTATTGTAATGTCACACAGCCCCTATAAAAACAGGCAGCCATTTCCCACTTTACATTGCAGTGCTCCTGTAGTCGTCAGCTGCTGTACTGTTCACTGTGCTGTAGTTATTTACTGTTTCTGCTCCAATCCCAGGGTGTCCATTGTGGGGGATCTGCATACCCCAAACAGCAGTTCTTTTTTGTTGCTGAAGTGAATAGGAAGAATTCTGTGTAAAATAAACATACTTTTCCTGTGGTGATTTCTCTTCAATCCCAGGGTGTCTATTTGGGGATCTGAAAATCCCAATAGTTCCGTTTGTTACTGAAGTGAATAAGAAGAATTCTGTTTAAAATCCACATACTTCTGTAGTTATTTCTGATTCAATCCCCAGGGGTGTCCGTTTTTGGAGGATGTATAAGACCCAAAATACGCAGTTTTATTTTGTTGCTTCAGTGAATAGGAAGATTTCTGTGTAAAATCACACAATCCACTGTAGTGATTTCTGATTCAATCCCAGGGTGTCCATTTTGGGATTGTATACCCCAAAAAGCAGTTCTTTTTGTTGCGAATGAATAGGAAGAATACTGTATAAAATCCACAAATCTGTATAAAACCACATCTTTTGTGGGTATTTGGCTTCAATCCCAAGGGTGTCGATTTGGGGGATCTGTATATCCCAAATAGCATTCTTTTTATTGCTGAGTGAATAGGAAGAAGTCTGTGTAAAATCCACATACTTTCTGTCCTATTCTCTTTCAAATCCAGGGTGAACTGCATTTTGGGGGATCTGTTACCACCAAATAGCAGTTCTATTTTGTTGCTGAAGTGAATAGGATAATTCTGTCTAATATCCACATACTTTCTGTACTGATTTCTGCTTCAATCCCAGGGGACCGTTTTGGGGGATCTGTATACCCCAAATAGCAGTTCTATTTTCTTGCTGAAGTGATGGGAAGAATTCTGGTTAAAAATTAACATACTTGTGTTGTGATTTCTGCTTCAATCCCAGTGTGTCCCTTTTGGGGGAATCTGTTTACCAAAATGCAGTTCTTTTTTTGTTGCTGAAGTGAATAGGAAGAATCTGTGTAAAATCCACATACTTCTGTAGTGATTTCTGCTCCAACCCAGTGTGTTCTTGTTTTGGGAATCTGTATATCCCGAATAGCAGTTCTTTGGGTTGCTAAGTGGATAGGAAGAAATCTGTGTAAAAAACACATGCTTTCTGTAGTGATTTCTGCTTGTATCCCAGATTTCCCTTTGGGGGATCTGTTTATGCCAAATAGCAGTTCTTTTTTTGTTGCTGAAGTGAATAGGAAGAATTCGGTGTAAAGTCCACATACTTTCTGTAGTGATTTCTGCTTCAATCCCAGGGTGTCCATTTTGGGGATCTGTATACCCTCAATTGCAGTTCCTTTTGTTGCTGAAGTGAATAGGAAGAAATCTGAGTAAATCCACATACTTCTATAGTGATTTCTGCTCCAATCCCAGGATGTCCGTTTTAGGATCTGTTTATGCCAAATAGCAGTTCTTTTTTGTTGCTGAAGTGGATAGGAAGAAATCTGTGTAAAATCCACTACTTTCTGTAGTGATTTCTGCTCCAATCCCAGGGTGTACATTTTGGGCAATCTGTATACCTCAAATAGCATTCTTTTTTGTTGCTGAAGTGAATAGGAACAATATGTGTAAATCCACATAGTTATTGAGTGATTTCTGCTCCTATACCCAGGGTGTCCATTTTGGAGGATCTATATTTCCGAAATAGCAGCTCTTCATTGTTTGCTGAAGTGAATAGGAAGAAATAGTGTCAAATCCACATAGTTTGCTGGGTGATTTTTGCTCCAATCCCAGGTGTCTGTTTTGGGGAATCTGTATATCCCGAATAGCAGTTCTTTTTGTTGCTGAAGTGGATAGGAAGAAATCTGTGTAAAAACACATGCTTTCTGTAGTGATTTCTGCTTGTATCCCAGATTCCCTTTTGGGGATCTGTTTACCAAATAGCAGTTCTTTTTTGTTGCTGAAGTGAATAGGAAGAATTCGGTGTAAGTCCACATACTTTCTGTAGTGAGTTCTGCTTCAATCCCAGGGTGTCCATTTTGGGGGATCTGTATACCCTCAATTGCAGTTCCTTTTGTTGCTGAAGTGAATAGGAAGAAATCTGAGATAAATCCACATACTTTCTATAGTGATTTCTGCTTCCAATCCCAGGATGGTCCGTTTTGAGGGATCTGTTTTATGCAAATAGCAGTTCTTTTTGTTGCTGAAGTGGATAGGAAGAAATCTGTGTAAAATCCACATACTTTCTGTAGTGATTTTGCTCCAATCCCAGGTGTACATTTTGGGCAATCTGTATACCTCAAATAGCAGTTCTTTTTTGTTGCTGAGTGAATAGGAACAATTATGTGTAAAATCCACATTTTATTGAGTGATTTCTGCTCCTATCCCAGGGTGTCCATTTGGAGGATCTATATTTCCGAATAGCAGCTCTTCATTTGTTGCTGAAGTGAATAGGAAGAAATATGTGTCAAATCCACATAGTTGCTGGAGTGATTTTTGCTCCAATCCAGGGTGTCTGTTGTTTTGGGGAATCTGTATATCCCGAATAGCAGTTCTTTTGTTGCTGAAGTGGATAGGAAGAAATCTGTGTAAAAAACACATGCTTTCTGTGTGATTCTGCTTGTATCCCAGGATTCCCTTTTGGGGGATCTGTTTATGCCAAATAGCAGTTCTTTTTTTGTTGCTGAAGTGAATAGAAGAATGGTGTAAAGTCCACATACTTTTGTAGTGATTTCTGCTCAATCCCAGGGTGTCCATTTTGGGGGATCTGTATACCCTCAATTGCAGTTCCTTTTGTTGCTGAAGTGAATAGGAAGAAATCTGAGTAAAATCCACATACTTTCTATAGTGATTTCTGCTCAATCCAGGATGTCCGTTTTGAGGATCTGTTTATGCCAAATAGCGTTTTTTTGTTGCTGAAGTGGATAGGAAGAAATCTGTGTAAAATCCACATACTTTCTGTAGTGATTTCTGCTCCAATCCCAGGGTGTACATTTTGGGCAATCTGTATACTCAAATAGCAGTTCTTTTTTGTTGCTGAAGTGAATAGGAACAATTATGTGTAAAATCCACATAGTTTATTGAGTGATTTCTGTCTATCCCAGGGTGTCCATTTGGAGGATCTATATTTCCGAAATAGCAGCTCTTCATTTGTTGCTGAAGTGAATAGGAAGAAATATGTGTCAAATCCACATAGTTGCTGGAGTGCTTTTGCTCCAATCCAGGGTGTCTGTTTTGGGGAATCTGTATATCCGAATAGCAGTTCTTTTTGTTGCTGAAGTGGATAGGAAGAAATCTGTGTAAAAAACACATGCTTTCTGTAGTGATTTCTGCTTGTATCCCAGGATTTCCCTTTTGGGGGATCTGTTTATGCAAATAGCAGTTCTTTTTTGTTGCTGAAGTGAATAGGAAGAATTCGGTGTAAAGTCCACATACTTTCTGTAGTGATTTCTGCTTCAATCCCAGGGTGTCCATTTTGGGGGATCTGTATACCTCATTGCAGTTCCTTTTGTTGCTGAAGTGAATAGGAGAAATCTGAGTAAAATCCACATACTTTATTAGTGATTTCTGCTCCAATCCCAGGATGTCCGTTTGTGAGGATCTGTTTATGCCAAATAGCAGTTCTTTTTGTTGCTGAAGGGATAGGAAGAAATCTGTGTAAAATCCACATACTTTCTGTAGTGATTTCTGCTCCAATCCCAGGGTGTACATTTTGGGCAATCTGTATACTCAAATAGCAGTTTTTTTTGTTGCTGAAGTGAATGGAACAATTATGTGTAAAATCCACATAGTTTATGAGTGATTTCTGCTCCTATCCCAGGGTGTCCATTTTGGAGATCTATATTCCGAAATAGCAGCTCTTCATTTGTTGCTGAAGTGAATAGGAAGAAATATGTGTCAAATCCACATAGTTGCTGGAGTGATTTTTGCTCCAATCCCAGGTGTCCTGTTTTGGGGATCTGTATATCCGAAAGCGTTTCTTTTTGTTGTGAAGTGGATAGGAAGAATCTGTGTAAAAAACACATGCTTTCTGTAGTTGATTTCTGCTTGTATCCCAGGATTTCCCTTTTGGGGGATCTGTTTATGCCAAATGCAGATTCTTTTTTTGTTGCTGAAGTGAATAGGAAGAATTCGGTGTGTAAAGTCCACATACTTTCTGTAGTGATTTCTGCTTCAATCCCAGGGTGTCCATTTTGGGGGATCTGTATACCCTCAATTGCAGTTCCTTTTTGTTGCTGAAGTGAATAGGAAGAAATCTGAGTAAAATCCACATACTTTCTATAGTGATTTCTGCTCCAATCCCAGGATGTCCGTTTTGAGGGATCTGTTTATGCCAAATAGCAGTTCTTTTTGTTGCTGAAGTGGATAGGAAGAAATCTGTGTAAAATCCACATACTTTCTGTAGTGATTTCTGCTCCAATCCCAGGGTGTACATTTTGGGCAATCTGTATACCTCAAATAGCAGTTCTTTTTTGTTGCTGAAGTGAATAGGAACAATTATGTGTAAAATCCACATAGTTTATTGAGTGATTTCTGCTCCTATCCCAGGGTGTCCATTTTGGAGGATCTATATTTCCGAAATAGCAGCTCTTCATTTGTTGCTGAAGTGAATAGGAAGAAATATGTGTCAAATCCACATAGTTGCTGGAGTGATTTTTGCTCCAATCCCAGTGTGTCCGTTTTGGGGGATCTGTATATCCCAAATTGCAGTTCTTTTCTGTTGCTGAAGGTGAATAGCAACAAATCTGTGTAAAATCCACATACTTTCTCTACTGATTTCTTATCTTATCCAGGGTGTCCATTTTGGGGGATCTGTATACCCCAAATGTCAAGCTTTTCTGGTAGATAAAGTAGAGCCGTGTCAAATCAATATAGTTGATTAACCAATATGTCACAAAGAGAGGTGGCAGGTGGAGCAGGCACAAGTCACGGCACAGCAAGGGGACATCGCAGCAGAACTGCCATTATCATCTAGCGGCAGTGTGTTGAATAACAACCCAAAGGTTGTCGATTGCTGCTGCTGCTGTAGCCACCTCCACACTCTATCATTGTGCCACTCTGTGGCTTACCATGTTGCTGCCACCTTTGCCATTCTTTTTTGGCAAAGGCATAATATTTTCAGAAAAATTGTAATGTATGATGCATGTAGCATCCCTAATCTTCAAATTCAAGTTCAATTAAATTGAACAATTCAACTTCAACTTAAAGGGGTATTCCAGGAATAAGCATAATTCATATAGAAATCAGTCATTAAAATATAAGCTAATGTGTAATTAGTTGTTATTTAAAATGTTGCTCCCCTTAGCAGAAAATGCTGGTGACATACACTATGATGGAGAATTAAAATGCTACTGGCCCTTTTATCAGTCCGTTAATTTCCTCCACGCAGTCCGTTGCAGAGCAGACACAGGACATAAGATGGCCGCTGGTCACATGTCCACATCACATGTCCTGCACCTGTCTGGGCAGGTCTTGTGATCACCACTACGTTTGGCTGTAGTCGGTTGCAGTGCATCCAGTATGGCCAGTGTTGTGGTGATGGCAGTTACACATCATTATTATGGTAACAGAGCAAGAAAACCTGTTAGATCATCACTGGGTGCAGAGCATAAGTGGGAGGAGGAGTTACTGAGAACTAAAGGATCATGGAACATATAGTTTCCAGTGGCAGCCACCTTAGTGATAACTCCACCTACTTTAGAGAGGCCATACATTTTGTAAATCATAAAATCAAACTATTTAAGCTCCGTTTTGTGACTAATGAAATTGAGTATTGTTGTATTCATTTATTTATATCTTCATGGGTTTTTGAGTCACACATATTCCTGGAATACCCCTTTAACTCATTTCAAACTTCGCCTTTGTTCCAAACTTCAAATTCAAATTAGTTTCAAACATTGTGCCACACTGTGGCCTACCATGTTGATGCCACCTAAAGAATTTGTCATCGTGCCACTCTCTGACCTCATGCTGCTGCCACCACCTCTACACTTTGTCATTGTGCCACTTTGTGGCCTACCAGGTTGCTGCCACCTCCACTCTGTCATTGTGCCACTCTCTGACCTCATGTTGCTGCCACCTCCTCTACACTTTGTCATTCTGCCACTCTGTGGCTTACCATGTTGCTGTCACCTCCACACTCTGTCATTGCGCCACTCTGTGGCCTACCATGTTTCTGCAACCTCCATAATTTGTCATTGTGCCACTCTGTGGCCTACTTATGCTGCTGCCAACTGACCGCTGTCTCCCTGGAACACCCTGTGATTTCCATAATGCTGTTTTCACCCTCCACCCCTCTATGATGTTGCCACTATGTTTGGTTTCCCCTTCATTTCATCTGTAAGAAGGAATGAAAAGTTTCAGGATTGACAGCCAGAAGCAGGAGTGGATACAGAACACAGAGGACATGCAAATATCCCATTTACTATCATCTCTGTTTTGGATCAACTCCTGTTTGTTTTTGGCTTTAGCAATACTGATGGATTATTTACTGATTTAAAGCGGACACTGACGGATGAAAAGAAGGGCAAAATGATCAATGTCGTCAATGCAAAATTACTGCCGAAACCCTCTCCACTCCTTTGGGGAGTTTCTACATGTATCCGCGTAATCTATGGAATCATCTGATGTCAGTGTAAAAAGAGTGCACTCTTTGATGTTATAGTGGGTTCTTGGCCCTCAGCTCAGTCCTTTCGAATTTGGCACAGACATTACCTTGTCAAGCTGCGTTGGCCTCTGTAAGTGCCCATGGAATTGAAGAGTGAAACGATTCTAAGAGCAGCAACTGTCATGTGGTGTCATTGTTTGGAGACTGAACCACCCTCCCTATGCATATTTGAGCATGGCATAAATGTTCTACACAACCCTACAGGCTCCTAAAAGCCAGGAAATACCTGTTTTTTAATGAGCCTGGAGCTCCTTAGGCTCATTTGCATAATTTTACATAAATAATTTTATCATATATGTATGATAAATATGCACAAAGTGAATAATCTGTGAAGATTTTATAATAAGTGTAAACTGTCTACAAAATCAAAGAGTATTTAAGTGTGGACAACAATAGAGTATTCCTTATCAAAATACATTTAATATGTAAAAGAGATCAAGTCTCCAAATTAATGCTCTTTTTGCAACAAAACATATTAGACCAGTTCCTAAATAATAGCTTGCTCTGGCACTAAATTCATGAAAAACAAAATCAATATAATACTGCTTAATGACTCTGCTTTTTTGTAAGTCAACAATTCTCCAATTAATTAACCAGTGATTAAAGTCAGCTTCTGAGAATTAATCACAGCCTACAGAAGTCATTGTCCTTGTGTGCTTCATTAGGATTGTGTTTACCCTTCAGGCAAGAAAGCTGTAAGTAAATGCCAAAGTTGTGACCTGATTTACACATATGTATAGTAATAACAGCAAAAAAAGTATGCAAAAGTTTTTTAGACTTAGAAAGGTTGTTTTAGTAAATTCAGTTTCACACTACCTGTTTCACGGACTGACCTTACTAATGGGCTTGGCATCATAGCGATATATGAGGCAAGGAGTTCCTGCTTCCCACTAAACAGCAGTGCCAACACAATTTTGGCAATATAGTTTACTGGGGAAGCAGGACCTAAAGGCTGGGCATGTTGTCAGAACATTGGAGGACTGTATTAAGAGCTAGCCCATCTTTTGCCAGTCTTCATACTCCCCTTGCCAGTACACATCGCGACGGATATACTAAGACTTCAGTTAGATTACGGTGCAGCTAAAGGTTAAACTTCATAGGATTTATCATCCACCAGCAGATAGTATGATATTAACCCCTTAATGATGCAGGATTATTTTGCTTGTTTCTCACTCTCCACCTTCAAAAATCAAAGATCTATAACTTTTCATTTATAGATATAGGTATACAGAGCTATGTGAGGGCTTATTCTTGTGGGCTCAATTTTTATGACTTTTACTCTGTGCTCCAAATAACACCTCTGCTTTATTCTTTGGTTCAGTACAATCATGGTGATACCAAATTTATATAGATTTTATTGCGTTTTAATACATTTTCAAAAATTAAACAAATGTGTACGAAGAAGAAAAAAAATTGCCATCTTCTGATGCTAATAACTTTTTTATACTTTGGTGCACAGAGCTGTGTGTGGGGCCATTTTTTGAGAAATGAGCTGACGTTTTCATTGCTCCTATTTTGAGAAGTGTGTGACATTTTGATCACTTTTTATTACATTTTTTATTTCATGTAAAATGGTGTAAAAGTTGTGTTTGGGACATTTGGGTGCCATTTTCCGTTATGGTGGTCACCGCCATGATATATTGGTCATTTTGAGATGCAGCGTTACCTATTGTGTCTGTGATTTTTACGGATTATTACGATTTAGATCAGTTTTAGATAAAGAGGGGTGATTTGATTTTTTAATATTTTATACATTTTTTTTCACTGTTTCTTAGACCATCCCTATTTCTTAGACCATTACTTTAACCCTAGATGGTCGGATCATTCCTACCATATGCTGCAATACTACTGTATTGCAATATATGCGTTTTTTGCATAGAATATGGCTCATTATAACGAATCTTCAGAAACCATGCAGCCACGGGCCTGACAACGACCCCAGGCTGTCATGGCAACCGATCGCCGTCCCCCTATGATGTTCGGGGGAGTGACAATCTCAATAAAAATGGTGGCGCCCATGCTTTAAGTGCTGGCAGCGTCCAAGAGGTTAGCACCTGCGATCGGTGCAAGCACAGACAGTTGGTGTTAGTGATGGGTCTTTGCTGCAATATGCAGCAAGCCCATCTGTGTATAAAGAGGGCTCAGCCCGTGAAAACAGGAGGAGGCCTGCGTCTTTTATTGGCTTGGAACTTGGTTCGGGCCAAAGCCTGTAATAAGGAAAGGCAAGTCTCCTCCCAGATGGTCTTCACGTCCCTTAGCAATTCCTCAACAGCAGGAACATCCGAAGACATGGGTGGAGGAAGAAGAGGAGGAGGATGCAGGCCATAATTGACAAAAAATGGGGTGGAGCCCTTGGATGCAGAGTCCAAGGAGTTGTAAGAGAACTCTGTCCATAGCAACAGAGTGGACCAATCGTCCTGACGGGCAGAAACAAATGACGTAGATAGCAGCCCAGGGTCTGATTAACTCTTTCCACATGCCCATTAGACTGGGGACAGTAGGCAGAAGAAAAGTCCAATTTCACTTGAAGTTGGTTGCAGAGAGAACGCCAGAATTTAGAGACAAACTGAACCCCACGGTTAGAGACCATGTGCTGGGGAAGTCCATGGAGTCGGAAGATGTGACAGAAGAACTGCCTGGCAAGATGTGGAGCAGATTGCAAACCTGGTAGAGAAACAAACCTGATGGAGGCGGCAGGTTCGTGATGAAGTCCATGGCCATAAGAGTCCACGGACAGCTGGGTATCGGCAAAGGTGGAAGATAACCAGCAGACTTGAGATGTGACAACTTATTCCAGGCACAGGAAGCACAGAAAACCACAAAGTCCCAAACATCCTTGGCCAGATCTGGCCACCAGTAGAATCAGGAAATGAGGGCGACAGAGCGCTGCAACCAAGGATACCCAGCCACACGTGAGCAATGACCCCAAGTCAGAATCTCCCTCCCGTAGAGCAGGTCATATGTAGGTCTTGCCAGGATGCATATGACAAAGATCCACAGTCGTGGCCAGTACCAGCGCGTCAGGAGGGATGACATGCCGAGGCACGAGAAAGGGCGTCAGCCTTGATTTTCTTCTCAGTCGGAGGGAAATGAATGAGGAAATTGATCCGCGAGAAGAAGAGTGACCAACAAGCTTGACGTGGATTGAGTCACTGAGCAGTCTGGAGATAGAGGAGGTTCTTGTGGTCTGTATACATGCTGATCGGAAACCAAGCTTCCTCCAGGAGTTAACGCCACTATTCTAGGGCAAGTTTAATCACCAGCAGATCTCGATCTCCTATAGCAGTGATGGCTAACCTATGGCACTGGTGCCAGAGGTGGCAATCTTAGCGCTTTCTGTGGGCACTTAGGCCATCACCAGAGGTATCTTCCTGCAGTCCCAGACAGCCCAGGACTTGCTGTGCACAGAGTTATTTTAAAGTGACAGCTCTACCTGGGACTATTTTCTGATTTATTGGTGTCCTCAGCTGCTGGTATCAATGAAAACTGTAACAGAGAAGGGAGTATAAATCACAAATTAAATTTCTGTGTTGGCACTTTGCAATAAATAAGCAGCTCTTTGTTGTAGTTTGGGCCCTCGGTCTCGAAAAGGTTTGCCATCACTGTCCTATAGAATAATTACTCTCTGTGGAGGAGAAAGTCTTGGAGAAAAATCCACAGGTGAGGGTTTGGCCTTTGGGACCCTTCTGCATGAGCACTGCACCGTCCCCTACTGAGGAGGCATACACCTCCAGATGGAAAGGCTTCTCTGTGTCAGGACGCACCAGAACTGGAGCTGAAGCAAACACAGACCTTAAGTCCGTGAAGGCCTCCTCAGCTGCCGAAGGAGGGGGGTTAGCACCCTTCTTGGTAAGCTCCACAATAGGAGACACCAGAGAGGAGAAGTGCAGGATGAACTGCTGGTAGTAACTTGCAAAGCCCAGAAACTGCTGTATAGTGCGTAGTCGTACAGGACGGGGCCACTGAAGAACAGCAGACAGTTTGATAGGATCCATCCGGAGACCTATATCGCAGATGAAATGGAATACTCCCCTGATGGAATTGGCACTTCTCAAGTTTGGTGTAAAGGTGATTGGCCCTTAAATGACTGAGGACTTGCTGTATGTGGACTTGTTGGGTCTCAAGGTCTGGAGAGAATACCAGGATATCATTCAAATAGACCACAACACAGACATAAAGCAAGTCTCTAAAAATGTGATTAACGAATTCCTGGAAGACGGCTGGTGAGTCCAAATGTCAAATGGGCAAATGGAGTCAAACAGCTCCGTTATCAACGGCAATGGATAGCGGTTATTAATTGTGACCATGTTGCATGATCGGAGTGACCCGTCCGTCTTGGCTACAAAGAGAAACCTGCACCAGCTGGAGAAAAGGATTTGCATATGAATCCACTCTGCAGGTTTTCTTTGATATAGTTTGACATGGCTGCAGTTTCTGGTACTTAGAGTGGGTACACATGACCCTGCGGAGGGGACATACCTGGCAGCAGATCCATGGCTGCGGCAGGGAACAACCAGGTTGTTCCACAGGTGCTCATAGCCTGCGGTGGCAGCCGAGGTCGAGGTAAGACAGTCTTTTGGTCAGGTCCAGGCACAGGGTCAGGGCAGGCGGCAGAGATGCAATGTGAAGTCCAATCCAAGGTCAGCAATGGGAGGTCCAGGCAGCTAAGAATGGGAACACAGGCACGCAGGAACGCAGGACATGGGAACTCAGGAGCAGGAAAACATGGGAACAGTAGAGCAGGATACACAGGAACACACAAGAACGCAGGAGACACAGGAATGCAAGAGTCACAAGAATGCAGGAATATCGCTGGGGAGCTTTCTCTTAGGCATAGGCACAAAACAAAAATCCGGCAGGGTTTGCAGGAAGAGGTAGGGTTAAATAGATTACCTGAAAATGGCCAGTGCCACTTAGTGGCACGCTGGCCCTTTAAATTTTCTTGAAGCCAGCCGAGCGCCCTAGGAGTCGGGAATGCATTCGCGGACGGTGCACGAGACGGGACCTGCACTGGTGGGGAGAGCGGGGCACAGGTTGTCATGGGTCATATGATCTACCATATCGCAGGTTGCAGGACCACCCAACTGGTAGATCATAGAATAAATAACAGCATGCAATTTAATCAGC
Organism: Engystomops pustulosus; assembly: GCA_019512145.1. Taxonomy (NCBI): domain Eukaryota; kingdom Metazoa; phylum Chordata; class Amphibia; order Anura; family Leptodactylidae; genus Engystomops; species Engystomops pustulosus. The sequence goes on along the minus strand of CM033644.1, from coordinate 109,660,555 downwards.
TGCCTCTAAAACCAGCAAGATCTTGTCATGTATCAAGAATGGTATTGACTCTAAGGATAGGGATGTAATATTACCACTATACAAGGTATTAGTTTGGCCACAAATGGAATATGCCCTGGCGCCGGAGAGGGTACAACAAAGAATGACACAAATGATAAGAGGTAATTTGGGTTATGAAGAAGGATTAAAACAACTAGATATATTTAGTCCTAAAGAGCTAACTAAGAAGGGACATGATTAATTTATATAAATAAATGAATTGTCCAATTGTCCAAAAATATAATGGAAAGTTGTTCCAGGTTAAATCATATCTAAAGACAAGGTGGCACTGCCTCCGTCTAGAGAAAACAAGGTTTAATCCCCAGAGTTGACAGGGCTATTTTACTATGAGAACTGTTGAACTATGGAATAGGCTGCCACTGGTGCTGGTCACAGTAGGGATAGGAGAGAGCTTCAAGAATTATAGAATTGTTTCTCCTAAATCCCATCCCTTTCTTGGTTGAACTTATATCTATCTATTTATCTATCTATCTATCTATCTATCTATCTATCTATCTATCTATATATCTATCTAAATTATTTCATACTGTAAAAGGAAATATCTACAAGACATGATATAAACTATATAAAAACATTCACTGCACCATCCAAAAATGGACTGCTATCATTTATATGCTCAGTAATCTGGAATAAAATGGGCATAAAACGACTGACAAATATGTTGCATCACACAGTTTTTAAAGTTTTTTTTAATGGAAATGTTTGCTGTTTGCATTAACTTTTATTCACCATGATGCTTATTCTACAATATTGAAACCCTACTGCCGTTTTATTTCTGTTGAGTAGCATTTAACTGCATATTGTTACCGAGTATGTCACAATAACACCAATATTGGCTACAGCACTCATGATGATTTGATGGATATATTTCCTTTATGTGAAAGTGTTTCCCTGTATCTTGGTGTCTAAAATGATAGAAACATTTCATCAAAAAGTAATATTGTGGATGTAATAGAATGCAACTTCAAACTCAAGTTTTTTTCTTTCAAATGTTAAAAACCCTGCAATGTACTATAAAATTGTGCAGAGTATTTGTCTCTTGGAGATACAGAAATTAAAGAAGAAGTAAAAAATTGTATACAACCTATATAGTACATTTATCACAACAATACAGGCTTGAAATAAAAGAAATGTGAACAAAGTCTAGAAAAACTGTTTCATTATGTATTTATAGGCCCCTATAAAAAAAAAGGTATGTTTTATATATAATATCCTCAAAATGCAAGGATCACTATATTTAGCCCCTTAAAACGGAAACCACTTTTCACCTTGCTGACACGACCCATTTGTTCAAATCTGCCCTGTGTTGTTATAACTTCGGAACGCTTTAACATATCCAAGTGATTTTGAAATAATTTTCTCGTGACACTTAGTACTTCATGTTAGTTGAAAAATTTTGTTGGTATGTGTTGCGTTTATTTATGATAAAAACAGATATTTGGTGAAAATTTGGAGTCATAACAGCAAAAAAACTTGATAACTAACATCAACCAAATGTCTGCCATATGTCTCCATGCTTTTTTATGCATCCTCTCATTATGCATCCTCAGATGTTATGGGGCTTTTATAATTACTCAAATGTTCATTAACCCCTTCCCGACATGTGCCGTACTAGTACGGCACGCGCCGGATCCCGGTGCATGGAGAGGGCTCGCGGGCCGAGCCCTCTCCATAGCCGGTAAGTCTTTGCTGCATATTGCAGCAAAGGCTTACCGGTAACACCCGCAATCGGTGCTAGCACCGATCGCGGGTGTTTCACGGCGATCGCCGCCGTCAATACTGCCGGAGGCTCCAAAAAGATCTTGCCGCCATCTTGCCGCGGATCGCCGCTCCCCCATGACGTCACGGGGAGCGGTGATCCGTTGCCATGACCAATCCTCGGCGTCGGCAGTATATGACCAGCCGCAGGGTCAGACTCGGTCCCAGCCTCCACCAAGTTAACCCAATGTGCCGTCAGCGATATATAGTGGCCCTGCCCGGCAGCACTCGTCCACGTGTCCGTGGTCAGGTGGACCTTGTCAGAAACGGCGTTGGTCAGGGCACGGATGATGTTGTCTGACACGTGCTGGTGCAGGGCTGGGACGGCACATCGGGAAAAGTAGTGGCGGCTGGGGACCGAATACCGAGGGGCGGCCGCCGCCATGAGGTTGCGAAAGGCCTCGGTCTCTACCAGCCTATAGGGCAGCATCTCCAGGCTAAGCAACTTGGAGATGTGGACGTTGAGGGCTTGGGCGTGTGGGTGGGTTGCGCTATACTGTGGATATGTGTGTCACTAAGAGCTAAACACAAGTCTCCCTGCAAATTACTCACAATATGGCACTAGCTGCACTACTAATAGCAGCAAGCCCAGCCACAAGCAAACCAAAAGGAAAAATAAAACGTTATTGTAGCCCTAAGAAGGACTGTTGGGTTCTTGTAGAATCACTCCTGCCTAACACTATTCTAATAGAACACCCTAACGCTATCCCTGCAGCAGCAGCAGCTCTCTCCCTAGCGGCATCCAGACACAGAATGATCCGAGCAGCGCGGGCAGGGGCTAGTCTATTCCAGGGTCACCTGATCTGGCCAGCCAACCACTGCTATCGACGTGTAAGGGTACCACGTCATGCTGGGTGGAGTGCAGAGTCTCCTGGCTTGTGATTGGCTCTGTTTCTGGCCGCCAAAAAGCAAAACGGCGGGAGATGCCATTTTCTCGAGCGGGCGAAGTATTCGTCCGAGCAACGAGCAGTTTCGAGTACGCTAATGCTCGAACGAGCATTAAGCTCGGACGAGTATGTTCGCTCATCTCTAGTAATTAATGAAACAAGTTTATTCGTTAATAACAAAAATGAGACACATACAGAATAAAATAACTAAAAAGTGCCACAATGAAGCACATAATCCCCCAATGGGGAGGGGACCAAAGTCCCTATCCCAGGGACCACCCACACCCCAACCTAAAAAACCCTCTAGTCACCCACAAAAAAATCAAGAAGTGTAAACCAATCCTGCAAAAGTAATATGTAAAAGAGTACAATATCTCAGATAGACAACAAAAGATAAAGTGATCCAGAAGCAGACCACGGGTGAGATGGAGGAGATCAGACGGGGGGAGGGGAAAGGGCTGGAGTGTGGGGGAAGGACCTCACGCGTTCTGTCACGCTGTCGGGACTTCCTCATGTCAAGGGTGGCGCACACTATTATGTCAGCAAGCATCTAAAGTCATAGTGTGTGCACCACCAGTGCACACATACCTGTTTCGCTACCGGAGCACCTGAAGAAAGAAGAGGACCTGCAGGGGGGCCTGTGAAAGATAAGTATTAAGTTTACTTTTTGATATACCAGTCGGGCTAGCTGGCTGGCTATTTACTGGGTGTTGGATGACTAGCTATTCCTGGAGGCATAGGCTTGCTGGCTAGCTATATGCTGGGGCAGGCTGGCTGGGAATATACAGAGGGTGGGCTGGATGACTAAATACTGGGGGCTCGCTGACTAGCTACATACTGGAGGCAGGGGGCTGTCTGTCTACCAGGGGGGGGTGGGCTGGCAGGCTATATACTGGGGGCTAGCTGGCTATATGCTGGGGCAGGTGGCTTGTTAGGTATATACTGGGGAAAGGAGCTGAATAGCTGTATATTTTGGTCTGGCTAGTAATATACTGGGGGCAGGCTGTGCCCAATGCAGTACATACCTAAAACCCAGACTCATTACTGAAGGCATCTTACCCTCAGGTCCTCTATTTGTCAGTGGACAAAGTCTTTTTGATACAGTTCAAGTTATTGAAGAATTTTGGAAAATGGATTTTCCTCACCAAGAAAGAACTTTTTGGCTATGCTCATTCATAATGACTCTAATTGGAGACAAACTATAAAAAAATTATAAAATGAAAAACAATAGATATTTATACCTGTATACAGATTTACCTATTTAAATATGCTTTTCTCAAACCTTTGTGACAACCTCACAGGGTGATCATTACAACTAACACCACGGATGCTTCTTCATTGTCCTGAACAACAGACCTGCCCAGGCAGAAGTGAGTACACTACTAAACAAGAAATGCATGAAAGACAATCAACAGTAGTACAACGGTGTGAAACCAGCCTAAATACTGTAACCTTGTAGCCAGTGCCTGTTCCGATCCCCTATACTGTACATTATTTTAAATTTTGCATGTAAAATGTATCTTTAAGTTTGATACTTAATTTTGCCACCTATTTACTCTCTGTTGTAATCCAAGCATTCACTGATGTTCACTTATTTTTAGTCACTGAAGGTAACAAGCTACAGATAACTTATTTTGACAGCATTGAAATGAACGGAGAAAATGAAGTAAAGTGTAAAACATTCTCTTACTGTACCTGCTTTTAAAATAATGCACATCATTTGAGGAAATATAATATCTACACAACTACACCATATTGCAGGTGAGTTGAGTGTCCAGTCTCATTGTATTATTATTTAAATATATTTATAATATTGGAGTACTACAATATAAAAAGTAGTGGTAATGATGTAAGATAGAAACTAAAAAAATATATACACAAAATATAGAACAATGTTTGGCACTTAACATTATACAGTAATATTTGAAAATATTTTGTAAATATTTTGTAAATTTTTACCACTTTCTTAATTGTACCTTTTAGACTATGTTCAGACCCAGGAGAGCTAGGATGTAGCCCATTGTACACACATACAGAGGAATCTGAGGCCCCAGATGAAGCTGAAAGGGTGAAACCTAGGTCGGGCATGAGGTCCTCTGGCGTATTTTAACCATTGTGATATGCACGCTTTTAATATTCTGTTTGTGAGTATGCTGGAATAAAATGGTTTTTACTCTTATCCTTGGCGATCTGCACCATCTGTCCACATTCTTCCTGATACAGGACCGGTGCTGTGATCGCATGCACAAGAGTGTAGAGTGGTCTCCCACAGGATCCAGTATAGAGAAGTGAACATCGTGACAGGAGGAATTACTGAGGAAATTTCTTCAATCTCCGATCTATAAGGAACTGGGTGAGACCGTTCTGTGGAACTCTCAATTTTAACATTTTATTGTGGAGTTAGAGCACTAACATTGTTTTTTTATGTGTGTTTTTTATACAGAGGAATCTGTTTTCCTTTCCTCCCCCTGAAAGTGGGGAAAGCATCAGACGATTATTAGCTGCTGCAGATGTTCTGGGTGTTTCTCCTATCGTATAACTGTCCTTATATAGACAGCTACATCACTGGGCACCTTCAGGATTTGAAGCAGCGTCCTATGGCCTTTCAAGTCAGTTCTCTACCACTGTGCTATACAGCCTGATGGTTTATACTTGCCTTTTTATTGCTGGTTTCTGTATTACCTGCTGGTATTTTTAAGTCTCAGCTGTGTTAACTTGTATTATCCTATCAGGAGTAATTGGGCTCCATTCAAGGCTGGTTTTGTCATTCAGTATTTGCAAGGTATTGTTGTATCGGCAGCTTATTTCTGGTTCTTTTATGTAGTAATATCTCATAGTATCATAGTTTATACTGTTGAAAAAAAGACACATGTCAATCAAGTTCAACCAAGGAAGGGTAGGGATTGGATGAGGAAGGGATTTAGGGGAAACAATTCTATATAACATAACCATCAATGTTATTTAGGTGTAAAAAGGCATCTAGACCCTTCTTGAAGCTCTCGGCTGTCCCTGCTGTGACCAGTGCCTGAGGCAGGCTATTCCACAGATTGATAGTTCTCATATTAAAAAAGCCCAGTCGCCTCCAGTGATTAAACCTTGATTTCTCCAGACAGAGACAGTGCCCACCATATTTTTTTTGTATGGACCATTCATATATTTATATAAATTAATCATGTCCCCTCGTAGTTGTCTAAATAAATTTAGTTGTTTTAATCTTTCCTCATAACTGAGACACTCCATACCCCTTATCATTTTTGTGGCTCTATGTTAAACCCTCTCCAGCTCCAGGGCATCCTTTTTATGGACTGGTGCCCAGAACTGGACAGCATCCAATGCCTTGTACAATGGTAATATTACATCCCTATCCCAAGAGTCCATACCACTTTTGATACATGACAAGATCCTACTGGCTTTAGAGGCAGCTGATTGACATTGCATGCTGTCATTCAATTTATGATTGTGAGGGAATAGAATCCATTCTCCATTGTGTTCACATACCATGTGTTTTACTATACTCAAGTTCCATCCCCCAGCTCCTGCACCTCAGCCTCCTCCCCCCCAGTCTGCCCCCTCCCAGGAAAATTTGCCATTTGAACCGGCATACTCTGAGGAACTGTTTTCTGGACCCTTCCCACAGTCACAAACCACTTGTCCGGTTGCTGCTGAGCAATTTTCCGATGCCCAGGTTTTCCACCAGTCGCAGTCTGTGGGTGATGATGACCTTCTTGACGTAGTGGAAGAAGTGTGTAAAGAGGTGTCGGACGATGAGGAGACACGGTTGTCAGACAGTGGTGAAGTTGTTGTCAGGGCAGGAAGTCCGAGGGGGGAGCAGACTGAGGGATCGGAGGGCCACCTACCTGCTCCTCTGGTTTGAAAATTTTTTGGGACTGACACATACAGGCACTATCCAAATTAAATTGTCTCCATAGCAGCCTCCACACGTTGTCTCCATTGCTACCTCCAAAAGTCGTCCATATAGCTGCCTCCATACATCGTCCCCTTATCAAACGAGGTGTGTCAGGCAGAAATTTGGGTTGTTTTCATGGATCAGGTGTTTCACCAGATACATAGTGGAACTCGGCGCGTCTGTCGCCGCCATGCTGGAGACCTGCAGTTGCAATCATAGAAGCGCAATATGGATGCCCCATACTGTCGCTCTTAATAATGGAAGTCCTCTCCATGGCTGCCTCCAAATGTCGTCCCCTTATCAAACGAGCTGTGTCAGGCTCATTTTTCGGGTGTTTCACCAGATACGTTATCGAACTTGGTCACTATGTCGCCACCTTGCTGTGTTATCGACTAAATATACCGTCAACCTTTTGTTCACAGAGGAAATAATTTGAGCGCTTCTTGCTCACCTCCTTTGGTTCCTCTCTGCCACCCATTGGTTTGAAGCCTGAGTCCATTTAGGGTATGTCGCCATGCCACTCTCTAGCCTGCCGCTGCTGCCGCTGCCTCTGCATGCCGTCCCCTATAGTGTCAGGGTCAATTATTGGATGTTTTAGATGCTATCTAGCTTCATTCTGTCACTCTGTCATGGCCATGCTGTTGCCCATAATTTTGGCCAAGAATGTGGCTTTAAGCAGGCCTCAGAGCATCCATGATGCTGCCCGCTGTTTTCCTGTCCATTTCCGTGGTGTTTCCATCCTTTTCTGAGGTTTCCAGGTGTTTGGCCAAGCTTCCCTGTGCAGAGCCTTGGTCCCCTTGAAAAATGCTCGAGTCTCCCATTGACTTCAATGGGGCTCGTTTTTCGAGACGAGCACTCGAGCATCGGGAAAAGTTCTTCTCGAATAACGAGTACCCGAGCATTTTAGTGCTCGCTCATCTCTAGTTATAACCCCACATAGAATGAAATGATAATTTTTCATACGCATCATTCCTTTGCAACTGGTGAAATGCCTCCTTTTCATATTTCTCCTTTCGCCACACCACAACATTTTCTCCCCTTGTCTGCAGCCTTTATTACAATATCATCAATGACTGTAATTCCCTTAGTGCACTCCACTCCAACATAGTTAAATTATCCTTTGTTCTGCTGTCATTAGCGTTGGAGAGCATTCTTAACTCCTCAGTCACCAATCTGGTAAAAATTTCAATCTGTGGGCATAGTGACAACCAGGGGTGAACCAAGCCTTTCTGCTGCCTGAGGCCACCCATAAATTGACCCTCCCCCATATATGTAATATATCAACAAGTGTCAGGACCAGATGCATCATACTGGTTTGTGTGAAAATAAAGCAATGCAAAATGCATACAGCATACCGCCATGTAGTAGAAAATGCATACAGCATACTGCCATGTAGTAGAAAATGCATACAGCATACCGCCATGTAGTAGAAAATGCATACAGCATATCGCCATGTAGTATAAAATGCATATAGCTTTCCGCCATATAGTATAAAATACATACAGAATACCTCCATGTAGTATAAAATGCATACGGGGCACTGACATGTAGTAAAAAATACATACAGAATATTGCCATGTACTATAAAATGCATACAGTGTACAGCCAAGAAGTATAAAATGCATATACAGGCGGTCCCCTACTTAAGAACACTCGACTTACACATGACCACTAGTTACAAACGGACCTCTGGATATTGGTAATTTATTGTACTTTAGTCCTAGGCTACAATAAACAACTGTAACAGTTATCAAAGGTGTCTGTAATGGAGCTTTATTGTTATTCTTGATTCTTATGACAACCCAACATTTTTAAAATCCAATTGTCACAGAGTTCTGGCTGGGATTACAATGATAAAATATACAGTTCCGACTTACATACAAATTCAACTTAAGAACAAACCTACAGACCCCATCTTGCATGTAACCCGGGGACTGCCTGTAGTGTACAGCCATGTAGTACATAATACAGGCAGCTTGCTTCAGGAGGCAGACGGAGCAGAGTTAAAGTATCCACCTCAGCTCTGTGTGGGGCGGAAGCGGGAAAGAGCAGATGGGAGGGAGGAATGGAGCAGAGGGGGGGGGAATTGGAGGGGAGGGGGGACAGAGCAGAGTGAGGGGGGATGTGGATGCGGGATGGGTGGGTATGCGGGGTGGGAGCCCAGGGAAGACAGGTGGGGCTACACTTTGGGCAGGGGGGTGTGGTGGCCGGTGGGTAAAAGGATATGCTGGCTTGCGGGAAAGAGGATGTTCCAGCAGGCATGCAGGTTGATGTGCCAGACGGCATGCAGGGGTATTTGCCAGCCTGGGCGGTGGGATGGGCAGCATCATGGGCGGTCGGGCCGATGGAAGCATGGGCGGAAGGCAGCGCGGGTGGACAGCAGCATGGTAGGGCAGGCCGACGGCAGCATGGACAGGCGGGGACACGACGACGCCCCCACGCCAAACAGGTGACGCGCTGCCTAAGGCGAGATTCTCCACTCGCCTCATGGCAGATGCGCCCCTGGTGACAAGGCGGGGAATGTTGTGGATCTTGGTATAACACTACGGGGGAACTACCTTGGGCTTCTGCTGCCTGTTGAATCAATGGGATGTAATTTTTGAAGTAATGAAGATGTGGTATTTGAATTTAATTGTAGGTCAGACAAATCTCAAAGTTGCACAACATATTGCCTAAAACCCCACTTCATTTTATGCACTACAGCAATTCCTAACAAGGGCCCAACTGCCACTAGATTATATTACTGTGTTAAAGTCGCTACTTGTGTTTACATTTCCTCTTATCAGCACACCTTCTGACTAAGGTTATTGAACAGCGCAGACCTTAATTTTTCCAAATAAGTTGGTGCAGAGTGAGAATGGGATGCCCAGAAAAGTAGTGGTAGCTGGATATAACATATTGTGGTACAGCCACTGCCAGAACATTTAAAGCAGTCCGGAATGATGGCTTTTCATTAGGTTCGTTATCATTAATTTAGCTACCTCCTCTTTGACAAAAAGTGCTGGTTTGGTCCACTCATCATACCACTCCGTATCGCATCAAACATCCACCAGATCCACCAGTAACACTGGTAATCGGTGCTGGCACAGATTGTCTGGAATGGTGTTGGTGACAGTCAAAATCGGGCAGCCAATGGGTGCTACCATGTTGGCTTTGATTGTCAATCCCCTTGATGTAATTGGGGAGCGACAATATTAATGGAGTCTTAGTAAGTCTCTATAATAGTCTTTACAAGACTTTAGGACCTGTCATTGCAGTATGCACATTTTGAAATATATATATATATATATATATATATAGCAAATTTTCCATATTCTGTAATATAGTAGTATTTGTAGGAATAAAAATGGTCAGCTCTCTCTGAAGTTCGACAAAATCGTTTTTCTCCAGCTCCATCATCACAGTTGGAAAATCCACAACACATTGGGCAGATTTACTTACACGGTCCATTCGCGATCCAGCGGCGCGTTCTCTGCGGTGGATTCGGGTCCGGCCAGGATTCATTAAGGTAGTTCCTCCGACGTCCACCAGGTGGCGCTGCTGCGCTGAAGAGCATCGGAACGCGCTCAAGTTCACCGGCCTATTCCTAGTGAAGGTAAGTGCAAGCTCCGCGACACATTCTTTGTTTTATATGCGGCGGTTTTTCCGAATCAGTTGGGTTTTTGTTCGGCCACGCCCCCCATTTCCGTCGCGTGCATGTCAGCGCCAATGCACCACAATCCGATCGTGTGCGCCAAAATCCCAGGGCAATTCAGGGGAAATCTGCGCAAATCGGAAATATTCGGGTAACACGTCGGGAAAACGCAAATCAGGCCCTTAGTAAAGACACCCATTGTATAAAAGGATATTGTCTGACGTATTCCGGACCACACTGGTATTTAACGCCCTAATTCAAATTCTATAATATTATGACATTGTGGGAAGGTACTCCGCACAAGACCCCGTACTGTTATGGCATGCTTCTGGCACTGGTTCACAAACAGAGCCTGCACCAGAAGATGCAAGTCAGAGCTTTGTATTACAGCTGACACTCTGCCGTGGTCAAGCATGACTGTTGTGCGTAACTGTATAGTGCCTTGTTCCTCCCTGGATCAGACCATCCCAATGAGCTTTTGATCCTTTCTGTGTCAGACAGGTGTCCATTGTGTGCCTTGGGGCTTCCCGGGCAGGCCCGGGCCCACTCGGGTCCCTGGGTCAGCAGGACATCTGCCCCGCTGACCGGACACAGATCGCGATGAGAACATGTGCAGTCACTCACTGCTTTCCCCGGCAGGAGCTGCAGCATCAGAGGTTGAAGGACCTGTGATGACGTAATGGTCACATGACCTGTCAGGGAAAGCAGTGACCACACAGAGAGACCTGCATCAGTGAGGTGAGGGGGAGACTTACAGGGGCCAGGGAATATACAGGAAGAGGGGGGGGGGGCACTGTGTATACAGGGGGAGGGAGGGTAGTGTGTATACAGGAGGAGGGGGGCAGTGTGTATACAGGAGGAGATTGCGATTGTAAAATAAATTGGATCTTCTAAAATATTGTTTCTATAAAGTTACTGTCACAGATGCACCCGCGATCCTTGTCCCTGTGGCGTGGCACCGCCTGGGTCGGACTCGCCTCTCCATGCTCCTGGCTGTGCTCCCGACTAGGCTGTGCGCTCATGCTCCTAGGGCGTGCGCGCTGGCTCTTTAAGGCTTAAAGGGCCAGCGTCCTTCTGATTTGCTCTAGCTAGTCAGGCTCGCCCTTATATCTCCTTGGATCTCCTATGGTTTCCAGGCTTCCCTAAGCCGTTCCTGAGGAAGAGAAAGCCATCCTGTGTTCCTACGCTTCCTATGTCTCCAGCATTCCGATACGCTCCTGGTGTTTCCTGTGTCTCCAGCATTCCTATATGCTCCTGGTGTTTCCTGTGTCTTCAGTGTTCCCATACGCTCCTGGTGTTCCTGTCTCTAGCGTTACCAGTGTTCCTCTGTGTTCCTGTCTCCAGCGTTACCTGTGATCCTCCGTGTTCCTGTTGTCATCTCAGGTTTGGACTGCTTCCTGCATTTCCTGCCGTACTACCTTGGCTGCCACCGCGGGCCTAGTCGCACCTGTGGAACGACTAGGGTGGTGTATATAGTTATTATAGGGAGTATATAGTTAGTTATTATAGGGTGGTGTATATAGTTATTATAAGGGGTATATACTTATTATAGGGGGTATATACTTATTATAGGGGTTGTATACAGTTATTGTAGGGAGTAGATAGTTATTATAGGGTATTGTATATAGTTATTATAGGGGGCATATAGTTATTATTGGGGGATGCATATATATAGGGGTGTGCATATAGTTAGTTATAGGAGGTGTTGTGTATATAGTTATAATAGGGGAACTGTATATAGTTAGTTATTATAGAGTGTGTTGTGTATATAGTTATTATAGGGGGTGTATATAGGGTGGTGTATATAGTTATTATAGGGAGTATATAGTTAGTTATTATAGGGTGGTGTATATAGTTATTATGGGGGGTATATAGTTATAATAGGGAACTGTATATAGTTAGTTATTATAGGAGCTGTTTATAGTTATAATGGGGTCTGTATATAGTTGTTATAGGGGGACTTTATATAGTTAATGCTGGGGGCGCATATAGGCATACTAGGGGCTGTAAATAGTTATTGTTAGGGGGTTGTATACAGTGATTGCTGGGGGAGCTGTATATAGTGATTGTTATGGGGTTGTATATAGTGATTGCTGGGAGAGCTGTATATAGTGATTGCCGGGAGAGCTGTATATAGTGATTACCGGGAGAGCTGTATACAGTGATTGCTGGGGGAGCTGTATATAGTGATTGCTGGGGGAGCTGTATATAGTGATTGCTGGGGGAGCTGTATATAGTGATTGCTGGCGGAGCTGTATATAGTGATTGCTGGGGGAGCTGTATATAGTGATTGCTTGTGGTGCTGTATATAGTGATTACTGGGGACTGTATACAATGATTGCTGGATGGTTTTATATAGTGATTACTGGGAGCTGTATATAGTGGTTGCTGGGGGGCTGTATATAGTGATTGCTGGGAGCTGTATATAGTGATTGCTGATAGAGCTGTATACAGTGATTGCTAGGAGCTGTATATAGTGATTGCTGAGAGAGCTGTATACAGTGATTGCTGGGGGAGCTGTATATAGTGATTGCTGGGGGCTGTATATAATGAATGCTGGGGACTGTATATAGTGATTACTGGGAGCTGTATATAGTGATTGTTGGGGGCTGTATACAGTGATTACTGGAAGCTGTGTACAGTGATTGCTGGGGGCTGCATAGAGTGATTGCTGGGGGACTGTATATGGTGATTGCTGGGGGACTGTATATAATGATTGCTGGGGACTGTATATAATGATTACTGGGAGCTGTATGCCCTTATACAAATCCCTGGTCAGACCACACATGGAATATTGTGTACAGTTTTGGGCACCAGTGTATAAAAAGGATATAGTAGAGCTGGAACGGGGGCAGAGGAGAGCAACCAGGATTATTAGGGGAATGGGGGAACTAGAATACACTGACAGATTAAAAAATTTGGGATTATTCAGTTTAGAAAAAAGACGACTGAGGGGAGACCTCATTACAATGTACAAATACCTGAACGGACAGTACAAGGATCTCTCCAAAGATCTTTTTATACCTCGGCCTGTGACCAGGACAAGGGGGCATCCTCTATGCCTAGAGGAGAGGCGATTTTACCACCACCATAGACAAAGGTTCTTTACTGTAAGAGCAGTGAGACTGTGGAACTCTCTGCCGCTGGAGGTTGTTATGGCGGACTCTATGTACATGTTCAAGAGAGGCCTGGATGACTTTCTGGAGAGAAAAAATATCATGGGTTATGGGGATAAAACATTTATTTAATTCTTAAAGGTTGGACTTGATGGACTTGCGTCTCCTTCCAGCCTTATATATACTATGATGTATGGAAACAAAGAAACAGACTGGCGGGAGACATGTTCAGTGTGGCACCTAGATCCAACCCCCACACTGGAATATATCCGACTAGATTAGAAAAAGTGCGGGCTCCCAATAAAGAACAAAGGCATAGTCTTCAGATGTTTCTCCTGTAGGGGGCATCTCACATTGATAATATACTTTAGTAGACCAGTGGTATGGGGAATAATGCATTGCCTAATGATCTTTGGATTTGCACCCACAGTCCGCTCAGCTGTATTTAGCTGGACAACTAAGATATAGTACCCAGGGAATAAATGTGGGAGACTGTGCCTTCTTATCTAGAAGTCACCTCTCAGAACTTCAAAGTCCAAAAACCCGGGTAGTAACATATTTGTTACGGAGTTTGGTCTTCTGTGGGGAGAACTCCTGGATGGTTGTGCTGTCCCAATTGGATTCCCTGAGCTGACCCTTGCCAGATACTGTAGATGTTCTATGAGTTTATTCCATTATACAGTCCTGCAGATTATGGCAAAGATATAAATATGTGTTTTGTCTATATCACGTATAGTGCTAGTGGTATTTCATCAGAGTTACCAGATGTGAGGAAAGTCCAGCACACAATTGTGGACATTGTTCATTGCAGGCTTGGACCTGAGAAATCTTGAGATGTATGTTTAATAACATAAGACATGTAGTGTAAAAATTTATAAATACACCTAAAGTTTGAAGGGTGTGGTCAAAAGTTTTAGAAATTTGTGTAGGATGATACAATGGTGTGTTAGATTCCTTCTTTGTTATCCTGGTATGCTGGGACACGTAGTACTACAGACACCACAGGGAGAAGGAGGGGGCTGCCTCCCCCCTTGTCTCAGTGAACACAGGAGGGGGAAGGGAGGACATGATGGAATGTTAAGAGAAGAAAGGAACAATGAGAATGTGTGTTCATTACTGAGGACTGATAACCCTGACAGCCCTAAGCAGATTTTGGGATTGATTCGCTCCAACTTCTGTAATTGTAATGTTTTAACCAGGAGTAAAACCTCCCTATGATCCCATACTATTAGTCCTATTCAGCAGCTATGACTGAGATTATTATTAGGAGTTTTTTAGGCAGAAGTTATAACACTCCTAGAAGCCTCCTACGTCACTGGCTCTAGTGATGCTTCTGCTCAGTAACACTGTCCCCCAGTATGTGCCCCCAAGTATGTGCCCCCAGTATGTGCCCCCAGTATGACTGTATAGTTTTAAAATAATACAGCATTGATACATCGGCATTGGTCCCAAAACTGTGTTTTTCTGGAATATATTGCTCATTTTCTATTGTTCTCATTTAAGTTTAAGCCAAGCACCTCAGAGGAGAAGAAACAGGCCGGAAGCTCTGCTGATCGTGTGTAACATGACAACCTGAACCCTTCTTGGTTTTGTATCCTACTGCTGCCTGTGCATAAAAAGCTTCTGTAGTAGTTTTGGACTATCCTGTTACTATTCCACCTCTTCATGACTAGAAACCTTGGTTATAATGTGCCCTCTTTATGGTGTATCACATTGAATCCAGCTCCACTACTTTACACCACTACTAGATTCAAAGGGGGGAGACATGAGGTAGACGGGTTGTATTTAAAATTTTCTATTAATTTAATAATAAATGAACCAGTTACCTTTTAATATGTCAAAACTGAATATCTAATTAATCTGCATTTTGAGTTTTTTTGTAGATGGCTTTACAAACCAGGAATGAGGTTAATTCTACATCAGAGATGCAGTGGTCACACAACATGAGGTAACAAAAGCAGAACAACTCCTAATCTACCTGTCTGTACAGGAGGCAGAGGTGAAGGCACTGATGGAGGTTTGTAAAGTGGCAGAGGGTAAGAATGTGAGTCTTTTGGGATTCCTTATGATTCCTGACATGATATAGTAAATATATCAACAACTATGAGACTTTGAAATAGCTGATAGAGGCCTTAGTGTTACAATAAAGGTCCATACTAGAAGGAAAAACCTTTAAAACTCTAACACATGAAGTGACCATACTGGTTACCAGAAAGCCTAGGGGAACGGAGCCTGAATCAGTACAGTCCGTGACCCTCCCTGGCCTAGTAGGGTCATCTATACTCCTGTTTTTATAGAAACAGGCTTCACAGGTGAGGAAGCAAGACTGGAGTAAAACTGGGACCCAATGGTTGGAGGGTGGACTATGGCAAAAAGGTGACAAGCAATGTCTGCCAAGGGCCCTTTACCCTATGATGGTTCAGTGCACCCACAGGGTGAAACACCAGGCTAAGACTCTATATGCTCCGTGTTGGATAAGTATTGAGTATCACTTAGATTCACTTTTGCTACTGTCCATTTACACAAGTATGTTTATAAGTGCTTAGTACAATGTAGGGAGAGTAGTGAAAACCCTCACATATACACTCCAAAGCCGCTTTACCCCTTCCAGAGGTTGTAGATTGGCTAAGTACAGCTACCAAAGGTAAGTAGCTACGACCATATACTTGTGTGTGTGGACCTCTATCCTGTAACTAAAGCAACTGTAAAGACCACAGCCAGGGATTGAGGAACACATTAGTCCACTTATTCTAGAGACTATAACGAGGAATAAAGTAAAAATCCCTATTGGGGCAGAAATATAGTTGATGAGAGCTCCAGGGATTAAATAGGCTTTTCACCTACTGAGGTTGTTTTTAGAATTGCCCCATGGATGAACATATATTTCCCTAAGGTTATTTAGAGGTGTCATAGAGAATTGGTGGGATGTCCAAAACCTTCAGATACATTTTTTTCTTAGGTGCATAACCAAGTATCTGTTTCAGTTCCAGAACCTAAAGTAGCTAGAGCACAGGACCTGCACCCTGGGGATGAGATGGTCCTGATGTGACACCTGAAAAGTCTTTTGAAGGGTCATCCCAAGTACCTGTGACACATCAACGTATAGAAACTACAACGAGACTGCAACAGCTGAAGAAGAATGGTGCTGGACCCAGAGACTGTTGAACATGAATCTGAGTATTTTGATGCTGTTATGGACATTATTACTCCTAACACTTGCAGCATCACTGGGGAAAGATTGTGATCATAATGTCTTTCATGGGCTATGCAAAAGAAAGCTGTGACAGTGTGTGCGCTGTACTATGTCTAGTAGTACTCAGGGGTTGGTAGGGTGACACGTATAAGGATATACACCAATAGGATGTAGAGATTCTACCCCTTACAATGGATTTACATGAATTGTGTTGTGATGTAATGTTCAGGATGCTCAGGAGGGAAGCAGGTGAAGAGGTTAGATAAGTCCTGGATGTGTGATTAGAACATGTCAATGTACCACCTGAGCAGTACCTGAAATTATTCACAAAAGGGAGGAATTGTGAGGGAATAGAATCCATTCTCTATTGTGTTCACATACCATGTGTTTTACTATACTCAAGTTCCATCCCCCCATGTACACAGATCATCTTTCAGTTACATCCTGTTGATGGCTTGGAATGTGAGCATGCTCAGTAGGTTCCTTTGTCCCAAGAACCTATAAAAACTGTCTGCTACCTAAATAAATTGGAATTCCCTCAAACATGTGAAGGTCTGAGTGATTCACCGAGCATGATCTTCTAGTGAAGTCCTTCTCAACAAGGGACTCTCCTAGATTTACACCCCCAAGGACATATTTTGCCTTTGGATTTTTATTCCCCAGGTGCATACCCTTACATTTATCCACATTGAACCTCATTTTCCAAGTGGATGACCAAATTCAGTTTGTCACCCTGCAGCCTATGAACATCATCCATAGACTGTATTACACTACACAGCTTGGTGTCATCTGCAAAAATAGGCACTGTGCTATTAATGCCTACCTCTATATCATTAATAAATATATTAAATAGTATTGGCCAAGCACAGAACCCTGGGGTACACCACTCATAACAGGTGACCATTCCGAATAGGAATCATTGACCACAACTCTCTGGATACGATCCTTCCGCCACTTTTCAATCCAATTGCAAATGATTCCTGCCAAACCAATAGATCTTATTTTACCCATCAGGCATCTATGTGGGACAGTGTAAAATGCCTTTGCAAAGTCCAAGAGCACAATATCCACAGCAGCTGCTCCATCCAGGCATCTGCTCACCTCTTCACAGAAGCAGATCAGGGTAGTCTGACAACTTCTGGGTTTATCTTAGTAAACCCATGCTTGCTGTCACTTTTTATACTATTTCATGTCAATACACCAGTATGTAGTCTTTTACTAACCCTTCCAATATTTCCCCACAATGGAAGTTAAGATTACAGGCCTGTAATTGCCTGGCAAGATCTAGAGCCCTTTTTATACAATGGCACCACATTTGCCTTGCGCCAGTCACTTGGCTCCACACCAGACAAGATTTTAGACAGTGGTACAGCAATAAAAGAACTGAGTTCTTTAAGAACTCTGGGGTGTAACCCATCTGGTCCAGGAGCCTTCTACACATTGATTTTATTGAGCTTAGATTGGATCATGTCTACAATCAGACAGTCTAGTACATTACAGGATGCATGACCCGCACTGGCACCACCCACATCAGAAGTTAAAAACCCATTAAGTATCTCCGCCTTCTATTGGTCTCCAGTCACTGATGTCCCATTTTCAGAATAAAGGGGTCCAACCTGCTCTGACCCTTATTTTTGCAATGATATACTTAAAATTTTTAGCCACTTGTCTTTCATTTCATATTTTGGCTGATTTGATTTCCTTTTTGAAGATTTTGATAAGTTTTTTGCATTGAAAGCCTCAGGTGACCCATCAGATTTATATTTTTTGAATGCCCTCTTTTTATCATTAATTGCCCTTTTAACTGTAGCTGTAAGCCACCTGAAGTGTAATCTAGCCTGTCTATACTTGTTATCTATTGTAATAAATTTAGAATTATAATGACTCAGGATAGATTCTTCATTCTTCAGGCTCCTCCACCTACCATCTATTCTGTCATTGGTACCAACATGGACCACGACAGCTGGGTCATCCTCAGCCCATCCCAGTAGTTTATCCACCCTTTCCCCCACATGCTGAACCCTGGTGCCAGGGAGACAGCAAACCATTTGGTTAAGGTGGTCTTGGCGACAAATTGTTCTATTCGTCTTCCTGATTATAGAGTCCCCTTCAACCACTAGCTGCCTTGGCTTACCTGCACTCCCATCTACCCTACTATTAGCTGAACTGTTCCCCCGGCTGTCAGGGAGAACAGGATCTGCTAGGGCTGCAATTTCTGACAATTACATCATTACATCATTGCACAATTTTGCTCGGACCCCTTTCTATCCGCTCTGTTTACAGTAACCCCACTACCCACCTGGCCCTGCTGGCTTTCCTCTCCTCCCTCCACTTCTATCCCGCTTATTGCTTGCTCAGTGAGCAGCATACTCCTCTCAATATTTTGGATTGCTGGAAAATGTGCAATATCTTTCTCCAGATCTCTAACATGAGCTTCCAGTAGAAAAATATGGGCACATTGTGTATACATACGGCAGAATGTGCACTGAAGCATACCACCAATCTTGCTAGGCACGCTTACTAAGGAGCTTGTTTCTTTGATTCTGGTGAGAGATTCTGTGAAGTTTGTCTTTTCTCTTGTATTCACTCACTACTTTCCTGGCTGTTATCCTTTGTCTGTGTTTATTGTCTAGTGAGTGTTTTTTGGACCTGCTCTGATTGTTACCCACTATCCCTGTCCTCTCTATTGCCCTATTTCCTGCATTCAGTCTCGGTTGTGTGTTTGTGTGCGTGCTGGGAATGCTTGTTCACCAAGTATTTACTTGTAGTAATTGTTTTGTTACAGGGGGGCAAATTTAGTAGACCAGACCCTAGTACCCTTTAGTCTTTTTCCCTACTATCTGGTAAGGTCTTTGTGTTCAGACAGAGAGAAGTTGTTGGGTCTGGATTAAGCCCAGATAAGCTGACCATCACCTGCAGGCAGGAACTAGCTTAGCCTTAGAGTAAGGGACAGTTTCCCTTTTTCCCTAGTTCTAACTGCTCTCTTTATACTGTTTCTGCTTCCTTGTAAACCATGACACATGCTCAACGGAGGCTGGAGATGGATGCAATATTGCATTTTTCCATCCTGTGTTTCCCACACTATGCAATGTAAACTGTGCCGACAGAGGCAAAAAAGAAGCCTTCATCTGCCTGTATAAGTCAGATGAATAAAAAAAAAGTGTGAATGTAGTCTAATGTGCAAAAAAATTTTACTAATAGGCTATTTAAAATGATGAAGAAGCTGTTTATGGTTTCGTCACAAGCCCTTATCTTTGTGCTCTTAGTTATAAATATGTCAGGTAAAAAGTGTCACTCAATTTTTTAAGCTAAACTCTGATTAGAAGGTCTTAAACTTTTGCATATAAATGTATCTTATAGAATGCAAAAAATATATTAATAAAAGTCACTCATACTCAGTCTATTATAAAACAGTATACAACATAAAAATATGAAATTGTCAAACAAAAGAAAACATATGTTGTGTCATCTGTAACAAGCTGTGCAATAAAATAAAAATTAGTACTAACCTGCACAGTAAATGTTGTTTAAAAAAAGATTAAGATTAACATTTCCATCCTCACATAAAACAGTATAAAAGATGAGGAAGTAAAAAGTAATATATATAATACCAATTAAGTGTACAATTCATTTATTGACAATGCTGTGCCTCTTTAAAGATGATGAACAAGTGATTTACCCCCAAATTAGTTTTTATACTGTAAAGTTTGTCAAAAATATATGAATAGGGTATTTATTCAAATGCATAGAATTAAGATAACAGGATATTTATTTGCATCCACCAGTAACAGTTAATAACATTTCATCAATGAGGTATTGCAAACTCAGAATGGTTTAATTGTAAAGATTATTACACCCCTTAAAATAAAGACCTTATATGGTGATTTTCACAAACAAATAAAAATGTTACATATTGTGGCAGAGAGAGGAACACATCAGCTGTGTGAGACACATCAGGGTACACCACAGGTTTGGCTTTTATTTAGAAAAAAACAGTCCCTTCCTACTTTGCCCTCATCCCCTCCAACTTAATGGTTAGTGCCATAAACATACATGATTTTGATTATTCAATGTACTTCGCACAGTTTCTAAAAAAATACACGGAAAACATGTGGGTTACAATGCTCACTATACTCCTTAGTAAAATGCTTGAGAGGTTTCCTAAACATGATCACTCTTTGGGATTTTCACTGTTCTGATATCTTAGGTACTCTGTAAATGCACCATAGGACAAAAAATCTATTCCAGCAAAATCTGTGTTCAAGACAATGGTCTTCCTCTTTTGTGTGCTGCAGGGCGGTCAAACAGGAGTTTATACCCACATATGTGACAGTGTTGTTCCAGAGATAATCCAGCTAATATCAAATACGAGGGTATATACTGGTCTATTAGCAGACATCACAGCACAGGAAAGTAGAATTATCAGGCTCCTGGATAACAAATTTATGTGGCTCAGTTTTGGATACCCCTTTTGTCAAAACTATGCAAATTGCTTTATTACGGGTTATAGTAAACATTCTGACCTGCTGGTGTTGTATTAGTTTATATTTCATAAATAAATTTGTAGAAGAATTAAAAGCAAAAATTACAATTTTTCCAGAAATGATTGAGATCCTGATTTTTTTCTTCATTTTGTTTGTTCAATACGTTCACAAAATGTGGGCACAACATATTTGGCACTGAAATGGCATTCATCTGGATAGATTGCGATTTTCATTTTGTACTATCCATTGCAGGTAAAATAACCCTGGTGGTTATAAAGATCATTATACCCTTTGAAAACATCCTTGAGGATATAGTTTCATAAAAGTTAGCACATCTTGAGGGTGACATTTTAATTTGGTGCACAAAAAACATGTGTCAAGTAGCAAAGAACCATATCTTTATTAACTAAATTCAGACAATACATAATATGTACATTGTTATTTCTCCAGTTACCTAATTGAAGAATATATTCTTTCGACAGAATTGGTCTATTCCATATATGAAGCGACTACATTCTATGGATTCTATGCTATTGAACCATTGGGACCTTTATGTCAAATCTCCAGTTACCTATTTGAAGTCAGTTTTGTCGTTGACATCTCTTGCTTTTGGTGGCTTCTCGGCTTATTTACTGAGCTTTTCTTTCATGTGTTTAATTTCTAAAGAATATTTTTGATGTGTAGTGTTGGCCCTCTTTCAGTATCAACAATTTAATTTGGTGTCAAAGCATCTGTGATTGACACTACTGTATAAATTGAGCCTCATGCACATGGTGGTTTCTCACTCCTGAGTCTTGCAAGAAAAAGATTATGACCAAATGTAGGGTGTTCCTTATGTGATTAAACTAATCACAAATATAGCACTGGCTTCTTTCTGCACTCATCTGATCTAGGCATGTCTACAACATGTCATGAGAAAAGCTCTCTCAAAATAACTTGGGTAAAATAACATGTCATAAAGCTATTATTTGAAAAATCAGGCTTGATTCTAAAGTTTAAAATGAGCTTGGCCCATTTGAATTGGTGATTCATAGCATTAATGGTTAAAAATAATTATCAATTATTTCAAGGAAATAATCTAGTGTTAAATTAGATCTCTTTAATAAAAGTAAAATTGTCAATTTGCTACCTTTTCAGCTGTCACTGCGTGATCAATGATTTTGCAGTCTGGTATAATCAATTAAGAAGGTGGGTGAGCCATTGATCCAAGGGTTATATATTAATTTATGTACTGTACTCTAAAGGTTAGCAGTCCTTGATACGCTAGCTCTTTTATGCCACACAAATCAAACCTTCAGAAGGTAAAGATAAATTTATAGCTAATATATCAAGAGGACCAAAACATATTTATAGTATGTGAAATAAGATAATAATGATGAAACCTGCAGTACTTGGTTAGTTGATACAACAGTGTAGCAACTTCAATCTACCGAACATTCAATAGTGATTCAGTCATGCTTATATATGCAAACCAGGTTAGTTGGTTGTATGATTATGCAAAGAACTCTATACATTGTAAAACTATAGACTCTCAATACAAAAATGCTTTTAAGCCATAGAATCTAATTACCACCAGGATTAATTCAAAAGTCTGTCTTTCTTGTGGTGGATTCTTCAAGTGCATTCTGCGACTGCAGCAAATTCACCTCTGTTTTGGATCATTTTGCATGCATAAGTAAAGACTTGAATTGCTGCAATATGTACATTTAACTCCACTACTAGTTTTGTGTCGAATACCATCTCTACAATCATAGTTGGTACATTCTCATGAGCAATATTTATTTTCTTTCCTAGTATATTTTTAGTATGTACCTACAGGAATAAAGATAAGAATTAGAGATGGGCGAATTGATTCTAACAATTCTAAATTCGTTAAGAATTTCAGGAAAACTGAATTTTTTGTAAATTTTTTTTATTTTTTCCCCCCTTTCTTAGAAAAATGGCCAAGAGCACATGTTACATGGGGCAGATAACTCTGGGAAGAAGAAAGAAACATGGCGGTACTGTTTCTCACTGCATGAGGGTAGTGTTCCTCACTGTATGGCAGTATTCTTCACTGTATGGAGGTAGTGTTCCTCTCTCCTTGTCTTGATGGAAGGTTAACCTTTAGACCAGTCTGAGGTCCAGAGCACTCTGGAAGAGGTTTTCATCTAGGATATCTCTGTACTTGGCAACATTCATCTCTCCTTTAAAGTCATTCTTTTCCTGCAGATGAAAAACACCCCCATAGCATGATGCTGCCTCCACCATGTTCCACTGTTGGGTTTGTATTTGGCAGGTTATGACCAGTACCTGATTTTCTTCACACATACTACTTACAATTATCATCAAAACATTCAAAATTCATTTCATCAGACTACAGAATCTTATTAGTCACAGCCTTGGGTCCTTCATGTGTGTTTTTGAAAACTGTATGCAAGTTTTATATGTCTTGCACAGACGAGAAGCTTCCAATGGCAGACTCTGCCATAAAGCACTCCCTGGTGGAGTGCTGCAGTGATAGTTGATTTTTTGGAACTTTCTCAAATCTCCCTACTGCATCTTTGGAGCTCAGCCACAGTTTCTTAGACCTCATGATTCTTATGTGATTTGACATCCATTGTGAGTTGTGAGGTCTTATAATGAGATGTGTGTGCCTTTCCTAATCAAGTCCAATCAGTTTAATAACACACAGCTGGACTCAAGTAAAGGAGTAAAACCATATCATGGAGGATCAGAAGGAAATGGCCAGCATGTGAGTTAAATATGAGTGTCACAGTAAAGTGTCTAAATACTTATGACCATGTGATATTTTAGTTTAATTGCTTATTAAACTAGAAGTAATATCTACATTTCTGTGTTGTTTTTTCTGTCAAGATGAGGTACAGAGTGTACATTAATATTAGGAACTTTTTGATCTGACCAATTGGCTGCAATGAAACAAAGATTGAACAATTTAAAGGGGGTCTGTATATTTTCCTTAGACACTGTATTTTTTCTACAATCTCTGTGTAATTGTATAATTTTTTCCAGTTTCCCAGTAAATAGCATGGGATATGAAATGCCCTCACTAGGTAAGCAAAAAACAAGCTCACATACAGCTTTGTAAACTGAAAAATAAAAAGTATGGATTTTTTTAAAGATGGTGAGTAAAAAATGTAAATGCAAAACACAAAAATGACATGGTCCCTAGGGGGTTAAAATTATAGGGTTACCTTTGAACTTAATTTTATAGTATGTACAGCAAATGTATTTGAAATTTTAAAAATACTTTTTGTATCATGTGCAATAATTTGTGCTAGTTACTACAATAAGTATTAGTGACAAGTGCAAACTGTATCATACCATTTGTATTCTTGTAATATAATGTATAAATAATTTTTTTGATAGCTAGAATTTTGTACATTTAATATTTAAAACTTGTATTCTTTATATTCAAAAGTTTTATACCTTGGCTTTGTGTTATTGAAGTGCCATGTGGGAGGTTGTCAAGAGAACTCAGTAAGATATTGTGAACATTTTTCATTGCAATAGAGCTTGTCATCATAACACCGCTTTATACTTTTTGTATAAAATCTTAGTCACTATGTTACAAACAAATGAAAAGCTGTTGAAATGTTACAGACTAGTATCTATGACTACCTGCAACACAGTATGAGCTTTCTGTGACACTTTTCAATAAGATACAATGGGCCTAAAAGTGCTTGTGCCAGTTTTCTGTCTATCATTGCACTGAAAGGAATGTGCAAACTGCTTGCAGATATATTTTTAAAATGTCAGTGCCAGTACTGTGTTGTAGCTGCAATGTGTCTGCTGTGCCACAATATTCTGAACCTAAAGGGGATCTCTTGTAAAGAGTTGGAGTATGCACCACATTAATAATGCAACTCCAAAGACTTGTGTTACAGGCTCTGTGTTAATGGTCCACCAAAAAATGTTGGCGTACACTTCCTGAAAAGTGTACATAAGTGTATATAAAACAGAATCATTACTGGACCTGCACGGTAAACGACGGGAAAAAAAACGCAAAGAATGTTCCAAAAAAGATAATTTTTAATTAATACTTTAAAAAAGTCCTCTAAAAAGTGATTTAAAAAATGTTACCCACTCTAAAATAACCCCTAAAATGACCACTAAAAAGAACAACTTTTCTCACAAAAATAAGCCCTTAACCAGATTTGTCAGCCGAAAAATAAAAAAGTTATGCATATGAAAAAATGGTGATGCTAAAATGAACAAGATTTTCTCCAAATTAGTTTTTATTCATTAAAATTGAATAAAATACACAGAACCCCCACATATTTGGTATTGCTACGTCTGTGACAATCTGCATAATAGAACAGAATTGATATTGGACTCACTAAGTCAACCCCATAAAAAACAACCTAAAAAAACTCTACAAAAAAATAGATAATTTTTAATTAATACCTTTTAAAAATGCTCTAAAAAGTGATTTAAAAAGTCACGCAATCTAAAATAAGACCACTAAAAAGAACAATGCTTTTTGCAAAAAATAAGCCCATAACCAGTTTTGTCAGCCGAAAAATAAAAAAGCTATGCATATGAAAAGATGGTGATGCTAAAATTAACATTTTCGCCAAATTACTTTTTATTCAGATAAATTTTGAAAAAAATAAAAAATCTATATAAATGAGGTGTTTTCTTAATCATGGTGACCATAGAATACAAAAAATATACTATTTTTATGGTATGTTAAACAGTCAAAAGAAAACCCCCCAAAAATCTTCCAAAAAATTGATGATTTTCATTTCCTCCACCAACAAAGAGTTAATAAAATCTCACCAATTAGCTATAGATGCCCCAAAATTATGTAACTAAAAAGTTCATCTCATGAAAAAAAAAAAATAAGACCCTATAAGTCCACATTAAAAAAATTTTAAAAAATTATAGCTTGTACACTGGGACAATGCAAATCTGTTCTGGATCGTGTCTCCTTCCCTTCTAGCGCATCCATCTGCCCATACAGCAAGGTTTAACCGCACATATGGCATATCAGTGAGAATTGGGTATCAAACTTTGTGGAGCCTTTTTTCATTTAATCCATTTCAAATGTTTAATTTTCCATCCAAATTAATGTATAGTCAAAAATATTACAATTTGTAGACCGCACCTCTATTTGTTTTAACCCCTAAAAAAACCTTAAGGGATAAACAAACTTCTTAACCCCTTATCACCGACACTAGTTTTCAGCTCAATGACCAGACTCGATTTTTCAAATCTGACATGTCTCACGATAAGTGGTTATAACTTCGGAACCTTTAACATATGCTGGTGATTTTGAGAATGTTTCTCGTGATACTTGACTTAATGGTAGTTATAAATTTAAGTGATACGTTTTGCGATTCGTTCTGAAAAAAATTGAAAATTTGGCAAAAGTTGTAAAAATTCTTCATTTCACAAGTTGAAATGTTCTGCTTTCCAATAGGAAGTAAAAATACCCAAAAACGCTTATAATTACATTTACGGAATGTCTGCTTTATGTTGGGATGATATTTTATGTATCCTCTCACTTTTCTAGGATGTATGAGGTGCAGAACTTTAGGTGCGATTTTTCTCATTTTCATGAAAATTGCCAAACTCACATTTTGAGGGAAAACTCAGCTTCCAAGTGACTTGGGTAGAGGCCTAATAATATTAAAACCCAATAAATTACCCCACTATAGAAACTTCACACCTCAACGTATGAAAACACTTCTATTAAGTCCATTACCCCTTTAAGTGTTTCAATGGTTAAAACAATATGGACTGCGATTTAGAAACTATGGAATTTTTTTGGAAATACTTCATTTAGGCCAAACTGACAGTTCAGAATAAATTAAATGATGAAGGCACTGCAACGTTTGATGCCCATTCCTCCAGAGTGTACTGATCACATATGTGGTGGTAAACTTCTGTACAGGCGCACGGCCGAGTATAGATGAATGGAGGCGCCATTCACTGCAGATTTGTATTGTCACATTGTACTACCTATACATTTTTATTTTTTTGGTATGCAAACATATGAGGGCTTATTTTTTATACGGAATGAGGTACATGTATAGATAATTTCATTTAGGGGGTCTAAAGCTTATTCATGAGATTTTATTACTATTTCAAGGGGACACAAAACAAATCATCAATTTTTATTTTGGTTTTATCATTTTTTTTCCCCCGCTCCCATATGTAAAAAATATTTTATCTTTATTCTCTGGTTTCACTACGATTGCGGTGATACCTTATTTATATTGTTTTCTTATCTTGCTCATTTTCTTCCGAGCAAAACCAATATTGGAGATATCGCATTGTTTTTACTATTGCAAACTTTTTATTGCCATAAACTTGGTATTTTTATGTTGTCAGACCTGGTTGAGGGCTTATTTTTTGCGAAAGAGTTGTTCTTTTCAGTCGTATCATATGGGAACGTAGCTTTTTTTGATCACCTTTTTAGAACATTTTTTGTGATGGTGTTTTGATGAAATTGTATATTACGGAAGTTTTCGTAGTTTTTTTTTCATCGTTCACCGAGCGGTTCAATATTGATTTAGATTTATGTACAGATTAATACGACGTGGTGATACCAAATATGTATGTTTTTGTGTTTTATTTACTGTATTTTGCATTTTATGTGTTACTTTTTTTACATTTCTATTCTTGGCTTGAATAAACGCATCATTCCGATCGTTATTCAGCCTTTACAACTGCATACACTTGCGCATGCTCAGTTACTTACAGCCTGGTCCTGCCAGGAAGGCATGACCCGGCGAGAAGAGGAGCCGACAGCCGGGTCACCGTCGGGAACCCGGGGCAGCGGCAGGAGGGATCGGATCCCCCGGTAACACTCTCCGGGGGGGTCCGATCCACGGGGGACACACTTGCATGACCAAGCATGACCGCGGCGTGTAAGGGGTTTACAACCCGGGATCGAGTTTTTTCCGATCCCGGGTGTTAAGTGCCCGGGTCTGGGCTGGATAATCACAGCAGCCGACACCGGCACTATACTGACCCGATGTCCCGAAATCTTCTTCTGACGCGGCGCCGTAGAAAGGCGTCGCGTCAGAAGAAGTACCCTTAATGACCGCCGTGATGCCATGTACAGTAATGGCAGTTACACACATCATTACTATGGTAACAGAGCAAGAAGAGTCTTACTTCATCACTGGAGCAGGGCATAAGAGGTAGGAGCAGTTACTGAGAACTAGATTATGGACCTTTAGTTTCCAGTGACGGCCATCTTGGTGATAACTCTGCATACTTTAGAGAGGGCATACATTTTGTGAATCATACAATCAAACTATTTAAGATCCATTTTGTGACAATGACATTGAGTTTTGTTATTAATTTATATCTAACATAATATATAACTTGTCGCGGAGTTGTAATAGTTAGCAAGGTAAACATTTTGTATAATTATTTACTGTGCATGTTATATGCTTTTTGTAAATTCTCTTTTTGGAGGAGGGTGCAACTGCTTACTAGGAAAACCTGGGTTATAGTTACCATATATCTCGGTATAACCCAACCCGAGTATAAGCGGAACCTCTGATTTTACCTCCAAAAACGGGAAAACCTATTGACTCAATTATAAAGCCAAGGGTGTAGTATACAGCCACCCCCCATGTAGTATACATCCACACGCCCCATTTAGTATACAACCAGCTGCCCCATGTGATTGCAGCCACACCCCTGTAGTATACAGCTAGCCCAATGTATTACAACCAGCCAGCCCCCTGTATATACAGCCAGCCCCCTGTAGTATACAGCCAGACAACCGGAGTATACAGCCACCCCCTGTAGTATACAGCCAGCCTCCTGTAGTAACAGCCAGCCCCTGTAGTATACAGCAGCCCTATGTGTATACAGCCCCCCCCTGTAGTATACAGCTAGCCCCATATAGTAGACAGCCATCCCCCCCCTTGTATGCCAAGCACATAAAAAAAAAACTTAATACTCACCCTCCGTCGATACTCACTCACCCCTAATTCTTGGTACAGTTCCTGTCTGCTCCTCTTCTCTCTTCTTTCTTCTTCTCTTTCTTCTTTAGCCGTCAGAGTCGCATCCATGCGATCTGGCGGTGCAACAATTTTGTGCTGAAAACTTGGATTTTATGAATATATACGGTAAGCCCAGATATTATTCATGTAACACTGTCATTGGCAATTGATAGTAATACTTCCGGGCTGTAGTGAACTAAATGCATGATAAATCCAGTGCTAATTATTTTCATAAAGAACAGTCAAAACAATTATTTCTGCTTAATAAATGATTTGTTGAGATGTTTTGCTATTAAGATTCCTGAAATACTCACCCGGTGCCACCTTAATGCTTGTAACACTGGGTTCCTGACAGTTTTTTGTCATGGTATGATAAATGTCCATTTTGCAGATGCTGATTGTGTGACCTATTTAACTAGCACTGGTCCTAAATGACATTTGAAAGTGTTTAGTAGCAGAATAAAACAAAAAAATCCATTGAAATGATCTGTTTGGTGGATTCATATATTAACAAAAATAGATTCACATTTAAAATATGCAGTGCAATTATGTTATGCAATATTACTAATTATAGTATTTCTGATTATTATGTATTGAATCTCAATACCAGCTACGCTCCTAATAATGGCTGAAGTATATCGTTACTGACTTTTATCACAAGATAGACAGTTTCTTCCCTTTTTTTCAATGTCTATACCTATTTAGTTTTTTAATTCAGTTTCGTTTTATACTTTTGCTTATGTTTTGTCAATGAATTTATAGCATTACCATAAACTAGATATTTTCATTTGTCATTACATATTTACCACTGGTTGATAGGTGTGTTTAACTATTTAGTTAATGGACAAAAGGGGCAGATCCCTGTATTACCATATATTGCAGTCTGAGCTATCAGGTTAACCAGTGCTACAGTATTACTAGGTTTTGATATGATGTATTAATGCTGTTTACATAGTAGTATATAGTGACACACAACTTAATTACATGAACAAAACCATTTTTTTTCGGGTCATTAGTGAGTATTTTTTATTCATTTTCCTCACATACATTTCCATTCCACTACAAGTTAAGCTGGTTTGTCAGATATCTATTATTGCAAGGCTTTAGGAATTCTAGGCTGACTCCGTATGTACAACATGATGGCCAGTCCATAACTGAGTTGAACTAAGAGCTAATTTCAAGTAAACCTAATGCATGGTACACAATGGGGCACATTACTTACCCGATCCTGTCGCGATCCAGCGGCGCATTCTCCGTCAATGTTTTGGGTCTTCCTGCGATTCGCTAGGTGTGCGCCCGATGTCCACCAGGTGTTTGCTGCTGCGCCGTGGTCCGCCGAGGTTCGCCAGAGTTTAACCAACCTATTCCGGGTGTATGTAAGTGTGTGGTCAAGCAACACATTTTTTGTTTAATTCCGCGCGGTTTTTTCCGTCATTTTTTCCACCCGTCCATGGCCCCCTATTTCTGTTGCGCATGCAAAAAGTTCATCTCATGTAGCAAAAAAATAAGACCCTATAAGTTCACATTAAAAAAATTTAAAAAAATTATAGCTTGTACAATGGGACAATGCAAATCTGTTCTGGATCGTGTCTCCTTCCCTTCTATGCCCATCCATATGCCCATACAGCAGGTTACCGCCACATATGGCATATCAGTGAGAAATTGGGTATCAAACTTTGTGGAGCCTTTTTTCATTTAATCCATTTCAAATGTTTAATTTTCCATCCAAAATTAATGTATAGTCAAAAAATATTACAATTTGTAGACCGCACCTCTATTTGTTTTAACCCCTAAAAAAATCTTAAGGGATAAACAAACTTCTTAAAAGTGGTTTTTCATACGATGAAGGGTGTAGTTTCCATAATGGGGTAATTTACAAGACTAGCTATTATTTAGGCCTCTCACAGTCAATTAAAAGTTGAGCCGGTCCATCTAAATACGGTTTTCCAAAAAATGTGAAACAAGGCACCCACATTCTGAGCCTTATAACATTCTAGTAAAATATGTGGAATCTTAAAAAACCATGGCAACATAAAGCAGACATTTGGAAAATATAAGTTATGAAATTATATGGGTGCTATGACTATCTGCATCAAAAGCAGAGAACTTAGAACTTTGAAAATAAAGAACTTTTCAAAATTTTTGCCAAATTTAGGTTTTTTTTCATAACTAAACACAAAAGATTTTATCTAAATTTTTAAACTAATTTAAAGTACAATGTCTCACGAGAAAGCAATCTCAAAATCCCCTGGTTATCTTATAGCGTTTCAAAGCTATAAGCATTTATCGCGACAAAGGGCAGATTTGAAAAATGGGACCGCGTCCTAAAGGCCTAAATAGTCCCGTAGGGGTTAAGGGGCTAATGTACCTTTGAACTTTATTTTACAGTTTGTACAGCAAATGTTTTTGAAATTCTAATAATATGTTTTGTGGCATGGGCAATGATTAGTGCTAGTTACAACAATAAGTATTAGTGACATGTGTAAATTGTATACAAATACTACTTGTATTCTTGTGATATCATGTACAAATAATTTTTTGATAGCTAGAATTTTGTACATTTAATATTTAAAACTTTTACTCTTTATTTTCCAGAGCTTTATACCTTGGCTTTGTGTTATTGAAGTGCAATGTGCCCGTGGGAGTTTGTCAAGAGAGCTCAGATATTGTGAACAATTGCAAAGGAGCTTGTCATCATATAAGCGCTT
This sequence comes from Engystomops pustulosus, assembly GCA_019512145.1. Taxonomy (NCBI): domain Eukaryota; kingdom Metazoa; phylum Chordata; class Amphibia; order Anura; family Leptodactylidae; genus Engystomops; species Engystomops pustulosus. The sequence goes on along the minus strand of CM033644.1, from coordinate 109,628,838 downwards.
TATACTTTTAAAGTCTGTTGTATAAAATGTTTGTGAGATGTTGCAAACAAATGAAAAGTTGTCGAAATGTTACAGACTGCAACACAGTATAAGCTTTCAGTGAGTTCTCCTTATGGAGACTGCCAATTAAGGCCACTGTGTAGGCTTGGGAGACTAATTGTCATTGATGCTCCACTAGAGGATTCTGGGAAAATATGCAAATAAGTTTTCCAGGAAGGAAAACCATGCCTCTTTTAGCTACCTTCTAAGGCAGCTCAAACATGACCTTCGAGAAGCCTTATGACATGATTCGAGATTAAAACCCAAACAGTATATCTATTCCTGAAGGAAAAGATACACAACTGGAGACAGCACTGTTTCGACCTGGTTGGGTCTCTTCAGTACAGCATAGGTACTGGTTTGGCAGAGTGAGAGGCTCTTGACTAGAGCAAGTAAGAGTTCTCCTCACTTAAAGCCAACTAGGGGATTCTGGAAAAATATATGAATACTTTTTCCAGGGTGGGTTAAGGAAAATCACACCTATTTTAGCTACCTTGTAAGCCAGCTCCCTTGACATCAAGCATGACCTTCAGGAAGCTTTAAGACATGATGTGGCATTAGCAGTTACTGAGAACTTAAGGATTATGGGACCTGTAGTTTCCAGTTACGGCCATCTTGGTGATAACTCTGCATACTTTAGAGAGAGCATAACATTTTGTGAATCATACAATCAAACTATTTAAGATCCATTTTGTGACTAATGACATTGAGTTTTGTTATATTAATTTATATCTAACATTATATATAACTTTTGTCCGGAGTTGTAATAGTTAGCAAAGGTAAAACATTTTGTATAATTATTTTACTGTGCATGTTATATGCTTTTTGAAAATTCTCTTTTTGGAGGAGGGTGACACTGCTTACTAGGAAAACCTGGATTATTAGTACCATATATACTCGAGTATAAACCAACCCGAGTATAAGCGGAGACCTCTGATTTTACCTCCAAAAACTGGGAAAACCTATTGACTCAAGTATAAGCCAAGGGTGTAGTATACAGCCAGCCCCCCATGTAGTATACATCCAGCCAGCCCCCATGTAGTATACAGCCAGCCTGCCCCATGTAGATTGCAGCCAGCCATCCCCCTGTAGTATACAGCTAGCACCATGTAGTATACAACCAGCCAGCCCCCTGTAATATACAGCCAGCCCCCTGTAGTATACAGCCAGACAACCGGAGTATACAGCCAGCCCCCTGTAGTATACAGCCAGCCTCCTGTAGTATACAGCCAGCCCCCTGTAGTATACAGCAAGCCCTATGTAGTATACAGCCACCCCCCTGTAGTATACAGCTAGCCCCATATAGTATACAGCCATCCAGCCCCTTGTATGCCAAGCACATAAAAAAAAAAACTTAATACTCACCCTCCGTCGATACTCACTCACCCCTAATGCTTGGTACAGTTCCTGTCTGCTCCTCTTCTCTCTTCTTTCTTCTCTTTCTTCTTTAGCCGTCAGAGTCGCATCCATGCGATCTGGCGGTGCACAAATTTTGTGCTGAAAAACTTGGATTATATATGAATATATACGGTAAGCACAGATATTATTCATGTAAACACTGTCTATTGGCAATTGAATAGTAATACTTCCCTGGCTGTAGTGAACTAAATGCATGATAAATCCAGTGCTAAATTATTTTCATAAAGAACAGGTCAGAAACAAATTATTTCTGCTTAATAAATGATTTGTTGAAGATGTTTTGCTATTAAGATTTCCCTGAAATACTCACCCGGTGCCACCTTAATGCTTGTAACACTGGGTTCCTGACAGTTTTGTCATGGTTATGATAAATGATCCATTTTGCAGATGCTGATTGTGTGACCTATTTAACTAGCACTGGTCCTAGAATGACATTATGAAAGATGTTTAGTAGCAGAATGAAAACAAAAAAATTCCATTGAAATGATCTGTTGGTGGATTCAATATATTAAACACAAAGTAGATTACATTTAAAATATGCAGTGCAATTATGTTATGCAATAATTACATAAATTATAGTATTTCTGATTATTATGTATTGAATTCTCAAATACCAGCTACGCTCCTAAATAATGGCTGAAGTAGTATCGTTACTGAACTTTTCATCACTAAGATAGACAGTTTCTCCATTTTTTTCAATGTCTATAACTATTTTAGTTTTTTAATTCAGTTTCGTTTTATACTTTTGCTTATTTTTGTCAGATGAATTTATAGCATTACCATAAACTAGATATTTTCATTGTCATTACATATTTACCACTGGTTGATAGGTGTGTTAACTTATTTAGTTAATGGACAAAAGGGGCAGATCCCTGTATTACTATATATTGCAGTCTGAGCTATCAGGTTAACCAGTGCTACAGTATTACTAGGTTTGATATGATGTATTAATGCTGTTTAACATAGTAGTATATAGTGACACAACATTAATTAGCATGACAAAACAAATTTTTTCGGGTCATTAGTGAGTATTTTTTATTCATTTTTCCTCACATACATTTCCACTACAAGTAAGCTGGTTTGTCAGATATATATTATTGCAAGGCTTTAGGAATCTAGGCTGACCTCCGTATGTACATGATGGCCAGTCCATAACTGAGTTGAACTAAGAGCTAATTTCAAGTAAACCTAATGCATGGTACACAATGGGGCACATTTACTTACCCGGTCCTGTCGCGATCCAGCGGCGCATTCTCCGTCAAGGTTTTGGGTCTTCCGGCGATTCGCTAAGGTTGTGCGCCCGATGTCCACCAGGTGTTGCTGCTGCGCCGTGGTCCGCCGAGGTTCGCCAGAGTTAACCAACCTATTCCGGGTGTATGTAAGTGTGTGTCAAGCAACACATTTTTTTGTTTAATTCCGCGGTTTTCCGTCATGTTTTCCACCGGCCATGGCCCCCTATTTCTGTTGCATGCATGCCGGCGCCGATGCGCCACAATCTGATTGCGTACGCTAAAAACCCGGGACAATTTGCCGCAAACCGGTAATTTTCGGGAAACCAGACGAAAAAGAGCGATTTGGACCCTTAGTAAATGTGCCCCAATGGCTTCATTGTCCAAATGATTACTATCAATCAGATTCCATATGTAAACACCTTTTCCATTAAACCCCTATGCAAATAATTTTTTTGACATTAAATATACTAATAAAACATGAATAATTTTCTATTTTTACATGGAATTGCATGCCATTACTGTTCCTAGTACACAGAAGGAATATTGGTTATCTACTGTAGAATGACTTCTGATTGTGATGCATTCTATAAAGAATACTCTATTTTCGCTCTGCCACTTCTGACCAGGAGTTTTCAGCTAGGTTAGTATACCTTTTATCATAAAAAAGTGTTTGTAGTACTGAACTATATACAGATATAAATGGGTACTAACAATTTCCTTTGAGGTCACACTGGCCTGCAACAATGGATCCGCAATACAAAGCCATAATCAAAAATTGCAACAGTAAACAAATTATATTCAATATAACACATGATAGTCCCTTTTATGTCAAAAGTGACTACATTATATGATTGCAGGAACTAGGGAAATATTCTTACTGTAACCTATCTTCAAATGAAGCACAACCTCTCGTTTTACTTTTGGTTTCACCAATGCATGTTCTTTATCTTTCTTACTATTCTCAGATCTATATTATGTGCCTTTATTGTTATTATTTTTTAAAGATATTTTTGTTCAAATTTTCATGCATATAGTAATACAAGAAAAATTATCCCAAAACATAATCCCCATATCTCCCATACCAGGTTCCAGTTGACATAGCATCACAGGTTAGAGTGGATAAAAAAGAATATCACTTCACAGGGTGACACAACACAGAATATGAGAGGTAGAAAGGGATACATTTATTAGCCAACTTGCAAGAATCACCGAGCTAAAATGTAAAATTTAGGTTGTTTTTGATATGCAAATTTACTGACCCTTTCATCTCCATCGTACAGATTTGGGGAGAAACTACAGTTTAAAGCCAGTGTTTTTTCATAGTTTCAAGGCTTCAGAATACGCCGTAAAAAAACTTCATAAAAATAAGCCTGAGAAGCTCAGGCTGACGTAACCTGAACGCCTCATGGCTCCACAATCCACTAATCATGCACACCCCCGCCACTTGGTATTTACCCCTCTGCCCTGCCCACTCTTCACAGACAGGCCATGATGTCAGCCGGCTGTTTACAAGCCTCGCGCATGAGCGAAAAAAACATTCCTTGCGCAGCCCGATGGTTACTACTGCGACTGTGCAAGGAATAGTGTTCTCACGTAATCTAGACTAGATCATCTTTCACTTGCCATAAGACAAGATGCTTAAATCAGGAACATACTTCTCAAGTTACATATCTGTTTTATGGCCCACAACTTAGAGAGGAAAGCCAAAGGGCTTGTAATAGCCAAATGTTTTGTCACTCCCATTTGCAACACTTTAGTTTAGTATAAGACTTTAATTTGCATATTACAACAGCAAAAGGCACACAACACAACACAAAGAAACACACAACTGAAATCTCAAATAGAAAAAAAAACAAAACAAAACAAACATTGATACTTCAGTTCTGTGACTATTTATTTGAGATAATCATGAATGTGGATTTTTTTTCTCGACAGCTATGCATCCAAAAAAAATCTCACTGTTCTGTCCAAATCTAACCATATAGTGTATAAATATTTGTCTTTCAATTCTGAGCTAGACAATGTATGTGCAACAGGTTAAATAAACCTACACTGAATGATCAAAAACAGCTTATCTTTCCCCCACTGTATGTCATTGTTTGGGAGTCATTGTTGTATGTCATTGTTAGTTGTTATTCTTTCTTTTCTCTCTACTTTTTTTGCTCTTATTCCAGTAGTTGTACAAAGAGAAGTTGTTTTCTGTGTTATGGTTTGCCCTATTTATCTTAGCAAGGCAGATGTGCTTGTTTTATTTACACTTTTTTTTACATTACAAAGTGCAACATTGTAAAAATTAAAAATAGAACCAAACATGAGATTGAACACATGATAATCCTTATGATAAATAAGCACAACAACAGCTTTATTCTGTACAAAAAAAAATAATTTTGCTATCTTCTGGCGCTAATAACTTTCGCTTTCTTGCGCTTTCTTTGGTGTACAGAATGTGTGATGTGTCATTTTTGCAAGATGAGCTGACATTTTTATTACTTCCATTATAAAAAAACACTGTATGACCTTATTGTAAAAAATGGTATATGTTGCAAAATGAAAAAGAAGCTTTTTGGACATTTGGGCAATAGTTCGGTTACGGGGTTAAACGCTGGAAATATCCATTATTACATTTTAAAATATCAGACATTTTGGGACGCTGCAATATACTGTCCTCCTAATACAGACCACCCATATTAAATTAATACAACAACATAAAAATGCAGGCATTGTAGGTCACCCTTACCAAAGTTATGTACCTTTTGCTTATGGCTCCAGGGGTGTCTGAATACAGGAGCCAAAAGTGTGCTGAAGAAGAGCATGAAATAGACGACGACCCTGCTTGTTGCCTATGTGGCTACTGCTATTGAACATACTTATTGCCTAGGTGGCTTTTGCTGGTATGACATGATCCATGGCAAGGTGACTGCTGTTGTATAACATTCTAGTTGCCTAGGGTTAATCAATGTGTGGCACATTGATTGCTATGAATAAGTTGCCTGATGCATAGGGACTTACCTATTTGCAGCTCCTTAGTACCTTGTCACCAGCATCCATGTCCATCCGACAGCCAGTGTAAAAGATGAGAATAGGGTTATTGCACTGTGTACATATACAGCAACTTCTCTGACACTGTTTGAGACTGATTGGAAATTGGTGTTAAAGAAGTTTATCATATCACACACTTCAAAAACTCGTGAATCTATGTAGCAGCCCCTATAGAATGGTATGTAAATAATCGCATGTGTGAGTGGTGAAAGGTTGTCTTTAAATGTGCTATACATACTACATGTATTCAAATTTAAAGTCATATAATTGGTTCTGGTTATTTATAATAGAAGTGAACATGTTTTCTATTGATTAAATACTCATTTTTAAAAGTTCACCGGGTGTCGATTATAAAACAATTATTGCTGTAAATAGGTAGTGAGCAAACATTATGTATTACTTGCATCAGTAAGTAAATAATTGCACAAATGCTTGTCTATGTAGTAAGAGCCGGTTGTTTAAAAGAAATTCTAGAAGAGATTGGTTTGCATTTTCTGCCTGGTTAGAGGAGACTGTAGGTAAGAGAGTCTCATTAGAGTGATGTCAATTTTAATTAATTTTTAAGTATTGCACTAAACAAATGAGAGAATAGCTTTGATCAGCACCTTTACCTGCAACATTTATCAGCCAACTGATCTTTATCACCTTTCCTGATGACAGTAAATCAAATGCATTCTCCTTCTCAATCCATGAAACAAATGATTAAAGTGTCTATAAAATTTTCAATTCAAACTTAATCTAATTGTATGTGAATAAGAAGTTCACTTGTTTGATGGATGTGGTTTCACAATTTTGGGCTACTCAAAAGAATACTTAAACAGTGAAGTTCACAAGAAAGTTTACCACTTTCTATGTTTCATTAATAAGCAAATAGCTGGATCCTTGTAGCATAACATAAAGCTACACTTGACCTTCCTTAGGATTGGCTTTGACATAGTTTTATTTGCAGAATTGACAAAACAGTAAAAAGAATTTTACTGAAGTTTGTAGTTAAATTATAATCACAATCATTTCCATTAATGACAATAAATGTTTAATTTGCCAAATAAAGACAAATTTACTAAGCCAATTATTCTGGCAGTATAGCTGGAGATAAAACACAAATCTTGCTGCATCTTTTTCCAATGTTAAACTTGAAATATAAATTCTACATCTCAAAGGCATATGATAGGGTATTGTTCAGAGTCTAAATTGATTTAATCATTAGAACTAAGAAAAATAGAAATGTATGTAAAACTAAATTGTCAAGGATAAAATGGAGGATAAAATGTTGGTTCGATCTCAATCTGTGGCTTATAGGTGTTTTACACAGCCAGATTATCAGGAAATGTATCAGAAACAAGATTTCCTTGGAATGCCTTGCCAAAGGTCAGAGACACACAAGCATCGTTCATCTGAAAATCTCAAACCGTGCATTTGCCAGACTTCACAGACTGAACACTGACATTTTACATAGCACCACACACCAAAAAAATATAGTTACATTTACTAATGTTTACATGTTTACATTTTTTAAAGGTTACACCAAAAACTATATGGATTGTACTGATCCAAATATTAAAGGTAACATCATATAGACTGCAAGCTGGATACTGCAGTGGTGTTTTTTCATCAATATAGAACAGCTGACACCTATGCCTGTAACACCCGAATCTTCGATCGCACTCTCCACAATCAAGCGTGTGTAAAGAGCTTACATCGGACACAACCCTGCGCTGATTACTGGGGGGAGGTCCAATCCTCTGATGGCAGACCCGGGGTCTGACGAGTGGCTGCGCTATGTCACTGTCTGCTCAGTGGATTACATTAAACAGTGCAATACATTCGTGTTAGCTCAATATAATCTAAAAAATGCCAACCTGTAAAATAAAAAAATAAAGTTTTTTAAATAAAAATAAATAATTAAAGCGAAAGTCACCTAACACCAACATTTCTCATATACATCTAATAAATTTTAAAAAATCACAAAATCACAAAAAACACATATTTGGTATTGCCACATCCATAACAATCTGTACAATAAATTGGAAACGTTTTCTGACCCACTCAGTGAGCGCTAAAATTGTACCACTTAAACTCTTGATGACCTGGCCCTTTTTCGTTTTTGCATTTTCATTTTTTACTTCCCACCTTCAAAAATCTATAAGTTTTAAATGTTTCCATGTAAAGAGCTGTGTGAGGTCTTGTTTCCTGCATAACAAATTGCAGTGACAGTATTTCATATTCCATGCTGTGTACTAGGGAACCTGGAAAATTCCAAATCAGTGAAATTTGTGAAAAAATACATTTGTGCCGTTATGAATTTTGCAGCTTTCACTGAGCGCCACAAATGACATGTCTACTTCATTCTTTGGGTCAGTTCAATTACGGGGATACCAAATTTATATAGGTTTTTATAATATTTTCACACATTTACAAAAAATAAAACCTTCATTTTGCCATTTTCTGGCACTAATAACTTTTTTATACTTAGGTGCATGGACCTGTGTATGGTGTCTTTTTTTTGTACAGGATACAACGCTGGAACAAAATGCTTTTATATTTTGATAAATCAGACATTTGGGCATGACAATACCAAACATGTTTATGATTTTTATTGTTTATTTATATTTATACCAGTTCTAGGGAAAGGGCTGGAATTTTTAATTTTTTTTTAATTATTTTTTTTTTAACTTCTTTACTATTTTTCAGACCTCCTAGGTTACTTTAACCATAGGTTGTCTGATTGATCCTACCAAATAGTATGGCAGTATATGGGAATTTAACACATCTCATCAATTCTGGCATCTTGTTTGCATTTATTTTGAGCTATTCACATGTACATCAAATATTATGTATCTTTATTCTATGATTTACTAATATGCATGTATATCCGTGTATAAGCCGAGATTTTCCAGCACAAAAATGTTTCTGAAAAACCTTGCATCGCTTATACCGGACGACAGTAAAATAAAATACATATTAATCACTCACCCTCCGTGTCCCCCCGATGTCCTCCGGGTGGCTCCCGGCGGCTACCCCTGATCACCCTGTCGGTCCGTTAGCTGGGGTTTTTGGGTCACCTGCCGGTGCACTGCACGGCGGAGAGCGCGCGGGCCATCGCCCACTGTTATGCGACCCGGTCCTGGAATGACGGACTAATCAGCGGCGACAGCGCGGCTCACAGAGTGTGCAGACGGCCAGCGCGAATCTTCCCGGCCAGAGAAGACGTGAAGAAGCTGCCTGGGCACGCGATGGGGATCGGAGCCGCCGTAGCCAGCGAACGAACAACGGGACAACGGATGGGTAGTATTAAGGTTTAATTTCTTTATCTTTATAGGGCTGCTGCTGTATACTGATTGGAGAGGCTTTTGCCTGTATTACTGAGGGCTGGTATACTGGCAGGCGATCCTATAGGGGCGTATGCTGTGGACAAGCTGTATACTACTGGGGGGTGCGTTACGCTGATACATGGTGAAGCATGTATACTACTGGAGGCAGCGTTTAATACTACTGGGGCATCGCATTATACTGACTGTTGGTGGGGCATGCTGTTATCTGAGGACAAGTGTATAACTGGGCAGGCGACAAGTCTATACTACTTGCGGGGGCCAGGCTGTATACTGGCACTGATTGGCACGGGGCAAGCGTTACTCACTGGGGGCAAGCTGTAATACTACTATGGGCTGGCTGTGAAATGTGTTGGCTGTCATACTACATGGGTGGCTGGCTGTATACTAACACCCTCGGCTTATACTCGAGTCAATAGTTTTCCCAGTTTTCGGTGGTAAATTGGGTCTCGGCTTATATACTCGGTCGGCTTAACTCGGGTATATACTGTCACTCTTTTATCATTTTTTACAATTTTACTAAGACAAAACCTATATAGAGCAAAAATCTAATTTGTTCTTTATGTCACCATCACTTTTGTCAGAGGCCTAAACTGATTCAGTATTTTGTATCAGATTGACAACTAAAAATAACTCAGAACAGAGCTGTTTGTTTTTTTTTTTGTGGGATGAATTAACCCCTTGTGATTTGTTATTCTATCTATACGTCAACATGCAGCTGCGGGCATATTGCAGCAAAACACCCACCGCTAACAACACCTGTGGTCAGCACTGCCAATCACGAGGTGTTAACCCGTATAAACGCTCACTGGCAAAGCTGCGAGGAGGCATTTAAATCCGAGGCACGTGGCAGTCGCCATCTTGAGGATACAATGTGCCACTCCTGGCAAAGTCTCTGTCGGTCGTCGAATCATTCACACTGACAGCCACTGGTCTTTCACCGACCCAAGGCAGTCTATTTGTATATTTCTATATTCTCTATTTGGCAATTGCGTGGCGATTTGTACACACATTGTAAATAATATGAGTGTGTTATCGCTGGATCGCGAATGGGCCGGGTAAGTAAATCTGCCCCATCATCTATTACAATGTGCAAATCGCACATTGCAATAGAAATATTAAAATCAGACTGCCTTGGGTCTTGTAAGACCCGAGGCTGTCATTGTAACTGATCGCCGACCGACAGAGACTTTGCAGGGGTGGCAATTGTATCCAAGATGGCGCTGCCCACGTGCCTCCGGCATTTAAATGCCTCCCGCAGCTTTGCCAGTGGCGTTTATAGTGTTAACACCTGTGATTTGTGCCAGTGCTGACCACAGGTGTTAGCGGTGGGTGTTTGCTGCAATATGCCCGCAGCTGACATGTGACGTATAGATACAATACAAATCACTAAGGGGTTAATCTCATCCCACAAAAAAAAAAACAAGCTTTTGTTTAGTTTAGTTTGTCAACTAAAAAATACTAACATTTAGGCCTCTGAAAAGATGGTGATACTAAAACAAATTAGATTTTTCTCTATATTAGTTTTTCTTTAGTAAAATTGTAAAAAATATAAAAGAGGTACCGTATATACCCGAGTATAAGCCGACCCGAGTATAAGCCGAGACCCCTAATTTTACCACCGAAAACTGGGAAAACCTATTGACTCGAGTATAAGCCGAGGGTGTTAGTATAAGCCAGCCCCCATTGGATCAGCACAGATTTAAGCAATACAGCCTTATTGCCCCAGTAGTAACAGCTTGCCCCCAGGAGCTATACCAGATGACCCGTTAGCCGGCCGATTATGCTGCAGTTATACAGCCTGCCCCCAAGTAGTATACGAGCTGCCCCAGTAGTATACTACAGCCTTGCCCTTCAGATATTACACATGCCGTCTATCATGCTGCCCCAGTAGTATGACAGCCTGGCCCCCCAGTAGTTACAGCCCCGTAGTAGTCCACAGCCATACCAGCTGCCCAGTAGTATAGCGCAGTAGTACACAGCCCGCCCCCAGTAGATACAGTTGTCCCAATAGTATAAGCCTGCCCATCCAGATGGCCCCAGTATACAGCAGCCCCATACAGATAAAGAAATAAACTAATACTCACCCTCCGTTGTCCCGTGTTCGTTCGCGGCTCCCGGCGGTTTCGATCCCCATCGCGGCTCCCAGCAGCTTCTTCACTCTCTCTGGCCGGGTAGATTGCGTGGCGCCGCACACTCTGATGCCGCGCTGTCGCCGCTGATATAGTCCTCATGCGACCGGGTCGCATCACAGTGTGCGATGGCCCGCGCGCTCTCCGGCCATGAGCTGAGAAGCGCCGGGACCCCCAACAAACCCCAAAGCATAAAACACCCACAGGGCATATCAGGTAGCCGCCGAGAGCCGCGAGGAACATCGGGGACACCGGAGGGTGAGTATTAATGTATTTATTTTTATCATTGACTCGTGTATAAGCCGAGGCAAGGTTTTTCAGCACATTTTTTGTGCTGAAAATCTCGGCTTATACACGAGTATATAGAATAAAGATAACATAATATTTTTATGTTACAGTGAATAGCTCAAAAAAAGATGCAAACAATATGGCAGAATTGATGATTTCTTTTCCTCCATATATTCAAGAGTTAATAAAACCTCATCAATAATTTATAGACCCACTAAAATGAAGTACCGTATATACTCGAGTATAAGTCGACCCGAGTATAAGCCAAGACACAAAAAACTGGAAAAACCTATTGACTCGAGTATAAGTTGAGGGTGGGAAATGCATTGGTCACAGCCTCCCCATATAGCCTGTCAGCCCCATGTAGTATACAGCCAGCCTGCCCCCTGTTGTATACAGCCAGCCAGCCCCCTGTTGTATATAGCCTACCAGCCCCCTGTTGTATACAGCCTTCCCAGTCCCATGTTGTATACAGCCTGCCAGCCCCATGTTGTATACAACCAGCCAGCCCCATGTTGTATACAGCCAGCCAGCCCCATGTTGTATACAGCCTGCCAGCCCCCCATTGTATACAGCCTTCCAGCCCCCCGTTTTATACAGCCTGCCAGCCCCCCTTTGTGTACAGCCTGCCAGCCCCTAAAATAATAAACTCAGTACTCACCATTCCGATGGCCCGGGCAGCTCCACTTCCATGTTCATGTCCGTGGCGGGTCTGCGGCAGATCCATCTGCAGCGCCTCTTCTTCTTCAGGGAGGTGCTAGGACTGTAACATCTCTGTGCGCACGGCCCAGCCGGCACACAACTGTGATGTCACAGAAAATTGTGCTGAAGAACTCGGCTTATACTCGAGTATATACAGTATTTGTAAAGTGCATCTAATCTTGCAGAAAATAAGCCCTTATATGTCCAAATTGGTAAAAAATAACTAAAGATTCTATAGCCTTCAAAAGGTGACATTGCAAATCTGTTTGGTGCAACTAAATGGTGCAACTTCCCTTCAATGCCATGATGTGTGCACATACAGCAGTTTATCACCACATATGGAACATTAACATACTCAAACTTTGTGGAGCATTTTAATATTTTATCCAATGATAATGTGTACATTTTTTGAAAAATACCTTCATTTAGCCAAAAAATTAAAATTTCATAGACTGTTTTTTAACCCATGTGAAACAATTAAAGGGTTAACAAACTTCAAAAAGTTGTTAACCCATGTGAAACAATTAAAGGGTTAACAAACTTCAAAAAGTTGTTTTACACAGGCTGAGGGATGCAGTTTCTAAAATCAGTTAATTTATAGGGTTTTATTATGTCTTCTGGGATCACTGCAAAAGCCAAATCCTAATGGCTTTGTACTATAGACAAAACTTTTGCAAAATCTGCAGGATCTTGATACTGGGTTGTTGAGGACTTGGTGTCTGCATCTGAAATTCTGCAATTTCATGCATCTTTTGCATCCTTGCAGTGACCCAGTGGGTCTATCCTTACAGTGTGTGACATACAGTACAATATCTTGACATTAGTATCTATTAGTGTTAGGCATATTGAACCTGAAGGAATACTTGGAGCATGCTCATTAGACTTTACATGAGTAGACTTCAGTATAATGTTTGTAATTTTATTGTGATTTACACTTGCTTGTGTGTGTTTCCTCTTCTTGCCGAAATATAGACTTATAAATAGAGATTCACTATTTTAACTTGTTTATACTGTAAACAGTGACTTGATATACAGTACTGTATACAGTATTGTAAAATACATAAAGTACTACAAAATGTTACATTAAAGGATATATACCTTCTAAAATCAAGCATGAATAACCAAAGACAGCTCATATTATGACTGTGGTAATCTTACATTAGTTATCCATGGCCTCCTTCCTTCTAAAATTAATTTTAAAATTCATGCTAATAAGTCTGGAGGTCTCTGGGGGTTACTGGAGCCCCTCCGTGCTGCAGATTCAGAAGCTGTTACACTGCCCCCCCCCCCTTCCTTGCTCCCTCAGTACTTTCCTCCTCCCTCTTGATGTTACCTTATGGCAACAAAGAAAGCCTTGGAGGCTACATTAAAGGGGGTTCTTAAGGCTCATTAGAATAATTTAGAAGCTAATTTTATAAGAAAGGAGGCCACAGTCTCAGTACCTGGATCTATGAGTAAGTGTCCTTGGTTTATCATGCTTGATTTGACAGTAGATTTCCTTTAAGGTTTGTTAAACTTGTACACTAATATCTCATAAAAAGCAGATTCAGGAATATTTTCTGATGTTTAAATCATTGTAGATTCATTAGTGGTATAGCGTTTATCCGAACCTAGTAGTCCTAACTTTATAGCCAGCGCAGGTATCTTTGTTTTTACTTAAGTAGTGTTTGTAGCAGTGGAGAGGCACACTGTCCTTACCAGCGAAGGTTTCTTCCCTTTTCTTTTCTTGCTTATTTAAGCATTTTTGTCTAACCCATCCACATCTTTGCGCCAGTGTAAACCATAAATACCCCCCTTTCTCAACACAAATTCTGTTTTTCTGTGGAACTTATAAATGTTGTGTGAGACACTGAAGGGGTTAACTGTGGATGGGCGGTATGTTTCCCCTAGGTTTTGCTTCTATGCAAGGCCTTAGTGCTGAGGTGGGTTTGTCCAGCACCTTGGACACAGGTGATGGGTGCAGACTAATGAGCCTGGATAAAGTGACTCAGCGGAGTTAAGTGGGTGGTCTCTCTCTGGAAGGAGGCTGGGGAGCACGCAGCCTTGTTCTCTGGGCCTGGAGCAACAAAAGTGTTTTGTTAGCGGTGAGTCAGAGAACCAATGTTTAGTTAGCACCCTGACGGGTAGGATATTATTTTGTTTGGATGCCTGAATGTGAAGGCTGTTTTATTTTACTTTTTCTGCAATAAACGCAGGCGAGACCTGTTTTGGACTGTACCTTGGTGTCACTGTCTTGAACTGCATCACAGCACCCCGTTACCACGGTCTCTACTGGGCCAAATCCCCACATATGGTGCTTCGGATTGCGGGCAGTTCAAAGACACACACCTGAAAGGCTCGCTACATCCTGCAACATTGCATGGCCTGGGTGAAAGCAGCAGGCAAATTGCAGGATAAAGCCAAGATGGAGGACGTTATTAAATACCTGCAAGAGGAGGCCAGAGCTAATCGGCAGCAGCAGCAGGAAGAGTCCCAGGCTAATAGGCAGCTGCAGCAAGCCATGCTCCAGCAGCAGGAGGAGAGGTCCCGCCAGCAGCAAGCCATGCTCCAGCAGCAGGAGGAGAGGTCCCGCCAGCAGCAAGCCATGTTCCAGCAGCAGGAGGAGAGGTCCCGCCAGCAGCAGGAGGAGAGGTCCCGCCAGCAGCAGGAAGAGTCCCGGGCTTATCGGCAGCTGCAGCAAGCCATGCTCCAGCAACAGCGGGAAGAGTCCCGAGGCATGTTCCAGCTGATGATGGAAAAGTTTTCTGGCGTTATGGCAGCACCGCAAGCGACGACTTCTGAGGGGTCCCATACTGGTTTGCAAGGGTACCCGGTTGTCCAGCACTCTGTACGGGCTGCAGTGCAGAAGGCCTTACAAAAGATGACAGCGACCGACGATGTGGAGGCGTATCTCACTGTTGAGGGATGCAGTTTCTAAAATCAGTTAATTTATAGGGTTTTATTATTATTTCGGCCAAGTTCTAATATTTTTACTTCTACTTCTTCTACTTCTAATACTTTCAATAATTATTTTGATAATCAAGAATTTTTTAAAATTTTTATTTTTTTCATACATAAACGCAAAACATATCAGCCAAATTTTTCAACTAACAAAAAATTCAATGTGTCACAAGATTACAATATCAAAATCACCTGCATATGCTAAAGCTCTCCAAAGTTATAGCCACTGTGAGACACTGAAGGGGTTAACTGTGGATGGGCGGTATGTTTCCCCTAGGTTTTGCTTCTATGCAAGGCCTTAGTGCTGAGGTGGGTTTGTCCAGCACCTTGGACACAGGTGATGGGTACAGACTAATGAGCCTGGATAAAGTCACTCAGCAGAGTTGAGTGTGTGGGCTCTCTCTGGAAGGAGGCTGGGGAGCAGGCAGCCTTGTTCTCTGGGCCTGGAGCAACAAAAGTGTTTTGTTAGCGGTGAGTCAGAGAACCAATGTTTAGTTAGCACCCTGACGGGTAGGGTATTATTTTGTTTGGATGCCTGAATGTGAAGGCTGTTTTATTTTACTTTTGCTGCAATAAATGCAGGCTAGACCTGTTTTGGACTGTACCTTGGTGTCACTGTCTTGAACTGCATCACAGCACCCCGTTACCACGGTCTCTACTGGGCCAAATCCCCACACCACTTATACAGGGCAAATTTAAAAAAATTATGCAGATGCATACATTTTCCTTACAGTTTCCACATCTAAGCAGATCTAAAGCTATGGTTGCATTTAAGCTCCATTTCTGCCTACGAGTGTAACACTTCACTGGATCTAGTGCTTCGCCATACAAATTTCTGCACATTTTTAAAGGCCCTTGTGCCAGTTTTATGACGGACTTAGCACATTATTTCAGGTGTAAACTACTTAAGAACTGTCTGCGCCACATTTGTGTCACACACAACCCTTTTGTGGTGCTGCTGCACTAGGCACCATGTGACACAAATTAGGATGCGTTCTGGTGCTCAGTTGGAAATGGTTGAATTTTATAACCTGGAGCATGTCAACAATGGACAGATATCATTTTATGTTGCTTACAACATTTTTTTTATAAAACTCCACTTATTTTAATGCATTTTCATTTGTGATTTGTCTTGCTGGAGAATCTGTAACCAAAAAATGTGGTTATTATTTTATTTGAAAGCAAAAACCAGATGTGAATCCTACACAGAAACAAGATGATTGGAATGATGCAAAGTATTCACCTGAATACTGCTGTTTTAAACTGACTGTAAAAGGGTTGTGCAACTAATGTTATATCCATAGGATAAGTCAAGGTTTGACTGTTGTTATGCCTGAGCCATTACTTCATTTACATGCGTGTCCGGCTGCTGTATTAATCTCGGGCTACAATGAGGGTACAACTGACCCCCATTCTCATGATACATTGGGGTTTCTTCACTGAGACCCTCACCAATCAGTAAGTTAGGCCCTATCCTGTGGTTGGGACCTAACCTGCTATGACTGGAGAATACCTTTAAGTCCCGCCATAAAACACACATCTGGAGCACACATTGAAAGAGGTAAAAGTAGAGCCCACTAGATAATGGTCCAAATTAGTATTTTTGTTAATTTCAGTGCATTTGTTTTTTTTTCTTTTTCTACAATTTTCCAGTGCATAGTGTAGAACAGTGATGGCGAACCCTTTGGAGACAGAGTGCCCAAGTTACAACCAAAACTCACTTATATGTCGTAAAGTGCCAACATGACAATTTAGGCAGTAACCTTTTGATGCCTGCTGTAACACAGGTTTTAATCGCATTGGCATCCTGCGTTCATCAATACAATAGAAAGATGATGAACAAATTTGAATAGTAGCTTCACTCCAGGGTCCCATGAAGAGGAAGAATCAGGGGACCCAGATCAGGAGCTCCAATGACAATCCATCTCTATCCACACCTTCTTGCTATTAAAGGGGTTATCCGGGTTTAAAAATTTTTTTATGGCCGGGCTGGGGAGGGCTAGTTAAACATAATAAACATGGACTTACCTCCTCCGGCGCTGCTGATGTCCCGCGCCGCGGTCCCTTCGATCCGTGCCCCTGTTTGTTTACAGGGGCACGGAAGCCGCGCACAGGGAGCTTCCGGTCCGCGATGTGGACAGCTCCTCCCATCCGTCCCTATCTCTCAGCGTTGTAAGCGCCGGGAGATGGTGCACATGGGAGCATCCGGCCGGCCGGAAGCTCCCTGTGTAACACCGGCCACGGCGCGGGACATCGGTTGCACCGGAGGAGGTAAGTACATGTTTATTGTGTTTAAATAGCCCTCCCCAGCCCGGCCATAAAAATTTTTTTAAACCCGGATAACCCCTTTAATGTAGTCCAGGCAGCCAAGGATGTCGCTTTAAAGTAGCGCTGAGCTTGGCACGTCCTGGGCTGTATTGGATCACAGGACTAATCCTTTTAGTCATAGCTGGCAAACTCCATGTTGGGATGAAGGCCTGGGTGCCCACAGGAAGGGCTCTGAGTGCGACCTCTGGCATAGAATATAAAATACCACCACTAGGAGGTACAATTTGTTACACAGAAAATAATCTCACATACAGATCCATACAAGGAAAAATTTAAGTTATGTATTTTTGATGGTGGGGAGCAAAAAACAAAACAAAAAAACAAATGGAAAAAGTCCTTAGGTGGCAAGTAGAGATGAGCGAGCACTAAAATTCTCGGGTGCTCGTTACTCGAGCCGAACATTTCCCGATGCTCGAGTGCTCGTTTCGAGTAACGAGCCCCATTGAAATCAATGGGAGACACGAGCATTTTTCAGTAAAATTACAAACTGAATGAGCACTGTTCAGTGCAGATGTTTTCACTGAAAGAACACAGTGAAAGAACACTGCAGAACAGATTGCAGATGTTCACGAACATCTGCGATCTGTTCCGGAGACACGCGTGCAGAACGGTGTTCTCCGCAATAGTATTTGAAGAACAATATGAGTGAAGAACAACTTGCAGATGTTGCCAACATCCGCAATCTATTCTGCACTGTGTTCTTTCACTGTATTCTTCAATTAAATGATTAAATTAAATGTTTTAATTTATTTTTTTACTGTTCTTCTTTTTTTTTTTTATTAAATGCTCGTTATCGAGCAGGGCAAATACTCGTCCGAGCAACGAGCCGGTCCGAGTATGCTAATACTTGACCGAGCATCAAGCTCGGACGAGTATACTCGCTCATCACTAGTGGCAAGGGATTAATCTTCAATAATGCTATTCCCTTCATAATCTTTAACTACTGTATGCAAAATAAAAAGCTTCAAAAATAAACTAAGATGATTTCTCATTTACACACTACATTTTATAACCCGATAGATCTATATAGCCACTGGCTCTTTGCTCACTGTCCCTTCATCCCCTGATGAATATGGAAATAAGTTTTCCAAAATGGGACAAGGAAAACAATGCCTCATTTGTTATCCTGTAAGGCAGCCTCCTAACCATCAAGCAGGTCTTTCTGGGAGCCTAACAACATGATGTTGGATTAAAGCCAAACCATTATATCTAGGTTTTCCACTGCATCTTCCTAAGTGCATCTCTGAATTGCACTCCATCATCATCATCTTCATTGTCATCTTCTGCCATCATCTCACCCTCAGGTAATGTGTAAGGTGCTAAACAGAGACTGAACTAAACTGAAATATATCACAAATGGTTGCAACAGAGCACTGGAACTGGAACTTGGCAGCCGAAAGCACCAACTATGGCTTCATTGGGGGACGTGAAACGTAAGTGATCACAACCAGTGCCTTACCGCAAGTCAGGGGGAATAATGTACCAAAGCTCCAGTTGTAGCCAGCATTTGGCCAATATTTGTAGCTACAGGCAGGGTCTCTTTTGTCATTCCAACAGCAGCACACAACAGTTTTAACACAATCACCGTTAGCACCGTATTGGCACCCCTATGCATGTCTGACTAGCCTGTGTGTCTTTGTTAATGCCACTAATGTATTTTGTACCATAATTATCCTCTTTATGTAATGTGGCCATGTTAACCTAATTGTTCTGTATCAAAAACTGTATTTGTATGCAACTAAGGAACTAGCAACATGTAAGAAGGTGAAGGTGCTTCTCGTAGTGTATGTATGGAACTGTAATGTTAAGCCTATATTTTAATGTGTGTAACAACTGCTGGGACACTATGTACAAAGATGTGCCTCTAGCACATCAGAATAGGCTTTACTTTCTGGTAGCCCTAGGGGTGTCAATGATGGGCCGGCTGTCGTCTCAACCATGCACATCCCTCAATCTCAGTGTGGGATGCCAATTGTTAAATAGAAGAAGTACCTTCTTTTCTACACTATTAAGATCCCACTGTCAATATTTTTTGCTGCAATAAAATGGTTAAACAGCTGCGATCGGTGAGAAGACTATTAGAATCTGTTAGAAATCTGTTAGAGCAGGACCTTGGCACAAACACAGTAATGGAAACCTGCATTATTCATGCAGTCTACTTGAAAATGTGCGTTCAGGATGCACAGTTATATTATGGTGCGGATAGATGTTAAAATAATGATACTATAATAACATTAGTGATAATGCTATATTGTAAGGCAAACATCCTTCCGTTGAATTAACAGTTATTGCTACCATTTGAATTCTTTTTAATTATTTGCAGAATTTTTTATTTGTCCAAATAATTGACAATTGACACTAGAGCATTAGATTAGGGTTTCTTTCACATGCATGAAGAATTTTGTCTGATTGATGACAGTTATGGAACCTTTTCTTTTGTTGCTAGGCAGTATTAATTTGCTAAGTAAAACAATATTAGCAAATTGTTAATGATCCATGAAGCAGTTTGAAAGACTAGAATTTTAACTAAAGAATTTCCTACAATTAAAGGTGGTTAGCTTCAGTGTAAAATGTAAAGAGTTCTCCTTACGGGGTTTGCCAATTAAGGCCGCCTTGTAGGCATGTGGAGACTTACAGCCATGGACTCTCCACTAGGGGATTCTGGGAAAATATGCAAATAAGTTTTCCATGATGGGATGAGGAAACCAAGCCTCTTTTAGCTACCTTGTAAGGCAGCTCCCTTGACATCAAGTATATCAAGACCTGCAAGAAGCCTTATGACATGATATGGGATTAAGACCAAACTAGTATATCTATTCCAGAAGACTGGGTCTCTTCAGTACAGTGTAGGGAACTGGTTTGGTCTTGTGACTGTTGACACACTTTCTAATTTTTACAGAGGACAAGCGACTTTCCTTTAGTAATATTTTATTCATCTTGGAATGCAATGCTTATTACATCAATTTTAATCTTCTGTGCATTAGAACCTATTGATATTTGAATGTGTAAAAAGCTTTTTTTAAGACATTGCAGGTTTTTCTGTAAAATGCATAATGTTTGCAATACATAATTGATACATCTGATAAGTAAAAGCTGATAATGTTTTATGCATTAAATTATAGTGTTGTTTGCAATTTACTTTTAAATATCTAATGAAATACATTCTCCTGGGTATAAACTACTGTACATGACAGCGGCTGCTTGGAGCAGCTTTAAAACAGTGAGGACAGCCCTATGTATTTTACCGCCTACAGAAAATACAAATAAAAGACTTTATACAACCACAAACACTGCATTGTCTTTGGAGGATGACCTATAAGAACCTATTTGTACAGAAGCATCATAAGAATGCCCTAGCCAAGTGACTGTTAAATAAGAATTGTAAAGTAGAGAGCATCCAACTTCAATTCAATATTAGTATTCCACTGTTACTATTATTTTTTCCATATATTACTACCATTCTAAATATACTAATTATTAAATATTTAGGTCTTTTATAAAAATTTATGGTAAAATTGACAAAGGTTTTCAAATGTAATTTATTTTATTAGCTTAATAATTGCATTTCCAGAAGTCACCTGCTAGAAGCATGTAGAACACTAGGTTGGCACCAAGAGCAGTGGCAGCACTTTAGGTGCTGTGCTAAAAATCCAAATGAGATGCATTGCAGACATCAGTAATTTACTTGCTGACACCAGCATGATTATGGTATGACATCTATAATGGAGGCCAACTGGTGGAATAATCAACATTAGCGTGTTGAAATCTGTTAGAAATCTGTTAGAGCAGGACCTTGGCACAAACACAGTAATGGAAACCTGCATTATTCATGCAGTCTACTTGAAAATGTGCGTTCAGGATGCACAGTTATATTATGGTGCGGATAGATGTTAAAATAATGATACTATAATAACATTAGTGATAATGCTATATTGTAAGGCAAACATCCTTCCGTTGAATTAACAGTTATTGCTACCATTTGAATTCTTTTTAATTATTTGCAGAATTTTTTATTTGTCCAAATAATTGACAATTGACACTCGAGCATTAGATTAGGGTTTCTTTCACATGCATGAAGAATTTTGTCTGATTGATGACAGTTATGGAACCTTTTCTTTTGTTGCTAGGCAGTATTAATTTGCTAAGTAAAACAATATTAGCAAATTGTTAATGATCCATGAAGCAGTTTGAAAGACTAGAATTTTAACTAAAGAATTTCCTACAATTAAAGGTGGTTAGCTTCAGTGTAAAATGTAAAGAGTTCTCCTTACGGGGTTTGCCAATTAAGGCCGCCTTGTAGGCATGTGGAGACTTACAGCCATGGACTCTCCACTAGGGGATTCTGGGAAAATATGCAAATAAGTTTTCCATGATGGGATGAGGAAACCAAGCCTCTTTTAGCTACCTTGTAAGGCAGCTCCCTTGACATCAAGTATATCAAGACCTGCAAGAAGCCTTATGACATGATATGGGATTAAGACCAAACTAGTATATCTATTCCAGAAGACTGGGTCTCTTCAGTACAGTGTAGGGAACTGGTTTGGTCTTGTGACTGTTGACACACTTTCTAATTTTTACAGAGGACAAGCGACTTTCCTTTAGTAATATTTTATTCATCTTGGAATGCAATGCTTATTACATCAATTTTAATCTTCTGTGCATTAGAACCTATTGATATTTGAATGTGTAAAAAGCTTTTTTTAAGACATTGCAGGTTTTTCTGTAAAATGCATAATGTTTGCAATACATAATTGATACATCTGATAAGTAAAAGCTGATAATGTTTTATGCATTAAATTATAGTGTTGTTTGCAATTTACTTTTAAATATCTAATGAAATACATTCTCCTGGGTATAAACTACTGTACATGACAGCGGCTGCTTGGAGCAGCTTTAAAACAGTGAGGACAGCCCTATGTATTTTACCGCCTACAGAAAATACAAATAAAAGACTTTATACAACCACAAACACTGCATTGTCTTTGGAGGATGACCTATAAGAACCTATTTGTACAGAAGCATCATAAGAATGCCCTAGCCAGGTGACTGTTAAATAAGAATTGTAAAGTAGAGAGCATCCAACTTCAATTCAATATTAGTATTCCACTGTTACTATTATTTTTTCCATATATTACTACCATTCTAAATATACTAATTATTAAATATTTAGGTCTTTTATAAAAATTTATGGTAAAATTGACAAAGGTTTTCAAATGTAATTTATTTTATTAGCTTAATAATTGCATTTCCAGAAGTCACCTGCTAGAAGCATGTAGAACACTAGGTTGGCACCAAGAGCAGTGGCAGCACTTTAGGTGCTGTGCTCAAAATCCAAATGAGATGCATTGCAGACATCAGTAATTTACTTGC